>OX439486.1:30200528-30364782 GCA_949320155.1 Melangyna quadrimaculata
AAAAAAAAAAAAAACATAAGTTTATTAAAAAAAAAAAAAGTAAATCGCGAGGTTCGAACCTGGGACCCCTGACACCATAGGCGGTAACACATCTATCAAGCTACGTTCAGTATTATATTCTCATGGCTGATTTTTATCATAACACATGTATGTATAGTTAACTTTTCGGTTGGTTAAGATTTTAATTATTGATTTACTAACAAATTACGAGGTTTTCTAATCAAATTTTTGGATGACCATTTGAATCTTTTTAGGGTCACTAAATAAAAGTCCTTTTGCATTTGGTATTCAATTTGGTTACCGAGTTATAGGCATTTAAAAGCTCCATACAAAGTGCAAATTGTTTATATTTTAAAAAAAAGTGTGGGAGTGACCCATTATTTTTTTGCAGAAATGGTATGACCCTAAAGAGGTCTATCGGCTGACATTTTTTTTTTTTTTGAAAATCGAAAGTCGGTCGGCTAACTTCGCGGTGGTGGGGTTTTGTCTTTATAAAACGAATTTAGAGACAACTTACTGGCATTTTTACTAGCAAGTTAGTTGTTGTTCATTCGGGTTCTTTCTGTTTCTGTATACCTAAGGTACATAATTGTCTTTGGCTTTTAAACGTTTAATCTCCATGTATGTAGGTGTCCTCAAAGTATTTTCTTCAATTTCTATAATTATTTTCTTTATTTGACAAAAAAAAATTAACGACTTTATATTTTTAATAGTTTTTAAAGTGAGTGTTTTAAAGGGTTTTGTAAATGAAAGCAAAGAATTCATATAAACAAAGATGAATAACATAATAAAAGAGAACCACTGAAAATGTATAACCACAGCGGGTCTTACCAATAATTAATGACTGAACAAGCGTTTAAATAAACGCCACGTTTAACTTTAGAGCCGAGTTAATTTGTGTTTTAACCAATAACCAAATTAAACACGGTTTAACTTATCAGTGCTCTATTACAATATCAACTACATTTGTTGCCAAACAGACAGCATCTGTGAATGAAAATCGCCGCGATCAAGAATCGATGCGATAACCTATCTAAAATAGATTCCTATCCATATAGGTTTTTGATCAACCAAAACCGAATAGGTTAATTGAAAGTATTTTTGGCAAAATTCTTTGTTACAGTACAGTAATTTGCATTATTGCATTATTATTATATTCTTTTAATTATTTTTGCCTTAGTGGGAGTGTTCCCACTAAGGCACTTCTCCTTTTACCGATCTGCATCCCGCTGTGAGCGGACGTGTGTGCGCGAGTGGTGGAAATACCTTACCAAATACCCATTGCTTATAATAATTAATTGCATTCAATTACACAGTGCTCTTCCCTTATTATAAAAATAAAAAAATTAAATACCCACCCTCACCATCTTTTACCAATAAAATATAAAAAAAAAAAAAAAATAATAATAATCTAACTGCGCCGCGAAATACAAAAAAAAAAAAAATAACCCACAATCATCATACAACATCATAGTGCAAGTGCCAGTGCCAGTGCAAAAATCAACAACAACAAAAAAGTGCACCCGAGTACGAAGATGATGATGCACAAGCAACAATCACCAAAGCACAGCGGTAAATTTTCTATCTCTCCTTCCCACTTCACTCAAAGTGCTTTGACTTCGTCATTATATGCAGTGTATGTATCATCTCATATAATGCTTGTAATTGACTAAGCCAAAGCATATCAGATAAATTGCTGTTATTGATTTTGTGTATCCAGGGGCGGATCAGTACACTGCTTTTTTAGGCATAACACTAGTAGTATTGTACTGTGAAGTCATTTGGGGCCCAAACTTGATATCAGCATAGATAACTGTCTGATTTGGTTTTTTATGTCTGTTTATTGTAATGGTGGGTGAATTTAGGGTTGACTACAGCAACATTCGGGGACTGAGGCAGAATTTTTGTGCTGCATATGTCCATACTGTGAAAAACAGGCCAGCTGTTTTGGCACTAAGTGAAACCCAGGTAGGGGAAAATACCGATCACTCGGAATTCAGCCTACATGGTTATAGCTTAGTGCCTCTATTTTTTCCACATCATGGTCTCGCCATGTATGTTCGCAGTGATGTAGCTTATCAGCTTCAACCACAATATGGTTCTTGTTTGAATACGAACTTTAATTTCATGTGGTTTAAATTCACCATCCATAAGCGCATCATCCATACTTGTTTTATTTATCGTAGTCCTAGTTTGGATAGTAATTCGACTTCCAACGAATTCGATGCACTATCCGACTCCATCCAGAGAATTATTTCCCATTTTCCGCACAGTGAAATCGTTGTTACGGGCGATTTCAATGTACATAATTCTTCGTGGCTACGCTATTCGGGTCAGACAACACCCGAAGGAAGGTATGTCGAGATTTTTGCTGAGATAAACAACCTAACTCAGCTGGTCGACGAGCCTACTCGGATTCCTGACGTTGCAGGTCAATCCGCCAACACTCTAGATTTGTTTCTTACCTCTGACCCTGATAAATACACTATAAGTGTATTATCACCTCTAGGCACATCAGACCATTGTGTCATATCTGCGAATTTCTCGTGCCACCAAAACACAGTTAAAGAAAAAACTCCCAAGAGAACCGTTTGGCAGTATGAGAAAGCCAACTGGTACGGTCTCAATGTTTTCTTCAGGAACTTTAACTGGTCACTATGCTTCCTCGATAGTGACGTAGATTCCAGTGCAGATATGATTACAAACTTAATTCTTTGTGGAATGAGAAATTTTATCCCGAATAGGGTGAAACCTATCAAACCCAAAGAAAACTCATGGTTTGATTCGAGCTGTAAAGAGGTTATTAGTGTTAGAGAAGTAAGCTTCCGAAGTTATAAAGCCAACCCTACTGAGGAAAACCGGAAAAAGTTTCAACAAGCTAGAAAGACCTGTAACGTTCATATTCGACGAACCAAATTTTTACATGATCAAAAATTACGGCAAAAAATTCTACAATGTCCCAAAGGTAGTAAAAATTTTTGGTCATTTGTAAAAAACATACGAAACGCCACCTCGTCCTCGGTTCCAACGCTCGTCTTCAACGATACTCCTTTTGTCAGCTCAATCGATAAAGCCAATTTGCTTGCAGCACAGTTTGCTGTTAATTCGTTGCTGCCTGAAAGTGTTATGATTCCTCCTGTACTTGAGAGCGCAAATGATTCTATGGGACAAATCTTCTTCCGCACTCGTGCAGTTGCCAGAGTTCTGAAAGATCTCGATATACACAAATCCGCTGGCCCGGATAGTATCCCTCCCATTGTTCTGAAGAGGTGTTCTTCAACGCTGGCAAAACCACTGCGTAAGCTTTTCCATCTGTCCTACTCTACTGGTCTCTTTCCGAGTGGATGGAAAACAGCATTTGTCCAGCCTGTCCCTAAAAAAGGCGTGTCTTCTTCCCCCTCCAACTATCGGCCAATTGCGCTTACGTCCCTTCTTTCCAAGGTCATGGAAACGCTGATTAATTTTCAGCTAAAGAAATATCTCGAAGAACGAAAGCTTCTTAATGACCGGCAGTACGGCTTTCGTAGCAATAGGTCCACTGGTGATCTGATGGTATATCTCACCGAACAGTGGCACAAATCTTTACATCGTTTTGGAGAAAGTAAGATTATTGCGCTTGATATTTCTAAAGCATTTGATAGAGTTTGGCATCAAGCTCTCTTATCGAAAATGCGTGCATTTGGTATCGATGAATCTCTTCTTCGTTGGATTAGAAATTACCTTTCGGACCGTTCAATACAAGTTGTATTGGATGGTTTCAAGTCTGAAATTCACAAAATAAATGCTGGTGTGCCCCAGGGCTCCGGTCTGTCTCCGACTCTCTTCCTTATATTCATAAACGATCTTTTATCTGAAACTTCTAATCCATTAAATTGTTTCGCTGACGACAGTACCCTCAGCTTTTCATATTCGTTCTTAGATTTACATCCATGTCCTTCGGATGTGGAACTTGAACGGCAGCGTATGAAAAGCTCATTAAATTCTGATCTCGACAGCATTGTCCAATGGGGAATAAAAAATCGTGTAGAATTTAATGCTTCAAAAACTCAATGCTGTCTACTGTCGTTAAAACAAAACCCACCCTCCATGCCACTATCCATGAGTGGCACTTGCATTGAGGAAACCGAAAAGCTTTCAGTCCTCGGTATGTGTGTCACAGACCACCTTTTATGGAACGACCACATATTCGACATCGCCAAAAATGCTGCTAAGTGTTTAGGTTTTCTCCGTCGATGCAAGAAATTTTTCTCCCCTTTTTGATCTGGCTGTGATATACAAAGCCTTTATTCGTCCAAAACTTGAGTATAACTCTCACATTTGGGCAGGTGCTCCAATAACCCACTTGAGTTTATTGGATAGAATTGAAAAGAGAGCTCTTAAAATGATAGGTGAAAGAACTATAACGGAAACATTCTCATCTCTTGAGCACCGTCGAAATGTTTCATGTCTTTCGTTATTTTACCATTATTTCCATAAACAATGCTCTAGTGAAATATCCAGTTGCATTCCTCCCCTCAAACAATTCAACCGTAACACTCGCGCTTCTAGGAATGCCCATCAGTTTACCCTTGAGCCCAATTTCGGACGTACTGTTAAGTACAGAGATTCTTTCTTTAGTCGCACTACTCGAATGTGGAATGCTCTACCCAGCTCAATTTTCCCCTCCCATTGTGATCTACAGACGTTCAAAACCAATGTGCATCGGTATCTCCTTTTAAATCCCCTCCAATCTACCTAATCGCTCGTGCTGCGTATATCATCTTAAGGGTAGTCACAACCCCTTTTGCACGCGCTCAATATAAAAAAAAAAAAAAAAAATCGAGGTGGCAGCGGACGAATTCTCTAGATGGAATCAACGGTGGCGTCTACAGTTGCAGTTGGGTTGAACTACTTAGTGAACACCTTATATGTGCTACTACGACATATTTGTAGCTCAGGCCTATAAGGAGCGGTTTATCCGGCTCCCTACCATTGGAGTTATACAAAGGGTCTGGTCCTCCGGGTCGGGGGTTGTGCGTCGGGGTAACTTCCCTACCACGAAACAACAACAAGCCTCGGATATGGATGATTGATTTTAAAGTTGGCGACCCCAGCAAACGAAACAAGTTCAATGAATTTCGGACCTGCACGTGGAACGTCCTGTCCTTATACAGAACACGTGCAGCCGAACAATTAGTGGAGAACCTGGACAGGCTAAAGGCTGACGTAACAGCCATCCAGGAAGTGCGATGGGATGGAGAGGGCATACGGAGACTAAAATCGTGTGATATCTACTACGGCGGGTGCTTGAAGGAACAGGGTCAGCGGCTCTTTGGTTGTGGTTTTGTGATAAGGGGAAGACTTAGGCAAGAAGTCTTGGGCTTCCGAAGTGTAAGCGAGCGCCTGGTCACAATCCGCATCAAAGGTAAATTTAAGAACATTTCGCTGATCTGTGTTCACGCCCCTATAAAAGGAGAGAGGACTCAACCAAAGAAGCATTCTACGATCTCCTGGAGATAACGTATGATATGTGCCCGAAGTACGACGTGAAGATCATCCTTGGTGACATCAACGCAAGATTCGGAAAGGAGGGCATCTTCGGACACAGGCTGGCAGACTTTGCGGCGGGGCGAAATGTCATCATCTAAAGCACCTACTTCCCACACCTCAATATACACAAGGGGACTTGGCGGTCGCGTGATCAACTCACCATCAACCAAATCGACCACGTTGCTATAGACGGGACGTGCTTCCAGTCCGAACGTTCCGAGGGGCCAACATTGACTCGGATCACTACCTGGTGGTATCTAGACTACGTATGCGGATATCCATGACGCGACAACGCAGAGCAGATGCTGTGAAAAGATTCGATGTCGAGAAGCTTAAATCGCAAGAGACCGCCAGAAGTTTTGCAGACCACATAACTCTTAATCTCTCAGGAGGTCCGCCACCAGCATCAAGTGCAGAGGACCAGTGGAAACACTGTCAACAAGCCATCAGAAGTGCCGCCTCTGATGTGCTGGTTTTCACTAGGCGAATACAACGAAACACCTGGTTCGATGAAGAGTACCGGCTAGCGCATGCAGCTAAGGACGAGGCCTACCAGGCAATGCTGCAGGCTCGAACAAGAGCTGCTGAGAGAGTGGCCCGGGAGCTCTACGGGCTGAAACGAAAAGAGGAACGCCGAATTCTCAGGAGGAAAAAGAGAGAGCACGAGAAGCGGGCGGTAGAGTCTATTGAGGGTTGTAGCGGTAGGGGAGATGTTTGAAAATTTTATCAGAGGGTGAAGCGATCCACCCAAGGATTCAAGGCTAGAACGGAAGCCTGCCGAGATGAGAGGGGGAATATGGTAGTAGACACACAGTCAGTGCTGAGGATCTGGAAAGAACACTTCTCTAGACTGCTTAATGGCGAAGATAGCCAAGATAGGCAGACCGTTCCATTCAACTTGGACGATGATGGCCAAGAGTTCCGTCCACCCGACCTAACCGAAGTGCGGCTGGCGATATCCAAACTTAAGTCGTACAAGGCTGCTGATGCGGATGGCTTACAAGCCGAACTATTTAAATCAGCGGGAGATGAATTGGCAAAATTTGGTCAGATGAAAGTATGCCCGATGAATGGAACCTCGGCATAGTGTGCCCCATCCATAAAAAGGAAGATGTTCTGAAATGTACCAACTACAAAACATTTAGTGTCCTAAACGTCGCCTATAAAATCTTTTTGGCTGTCCTGTGTGACCGCTTAAAACCTTTTGTCAACGATCTGATCGGCCCCTATCAGTGCGGTCTTAGGCCAGGCAAGTCAACCGTCGATCAAATGTTCACATTCCGACAGATTTTAGAAAAATCCCGGGAATTCCAGATCGAAACACACCACCTTTTATTAAAGTCGCGTATGATAGCGTGAAAAGGGACGAATTATACAAAACCATGTCGAGTCTCGGCATCCCTGCCAAACTCGTCCGCCTGTGCAGGGTGACGATGGAGAAATCTCGCTGCTCCGTCAAAATTGGTAAGAAGACCACCGATTCCTTTGATGTTGAGAAAGGATTGAGGCAAGGCGACGCGTTATCATGCAACCTATTCAACATCGTTCTTGAAGCCATTGTACACAAAGCACATACCAATACCAGCGGTACAATCTATCAAAAGTCCGTTCAATTGCTTGCATATGCGGATGACAAAGACATTGTCGGCAGAACGAAGCGAGCTGTGGCAGGGGCATTTGCGAGCATTGAATCGGAGGCGGCTAGAATGGGATTGGCGGTTAATGAGGACAAGACGAAGTATATGCTGTCATCGAGAGAGGAATCTCAACATCGTCGACTCGGGCAAAATATCACGATGGACAGATATAACTTCGAAGTTGTCTAGGACTTTTTCTACCTGGGCTCCACTATTACATCGCTGAATGACATCAGTGCAGAGATCAAGCGAAGAATAACTCTTGCCAACCGCTGTTTCTTCGGTCTAAGAAGGCATTTAAGTAGTAAGGCCCTCTCTCAGAGAACCAAGGAGACTTTATACAAGACCCTAATCATCCCGGTCCTGCTTTATGGGTCAAAAGCATGGACACTGGAAGATTCGGATAAAAATCTGCTACGGTGCTTTGAGGAAAAAGATTCTTCGTGTGATTTTCGGTCCGGTGTGTATCGAAGGAGTATGGAGGAGAAGATTCAACGACGAGCTATACGGGCTATACAGCGACGTTGACCTGGTCAAAAAGCTGAAAATACAGCGGCTGAGATGGCTGGGGCACGTGGAGCGTATGGACAGCAACGCACCTGCCCGACGAGTCTTCGAATCCAACCCCGATGGGGTACGCAGCAGAGGGAGAATCCGTAAGAGGTGGCGCAAACAAGTGAATGACGACATCAAAGCACTCGGTGTGTGCAACTGGAAGCGGCTAGGACAGAGCTGGCTGGAGGGGCTTGTTAGTTGAGGCCGAAGCCCATCCTGGGCTGTGAGCGCCAAGTAAGTAAGTTAATAATTTTTCAAAAAAATCAAAAATACTACTCGATGACGGTAAACAAGGCGTTAGGCAAGAACGCCCAAGGCAAAAGCGCCCAAATCGATTTGGAATCATCGCCCAAGGGTATGCTCAGTCGCCAGGCAGGCGCCTAAGTTGTCAGTTAGTGTGTGACAACATAGGCGTAAAAGTAGTAGCCCGTAGCGTAATGGTTAGTGCGTTCGACTGTCACGCTGGAGGTCTGGGATCGCTTCCCAGCCTCGTCCACCTAAAAACTAAAAAGTTTTTTTTCAGGGCTACTGCCTCTTGCGAGGAATTGACAAATCCTCCAAGAGTATCTCTTGTCACGAATTAGTGCTTCTCGTCTAGCCGTTCGGATTCGGCATTATATTGTAGGTCCCTTCGATTCCTGTCGAAAGGCGCACACGGAAATGGTTGCAAGTTGTTAGTCACTTGGCCCATGTTCTTCATGAGCCGTTGTGCCACCCGATTTATTTTTTTACTAGTCAATAAAATATTACAAAATTTTGGCTGAACCTTGCATTTTCTGTATAACTAGATATTTTTAATTTTATGTGAAGAGGGGTTCTGTGTGAGCATATAATTAAGTTTTCGGGGCAGGAAAGCCCTCCGCATTGGCCGCCATCTTGGTAAAAAGTTTTCGGTGATATCTTGAGAACCGTTAGTAACATGAAAAACATTTTAACACAATTTTGTTAGGTATAAAGTGTTTGTCAGGGTTGCATAAAATTGCTTTTATATCTACCGGTCAGCAATGAAATTTTTACCAAACCTCGCATTTTCGGTATACCAAGATATTTTTAATTATATGTAAGGAGTGATTCAGTGAATGTAAAAAATGTCCGGGTTGAAACCCCTCCGCGATGGCCACTATCTTGGAAAAAGTATTTTAAGCAGTTTTCGGTGATATCCTGAAAACCATTAGTCAAAAAATTTCAAACCCTATAACTTTGGAAAATTGAACTGTTTATAATTTATGTTGAGTCACTTTTAACCTTAAAATTGATTAAAAAATTAAAATTAAGAAAATAAAACAATATTTGCAAGAAAAATATCATTAATGGACTAAACATTTTTGTGGGTACTAAGTGGAAGTGATCTGATAAATGCCGCCTATATACTGTTGAAATTTCAATGGTCCTTGACTAATGGTTCTCAATATATCACAAAAAAAACAGCTTACACTGCTTTTTCCAAGATGATTGCCAACGCCAAAGGCTTTCGACCCCGAAAACTCAATTTTATACTCGCACTGAAACCCCCTACACATACAATTAAAAATATCTTGTTATACAGACACTGCGAGGTTCGACCAAAATTTACTTGCTGACCAGTAGAAATAAAAGCAATTTTATACAACTGTGGCAAGCACTTTATACCTACCAAATTGTTTTAAAATTTGTTTTATGTTACTAACGGTTCTCAAGATATGATGGAAAACTTGTTAACCTACTTTTTCCTATATGGCGGCCAATGCGGAGGGATTTCGACCCCGAAAACTCAATTTTATACTTGCACTAAACTCCTTTACACATCAAATAAAAAATATCTTGGTCTACCCAAAATTCAAGGTTTGGCCAAATTTTTGTAATATTTTATTGCTAATAGAAGCAAGTTTATGCAGCTCCCATATACACTTTTAAGTGGACTCTAATAAAAAATTAAAAATGTAAATTAGAAAGAAAAGATACAGATATTTACAGATAAAGAAGAAGTACGAATTGCCGCGTACTGAAGAGCCGCTGCTGTTAATTAAGTGCGGTATATCAAAAAAGTGTGGAGCAGTTTCTCTATTTTTCAGTCATTTTTACATTTCTCATTTGATTTTTCTGCGTGCGATTTTTAGTGTTAGTTTTTCCACCATTCACTCTCAAACTGAAATTTACAAATAAACAAATAAGAAGGAATAAATCTATTTGTTTATTTTGATAACCTTATTAGTTTAATAACTGCAACAAAATTCACGAACAAGCAACTTAATTCAATTGTAAGCGACAAACATTGAGGATGGGGGTAATTATTTCTCTCCTTTGCTTTTCAGAATGACAGCACAAAAGTATGGCGTTTATGTACACTTGATAACGAGTTTAAACATGCGTTTCTTTACTCTAAAATTTTAAGTGACGTTTAGCGTTAAAGCTGACTATTAAATTGATTATTGGTATGGTTCATTATTTAGAGTGATCTCTAAATTTGATTTTTGATAAGTCCCAGCATCTTTTTTGGATGAGTTTTTATATTATAAAATGAAACACTATATATAGGTAGTTAATGGCCATCCAGCCTACAAGCCAATAGTGAGGCCTTGATGTTAAAAGCGTGGGTGTAAGTCATCAACCTAACAATTATTATATATATTCTACCGATATTGAGATCATGGATGAATAGAACATGCCACTCAAGGGGGGGGGGGGGGGGTCATGAACAATTACAATTGACAGTTCGATTTAACGTATTATATATAGCTAAATAGCTAAGTAAACATAGCACGATAAAATTGAAAATGTTACAACTAATCAACGACAAATTAGTTCGAAACGAAATCGAAAATGTCACAATTAATTAAAAACAAATTATTAAATCATTCACTATAAAGAGTTTTTACCAATATTTTAAGCGGGTGCTGTGCGTTCGTAGTAGCCCGTAGCCTAATGGTTAGTGCGTTGGGCGTAGCAGGTCTGGGTTCACTTCCCAGCCTCGTCCAACTAAAAACTAAAAAGTTTTATTTTAGGGCCTCTTGTGAGGAATTTACAAAGCCTCCAAGAGTAGATATCACTTGTCATGCTTCTCGTCTAGCCGTTCCGATTCGGCAAAAAATTGTAGCTCTCTTCCATTCCTGTCGACACGCGCACACAGGAATGGTTGCGCCCACAGGTTCATGAGCCGTTGCGCCACCCAATTTATTTATTTATTTTTTTTGCGTTAGCAAAGGAACACAGAAAAAAAATTGAAAGGCTAATTCGAAATTGTCACAATAAATAAACGACAATTTATCAAATTAACCGTTTTTCGATTAGCGAATGTTGTTTTGGCGACTTGACATCAAATTGGTAAAACAGAAAACAAATCATAGAAAACATAGCACGACGAAATTGAAAATGTCAGAACTAATAGTTAACAACTTATAAAGAACTAATTATTAAGCTAGAAGTCATTCACTTTTAATAGTTTTGTTACAAATTTTTATAATAAATAAATTTTAAGGCTAAGTGCGCACATGCAACTTTCAGTCACGAAACAGTTTGGTTGCTAAAATGAATCCCATGCTCTTATATGAGAGCGCGCGCACATGCAAACACTATTCAGTCACCGATTGGAGCAACTAAACAGTTTAGGGCATATTGTAATGATAAGGGTGCCTGTCTCTCCTACTAGACTGTGGGGAATATTATTTGGCTTCCCCAAGCCTAATATTCAATGGCTGAACTGCCGATCTTAGCTGGAACAAAATGATGAAATAAGAAAGAGGCCAATGTGCCGAATTTGAGTTCTGATTAAAGAGTGAGTTTATTGATTCAATTCTTAGCCTATTTATACAAAATAATTCCTTACACACGAACAAGTAAAATATTCACTTATAACATACATATAAACATAATTTTGAATATCTAATATAAAAGTATACATATCATACGGTAAGCTATATTTTTGTTGTGTCATTAAATTCATGTTGAATATCCATGCCTATTTAATGACACACAAATATATTGGGTGAAGTGCAGACACAGGCAGTGCATATCATAGAGGGACATTGAACCAAAACAAAAGTAATTCAAAGCGTCAAGTGGCATTGGGTATATTTGAATATGAAGACAAAATGCAGTCGCGTTTATTGACCGTAGATGTAAACAGAGTATTTACTATTAACCGAAAGTAATCTGAGGCGTTAAGTGACATTGAGTTTATTTGGATATAAGGACGGAATGCAGTTCTGTTTATTGACCGCGGATGTAAACGGAGTATCTACTATTGCTTTATGTTTTATAATGCTAAAGCCAATGACCGGATGGAATGACGTATTGTTTTGATTCTATGTATATGTAGTGTATGAGCACTACATCCTCACTCTTTCAGAAAAAAAAAATTTTACTTTATTATGTAAACAAACATTTTTTTTTTGTGTTTATTTACTTATATTTAGTTTTTTGAGTCTATTATTGTGCACTTCTTTTATCTCATTGTTTATCCTAATTTTTGTATTTACGCCATTTAATTCTACGACCTTATATGGTCCTGAATAGGGATTTTCTAATTTCTTCTTATTTCCTACTTTCAGAAAGACCGTGTCTCCTATATTTAGTTCTAATGGATTAGAAATCTTATCTACTAACTTAGCTACTACTTATCTTATCTACTTCTTAGCTATTATTGCCATTTGTCCTAATCTAAATTTTAATTCTAAACTGTAATTATCAATATTATATATAGGATTTACTATCTTAGTAGTTGAGTCTTCTGGTAGTTTAGCTAATTTTCCATAAACTAACTCGAAAGGTGATATACCAATGCTAGAATGCGGTGTTGTATTCTAGCTGAAAACAAAATAAGGAATCCATTCATGCCAGTTATCTTCTTTTGCAAAGGCAATTAGGTATTCATTCAACACTCTATGATTCCGTTCTATAGAACCTAATGTTTCGTGATGATAAGGTGTTGATGTTACATGATTTATATTGAATGAATGATATACATTTTTCATTACCTCATTTATAAATTCTGTACCCATATCCAGTACCGGATCTAGGATATGGCTCTGGGGGGGGCTTGGAGTTTGGAGATCCAGTTTGAGACCTTAAGTAATAAAATTTGCTTGTCCTAAGATACATTTATAATTTATAACAAATAATAGAGAGCTAAGGTTTAATGCATGACCGTACCAACTTCAGCCGAACTACACTTCACGAAAACGCGGCAAAACTTTATTTTTTATGAAATTTTAGGAGCACTAAGCGGCAACTGAACTTCATACAAATTCATACGAATTCGTGTGAAGTGTAGTTCCGATGCAGTGCAGTTCCGTATTATTTATATTATTTAAAAATTGTAAAGGTACCTACCTTATGTTGTTATATTTTTAAATAAGCTGTGGGTATGTTTTGAACTTCCCATTTTTGACAAGATTTGAAAACTGTTTATAATTGGCTAGTTCAGAAAAATTATATTTAAGTGTTCTACTGACAAAAGATCCTAAATATGTTTTTCCTGAATTAGCCAAATTAACGAAAAACTATTTTGTTCAAACTGACACTTTAGGACATAAGGCAAAGCTGCTCTAAGAAATAAGCCGTGGCCCAATTCTGCCAGCGTGAATTATTTTTCGTGTTTACGCTGCATACACTTTTTATTCATGCTAAAAATATATGTCGAAAAAATTTGCACGTCATTCTAGAGTCTAGAGGGATTGCAAATATTCATTTGCTTTTGCATGATTTTCTGAGCCCGCAAAGAGAAAACTCACGCTTTTGGAATTTGGCTCTAGAGAATATGTATGTAATTGTCTAGTATGTACAATTATTGCCTTGGACCTTTCAAATTTTGAAAACGTAGCCCCGAAAATTTCTAAACATAGCCAAGGCCGTGAGCAACAATTCCTGTTGTATTAAACATTTACACTTAACTTGACATCCCGTTGTTTTCAAATGGTTTAAGCCTCAAATGCGTTTCTGCGTAAATTAGCTTTGTTTTTAGTATAAACAGTTGGGGCAATTGACACGTTAATGTTAAGCCCCGGCCATTTTTATCTCTTTTTACTTATCTCTTTAAGCCTTAGCCCCAACTTCGGACTTTGGCAGACCCTAGACTTGAGCCCCCAAAACTTTCTGGAATAAGGTTAGTTTTTCGGAAGTAAGTTGCTTAACCATGGCTAGGTTTTTTGTCCAATATTCTCAGACCTTTTTTCTTCCCAATTTTCTGGGTTTTATTTTAAGGGAAAAATTGTAGTTGCATGAGACATGCATAGCCCCCAACTAAGTTTTGTCCAATTCGCTACAGACTTTAGCCCCAATCTTAGGGCTTAGAAAAAAAAAATTACATACCACGTATGCAAATAGTTCAACCCCAATACAATATTTTAGACGGAATATAAAATTCTTCACGTTGTAATGTATTGCTTTCTATATTTTTAATTATTTAAGGATTCGGCTGTGGGGGGAGCTTTAGCCCCTAAAGCCACCCCCCTGGATCCGCTACTGCCCATATCTGTTTTCGAAGTTTTGAAGCTTCCATGTCTAAGAATGAAGTTATTCACTAAGGCTTTAGCTACTGTGTTTGCATCTTTGCTTTTGATAGGTATTGCTTCAATGTACTTGGTCAACTCACATTGAAGAGTTAGTATATATCTAAAATCGTTCGATGGTCTAAGTGGACCAACTGTGTCTGCTGTTACTACCTCGAAACTCGTTGTTGGTGTATCTGTTATTATTAACTTTTCTTTCGTATTTCTTATTTTGCTTTGTGCACATATTATACATTTATTTACATGTTTTTTGACCATTTTGCTTAAATTTTTGCAACAATATCTCTGTTTTATTTTATTTATTGTTCTTTTTACACCTGAGTGTCCACCAGCAGGTGGTGTGTCGTGGAAATTTTGTATTATTGCTTCTTTTTCTTCCTCATTAATAATTCTTTGTGGAGGGTTATATATTATGATTGTTAACCTTTCATTCATCGTAAGTTTCTTCTGTAGATTGTTATATAATTCCTTAAATTCATCTATGGTTATGTGCTCGTAAATCTCATCATTATTTGTAATTGCTAGCTTTTTTATATCTTTTTTCTTCATTTTGAATACTAGCTTCTCCAAGATCTGACCTAAGTCAAGATTTGGATTATCACTATATTCTATGACTACATCTTTATTGCTTACTTTAATCTTGGTACAAGCTTCTCCTCGATTAAACCTTAGTTTTGTTGAGGATTCTCGCTGTTGTACATGATTTGTATTTGGCACTTTTTTAAATTTCAACTTTATAATATTCATTACCTTTCCTAGAGAGTCACATTCCACGTATATATATTTGGATTATTTTCTTTGAATTTATTTCCTTCTATTCCTATGTTGTTTGCATTCTTATTCTCCATTGCCATTCTTGCTGTTTTTGATCTGGTTATTATGTAAACATCTGAAGTTGGGATCATGCCTTTTAGTATTTTTGAATCAAGCTTCATGCGTGATAGTGCATCAGCGTTCGTGTTCATTGATCCTTGTTTATAAATGATGTTAAATGTATAGTCCGCCAGATCTAGTCTAATCCTTGTCATTTTAGATGATGGATTCTTGTGTGTGAAGAGACTCACTAATGGTCTGTGATCTGTTATCACGGTGAATTTTCGTCCATAGACATATGGTCTAAAATAGTTTATGGCCCAGTGTATGCCAAGTAATTCTTTTTCAATTATTGGTTTATTTACCTCATGTTTAGTTAGACTTCTACTGACATAGGAAACTGGTAGATCTTTCCCTATTTCACCTTGTGATAAAACTGCTCCCAGAGCTGTATTGGAAGCTTATAAGTTGGTGGGTTTATAAGTTTGTCTTTCAATGAAATGAAAGCATTTTCACATTCTTCAGTCCAGATAAATTCCATTCCCTTTTTTTAAAACATATTTAGTGGTCTGGCTATCTCTGCAAAGTTTTTAATGAATCTTCTATAATAATTGCAGAATGCAACAAATCTTTTAACTTCCTCCGCATCTTTTGGTGTTGGATATGCAGTAATTGCTTCATATTTCTGTGGATCTGGTTTTATTTCTTCGTTCGTTATAGAATGTCCAAGATATGTGACCTGTGTTTTAAGCCAATTACATTTTTTAGGATTCAATGTCAGATTATATTTTCTAAGTCTTTGAAGAATTTTAACTAGGTTGCTATTGTGATGATTGAGACTACAACCAAATATGATTATATCGTCGACATAAAGGAAGGATTCCGTTTCAAGTCCTGCTAAGGCCACAGATAACATTCTTTGGAAACTATTAGTTGATATTTTTAATCCAAATGGCAACCTTTTGAAGTGAAAGTGGCCACGGGGAGTTGAAAATGCTGTTTTAGGCCTTGAATCTTCTTCTAGCTCTATTTGATGGAAAGAGCTAGTTAAATCTAAAGTCGAAAAGTATTTAGCTCTGCCAAGCGTATCTAAGACATCATCTAGCCTTGTTAATGGGAATTTATCATCTATTATTTTCTTATTTAACTGACGAAAATCTACGACTAAACGCCACTTCTTCTCTCCTTGGGAATCCTTCTTTGGTACCACCAGTAAGGGTGAGTTGAATGGAGTAACCGAAGCTTCAATTATGTTGTCTTTTAGGAGTTTATTTACTTGTTGATTGATTTCTTGTAGCTGTCCATGGGGCAGCCTGTAATTCTTAATATAAACGGGATTGTTATCTGTCATGGAAATTCTTTGTTTGTAGAAGTTATTTACTGTCAATGTATCTCCATCTAGATGAAAGCAGTCCGCAAATTCTTTACATATTTCTAAAATGGTTTGGTTTGCTTTTTCATCTGATATGTCGATGTTCAGTTCTTTTAATAGCCTTTTATATTGATCTTTTTTTTTGTTTTTCTCAAAGTTTTTTTTAGATCAATTACATAAAAATCAGTGAGTAGAACTACGCTTGGTTTGCATGGTGTTATCGTCACATCGTGATCTAAGGTATTTAGGAATGCAACTTGAGCGATACCTTTTGCTGGAATGATTGAATTTGCAATAAAAACACCATGTTGTATTTCTTGATTTAGCACGATGCTGTCTTCTTGTATTTCGAAATTTATTGGGTGCAAGGATTGTGATCTTGCTGGAGGATAATACTTTGTGATTCGGTTAATTGTGTTATCATTGGTAGAACGTATTCATTATTATTTATGTGTACTGATATAGTAAAGTTTTCATAATCTATTTTACTGTTTGTCCTTATTAAAAAATCTCTTCCGAGTATGCCATTGGTCTTAATTGGGCAATTATCATTTACTACCTGGAATTTTTGTTCTACATAATCGTTTTCAATTTTTACTTTTGCTTTTATAGAACCTATCGAATTTGTTTCAGAGTCATTGATACCCTTAATTGCAGTTTTATCTATCGTATTTATATTTCTTTCTGAATTTAAGCTACCTTTTCTTAAGATAGAGATATCTGCACCTGTATCAATCAAAAGCTTTTGATTTCCTAATGTTATGTTGGATTGGACTATTATATAATTTGTTAAAGGGGGATTAAGATTTAGAATTGCCTTTATTGATTGTTTTCTAAATTTAAATCTGAGTCTCTCTGGGCTTCGGAGACTCCCTGATTGTTTTCCAAACCTTCTATGTAGTTTATTCTTCTTTGGTTATTTGCATTAAAGTTTGTCTTACTATACCTGTTATTATATAACCTGTTGTTGTTATTATTGCTATATCTATTGTTTGTATTGTTATTATTGAACCTCATATTGTTGCTGTTATTGTTGTATCTAGTATTGTAATTGTTATATCCTGATCTATTAAACCTATTGACATTTCTATTATTGTTTATGTAGTTTTGCCTCGGTGTATTTATCCTAAAATGGTTAATTTGAACAGCTTGGTTTGCATTATCTACCTCAGTGGCTAGTTGTATTGCCTCATTAAGTGTTTTTGGTCTAACTGCGAAAATGGTCGATTTGTTCGTTTGTATAAGGCCATTTTTGAATGCGTTTAAATCTAGTTGGTCATTTAGTTTGCAGATTACTTCTCTGTTCTCTGTTCCTTGCTCTATTAATTGTAAAAAATTTAATTCTGCCACCAACGTTTTATTTTTTTTTTATTTATACCAACGTTTCAACTTGGTTAGCAAAATCTGTTGTTGAACTTGAGTTTTGCTGTATCACTGACAATTCTGAGATAACTTGGAGTGTATTTTTCTTATGTTTAAAAAGTTGATGAAAGGTTTCTTTTAATTATTTAAACGTTTTTGGCTGTTGTACTGTTATCAACTTGTTTCTGACTTTGTCATTTATTTTCGTTGCTATAACAAATTTTATTAGTTTTTCTTTCTCTGTTACCTTGCTGAGATCTGAGTCAACGAACTCTACCAAATTCAAGAAGTTAGTTAATTTCTCTACCTCCCACTAAATTCAGGAATAATCTTAATGCTCGAAATAATGTCGAATTTTTCCATTTTGAATTCTAGTTTTCCTAATTCTTTATCAATACCTTCTAAATCTCGTTCAATTTCTGTCTGCTCTATTAATTTCTCCTCCTTTTCCAATATTTCTTTTAACCTTAATAGCAAATTATCTATAATTTTTTTTAATCATAGTTGAATAGTATCTATAGGCGATTCCTCATATTTTTCATTAAAATCTTCCTCTAACCTTTGTATTTCTGATTTCTTTTCAGCAATGTATTTAGCCGTATAAACCCTGTTCGGAGTTTTTTTTAAAATTTAAATAATAGATTTTAAATTTTTAATTATATTCAACATATTTTATTTCAAATACATTTTAACAAACTAAAATTTTTTTTTTTTTAAACGGTTATATTTTTTACCTCCTCTGATACAATATTTCTTATTTTTTCTTTGCAAAAGTGTTTCGCAATTTTAAAAAATAGGTATACAATTAATATTATTAATATAATTATTACTATGTCTATTAAAATTAAGTTTGAGTTTATAATATTATTATTGTTATTATTATTATTCGTGACTATAACTTCTTCTTTAGAATTTTTACCTCCCATGATACTTAGTTACTTTTTGCTTTGTTGTACTTCCTCTCACTGAATTGTATCCCTTGCAGGTTTTTCGCCTGTTGGAGAAATTTCTGTTTTTCCTCCTTGTTTGCTAGTGTGGCGAGCCTGAACAGATTGCCTATTTCCTGGCGTTTTCTCAATTTTCTGCCATCCCTTTCTCTCTTCGGTGTTTTTTGTTCTGGAAGTTGAATTTTAGTTCTTTGCCTTTTTTTGTATTCATCAATTGATAATGGTTTTGGGCCAGCGGTTTTGGGTGTTGGTTCGTATGCTGGTGCTTCACTGTCTGGCTGTACAGGATGGTACGAGCTGTTTAGGTTTTCGAACAGTTCATCAAGCTCTTCTTTATTATACATTACAGGATCGATTTTGGCAGGATCGCCATGTAATGAAAAGGGTGCCTGTCTCTCCTACTAGACTGTGGGGGATATTATTTGGCTTCCCCAAGCCTAATATTCAATGGCTGAACTGCCGATCTTAGCTGGAACAAAATGATGAAATAAGAACAAGGCCAATGTGCCGAATTTGAGTTCTGATTAAAGAGTGAGTTTATTGATTCAATTCTTAGCCTATTTATACAAAATAATTCCTTACACACGAACAAGTAAAATATTCACTTATAACATACATATAAACATAATTATCAATATCTAATATAAAAGTATACATATCATACGGTAAGCTATATTTTTGTTGTGTCATTAAATTCATGTTGAATATCCATGCCTATTTGATGACACACAAATAATTTGGGTGAAGTGCAGGCACAGGCAGTGCATATCATAGAGGGACATTGAACCAAAACAATAGTAATTCAAAGCATCAAGTGGCATTGGGTATATTTGAATATGAAGACAAAATGCAGTCGCGTTTATTGACCGTAGATGTAAACAGAGTATTTACTATTAACCGAAAGTAATCTGAGGCGTTAAGTGACATTGAGTTTATTTGGATATAAAGACGGAATGCAGTTCTGTTTATTGACCGCGGATGTAAACGGAGTATCTACTATTGCTTTATGTTTTATAATGCTAAAGCCAATGACCGGATGGAATGACGTATTGTTTTGATTCTATGTATCTGTAGTGTATGAGCACTACAATATTCATAGTCGCAGAAAAAACCAGGTTTAACTAAACTACAGCTTAAGACAATTTTAACTCAATGAATACGGACCGATTTTAATTACAAATGATTGGTTTTATATTTTTACAAGATAATTAACTTATACTACACAAATAACTTAAAATATTTTGAAATGATAAACTTTAAAAAGATAGAATCAACGTCCGAAAATTCTAAAATACTAAACCTATGTTTAACATAGACACAGCTTTAAAATGACTATGAATACGCCTCTTTGTGTTTTGACACAAACTAAACCATCACTCCAAATGAGTTGCTCTGCTTCTGTGGTAGATATTTATCGCCGCAAAAAAATTATTTTTCAAACGAGATGACTTCATTCAAAAAATTATAACCTCGATTATAATGATAATATATTTATAAAACTACAAATTCGATAATAGAATATTAACATAAAGAAAATCTGGATACATTTTTTTTATAATTGTTAACGAATTTTTTTTTAATTTTTCTTAAATTTATTAATTTAAATTTTTCTTAAATTTATTAATTTAAATTTTTTTTTAAATATGCATTTAAATTTTTCTTTTTTTAAAGTACCTATTCTTTTTTTTACACATTTCGTTTTTAGGTATATTTATACTTTCTTTTAATGTTACATGGATGCAAGTTTTCGTTTTATGTAATTTATACTTAGGTTCTTGCTTATGCCTTCTTCGTTCTTTTTTAATTTTAGTTCGATACCGTACTTTATTTTTACTTGATTCGATTTGCCCTTAAATTAAACTAATGGGTTTTTCTTTCGTTATTGAATGAACCGATTTATTTTAGAATTCAACTGGCTTAAAGCATTTGCTTTTCATACCGCGTTCCTTGAATTCTGGGTTTATTTCCATTACTTTTATTTGTTCATTTAATGTATTATGCAGCCAGGCCCGTAGCCAGCATTATTTTGGTTGGGGGGGGGGGGGCGGTTGCTTGCTCTAAAGACTAACGTGTAACTATATAAACAAAGAATTTAAAAGTAAGAACATAATAATTTGAATTTTTTTATTTAATAATTAAATAGGGACATTGTGCCACTCATGCAAATCTGGCGAAACTGGCTTGACTTTTTCGAAGCCAGTAGTAGTTGTGAAGTGGACTCGTTCAGTCTTGCATATAAAGCGATCTTGATAGCAGTTGGTGAAAATGTTTGAATTAAATAATTCTTTCTGCCACAACTTTTAAAGGGCGGCGGGACCAAGAAATTTAAACATTTCCAAAATAGGCAACAATATTCAAATATGATTGAATGCCATGATTTTGATTGATTAAAAAATCTCTTAATAACACGAATTTGTTGGGATTAAATTTTTCGCTCGGGAAATATGAGATTTTGGGGCTTTGGGAACACTATTTTGGGACATTATTTGGAACATAATATTCTTTTCCCGATTTGTCAAGCCATATGCTGGATTTCCATCTATCTCCATCTGCAAATATGAAGAAAAGCAGAGCGGTACAGAAGTATGTCAAAAAACCAAGCGTGTGAAAGGGCACCATCATGAAGATGAACATTTCCTTCTTCATATCTGCATTATACTTCCTATAATAAGCATGTATGAAAATCTTCTGCATTTTTGTCTTCTCTCTCTATCCAAAACAAAAGAAAAAAGTTAAATTTTATATTGTGTCTTCTTTTTTTGTATAAGTCAGACGAAGATACATGTAAATCACACCAATAGAATGTCAAATTTAATTGAAGAATTTTTGCAAAGATGATGTATTGGAAAACCTTTAAGAAATCTATTTTTTTTTGATAAAATTGTTTGATTTAAGGTTTTTTTCGGAGTTATTTGGAACGAAATATTCTGTGTATGCCAAAATTTAGTCTATTACCAATCTGACAAGGTATGAACTGTCAAATTCCATTGAAGGATGGCTACGATGACTATAGATTAGAACCCCTCTAAAAACCCGATTTTTTTTAGAATTATTATAGAACCACATTTGTCTGGTCTGTTGTGTTGCTGTGTGGCGTAGGAAATATATGGAATGACAGCGACACATGACTCCACAACACAAAAGACGAGACATATGAGTGGTTCCGACTTAAAAGCTTCTCTACTGGCTCCAAAGAAGGCAAGCCAGTTGACGAGCAAGTTGCTCTAGTTTGGAAAGCCAGTACTGGCTCATGTGACCTCAGCATAAGAAAAAACTTAATCGATTTTCTAATCCAGTTCCGCCATGGGGGGATCGGATTTTCGGCTGGTTTTCATTATAAGAGTTTAAACTTCGATTTGAAGTTGTGCTTAAATTTTGTTGAGATTGCAGAAGAAGGATTTTGGTAAAATCATTAAATAAAATTGAATACACACACATAAAATAAGTCCATATTTTTGAACAAATTTGCAAAAAAAAAACAGTTCATTATACATACAAAATTTTGGCTCGACTCTACTCTTTAAGTAGGATTGATTTCGTTGAGTGGTAATGAGATTTGTTTATTACCACTGAAAGTATACAAAGGTTCGAATCAGCTTCGAGGTCCAGCTCGCTTTAACACCACACAAAGTGAACGTAGTAAATAACTTACGTAATACCTTATTAGTCTCGTCATATTAAATATTATACCTTAATAGTGTCGGCGAAGGGTCAAAAGTCCACAGGCCAAAAGTCCATAAATCAGTTGTGAACTTTTGACCCACTCCGATGGGCCAAAAGTCCATACAAAAATTTTGTGGACTTCTGGCCCATTGATTGTGGATTTCTGGCCCACTTCAGGGGTCACTTTATAGATAGTATTCTTTAATAAGACTGCTTTGGGTGGCCCGCTTCGCGGGTTAACTCCATTTTTGGGTGCTCTGTCCCGCTCACGTGACTCCGTTGCTCCGTTTAGGGTATGTTCAATGCTCAGTCGTCGGAAAGGCACCTATGCTGTCAGTCGATCTGTTATTAAAGTTTTTTCTGTGCTAAACAGTACTTTGGGTGGCCCGCTCTGCGGGTTTAAGGATTTTTACTCCTATTTCGGGTCCTCTGTCCCGCTCACGCGACTCCGTCGCTCCGCTTAAGGTATGTTCAGTCGTCTGGCAGGCGCCTATGTTGTCAGTCGATCTGTAATTAAAGTTATTGTGTACTAAACAATACTTTGGGTGGCCCGCTTCGCGGGTTAAAGGATTTTAACTCCCTTTTCGGGTCCTCTGCCCCGCTCACACGACTCCGTCGCTCCGCTTAGGGTATGCCCAGTCGCCAGGCGGGCGCCTATGTTGTCAGTTGGTGTGCTTGAAGTTTACGAGTAGTGAAGAGTATACAAACTAATTCTTAACAAAATAAATAAATAATTCTTAATTGTTCTGCTTTTTTCACTATTATAATATGAAATTATTGTGGACCTATGATGGCCCATTTTCTTTTTAAAATTAGGGAATATAAACCCTTTTTTTGTGTGGACCCACTTGAGTGTGTCAAATCTCCACAATACAATTGTGGACTTCTGACCCACCCAAGTGGGACAAAAGTCCATTATGGACTTTGGGCCTGTGGACTTTTGACCCTGCGCCAATAGTGTCTTGTTTTTAAAACATTAAACTTTACCTAAATAGTCTCTCTATATTTTTAAAGATTTTAATTTATACCAAAAAGTTTAAACTGTTAATTAATGTTTTTTTTTGTAAATCATTTCGGGAGGGGCTTCAGCCCCTCAAGCCCCCCCCCCCTGGCTACGTGCCTGTATGCAGCCGCTCAATGTCAGAGTTTCCAGTATGGCTGTTAGGTTTCGTGAGATGAAGGTCAATGCCTTCTTCCCCTTAAAAATCTCTGATGACTAATCTCCGTCAAATTCGTTGTCAGCAATGAAAAGCTTGGGTTTCCTTAGTGAGGCATGTCTTTTGCTCAAAGCTTCTCTAACTGTGATAAGATTTCTATCAGTGAGATCAACTTTCATGGCATGTCAAAAATCTTTGTCCTTTCATAGTCCAGTTATCCAGACTAACGATTTCGTTTTGATCAAAAGGAGTTTCCATTAAATTGTACTTAATTTGTATTGGACTGCGGTCATATTTCGCTTCCTGACATATGGAACAATTGTTTATACATTTTTGAATGAGTATTTTATATTTTGGAAAATATACTTTATTTCTTAAAAACTCAAAATTTTCATTTATACCCCGATGATTTGTTTCCTTTTCGTGAACATTTCGAATGTACCTGACAGCTTCCTCTTCAGTTTTTAAATCTTCTTTCGAATGAGAGCATCGCCTGAATCTAATATCCCTAACGCTTCCAAATAAATCTATCAATGCTAACTGTACCTGATTATAAAGATGATCATTTAACTCCGTGTAAATTCCGGTAGTACCTTTTTTTATAAGTCTCCTAAAAATATCTCTCATTGTTTTGTTGTTGATATCTGATTCTGAAATATAAATTTTTTTGTTTTTAAAAACGGTTTCCATTTCTATTGTTTTTGAATTTAGTAGAATAATCTGTGTTTTATATTTGTTTACAATTGTATCAACTATGGAAATATGATTGTCAAGGTTTTCAATTTGGCTGTGAATTGTGCCCATTTCTGTGCTTTGGGAACTCTCTTCTGAATGGTTTTCATTAAGGCTTACAGTGTTAATATCATTTTCATCTGCGTTAATCCTGCTCAGAAAATCAGCAACATTATTGGCCTTTCCCTTAATATAGTCTACCTTAAATGTATACTCCCCTAGTTTTAAAAGTCAATGTTGTAGTTTTGAACTAATATCCTTGCAATCCTGTTTTGAATGCAGCCATTTAATTGGTTGATGATCAGTTAGTACGTCAAACTCAACTCCATATAAATATGGTCTAAAATACCCCATTGACCAAACAATGGCTAAAAGCTCTTTTTCAATTGTAGGTACTGTACACAAAACATTCGTGTTTGTTCAAGGTTCTGCTGGTATAACATACAGGGTGGTTGTCCTGGGTTAGGACGGCACCGATTGCATATTTACTGTCATCTGTTGTCAATTTAAATTTTTTTTGAAAATCAGGATAGTGAAGAATAGGGTGGTTTCTAAAGAGTTGTTTGAGTTTTTCAAAAGCATTTGCATATTGGCTGTCTGAAATGTCTATGCGCATATTTTTTCCAGATACTTCGTCATAGGCTGGGCTACTTTGGCGTAATCTTTAATAAATTAACGGTAGTAACCCGTTAAACCAAGGAAGCTCCTTATTTGTTTTAGGGTCTTCGGTAATTTGAGGTTTTCTACTACCGCAATTAATACCGTTGGTCGTCAAAATATGTCCTAAATATTGCGTTTCTTTCTGAAAAAAAACTACATTTATCAACCTGGATTTTGAGATTACATTCCCTAATTCTTTTAAAAACTTTATTAAGATTGACCCTATGCTCTTCCAAACTCGTACTTAAGAGAAGTAAGTCGTCGAGGTATACAACACAAATTCTGTTTATTAAGTCCACCAGCACTTTATTCATCAACCTTTGAAAGGTTGAAGGGGAATTTTTAAGGCCGAAAGGCATTCTGATGTATTCAAAATGGCCTAAAGAAGTGGAAATGCGGATTTGCTTGGTCTTTTTCGTCAACCATTATCAGGTGAAAGCCTTTTTCCAGGTCTAAGGTGCTAAAATATTGAGCTCGACCCAACTTGTCAAATATATTTTCGATGTTTGGAATCGGGAATTTATCGCTAACAGTCACCTCATTTAATTTCCGATAATCCACTACAAGCCTCCATTTTTGTTGACCAGAGTTATCGATTTTTTTCGGAAAAACCCATATGGGGCTATTCTAAGGACTGTTGCTTTCCCTTATAATTCCTTGACTCAACATCTTCTTTTTCATGGACCTGAGGAAATCTATAAATTCTAGAATAAATAGGCTGTGAAGTTGTTGTTACTATTTCATCTTTTGTTATATTAATGCTGGTCAATTTCTGTCCCTGTATAAAGAATAAGTCACTATTGTTTCTTACTAATTTTCTGAAATTTTCTATCTCTTACTGATTTAGTTTAGATAAGTCCAGTTTTTTCATTAAATAACAAGTCTATTGATTTTCTACAGGCTCTAGTATATTTATTTCTTTGTAAGAATATGGACAATCGAATCCTTTAAATTTAATTATTTGATCGTTAATCGCGAGCTGGCAATTATTGAAGTCAATTTTAGCTTTTAGAGGTATTTAAATATTCGAGCCTTTTATTGCATTAAATGGTTTGTGTTCCAGGTTCATAAGCTTCCAAGACATGGTAGCATTAAGCTTCCATTCATTCGGAATATTTGAAATTTTGTCGTAAGAAATATTTCCTTTTCCTAAAACTGTACTAATTAATATTGGGTTAATTATTTTTGTAGAATTAATATCAGGTAATAAATGTTCATCCAAAATAGATAAAGATGAACCGCTTCAATTAAACAATCAATTTTGTGACCATTAACAGTCAATTCTATTATTGGAGATGGAAATTTTCCGAGGCTTCTACAAGAAAATTTTCTTCACTTTGACAATCTTTTTCTATATTGTTAACGTCCATTTGTTCTTGACCATCCGCAGGTTGATTCCTATTCGGGAATGAACTTCTCTGATTTGTATCATTATTAAGAGATCTATTATTGGATAATTGTCTCGATTGGTTAGATCTCGAATTATAATTGTTATTGTTTTGAAATTGTCTAGAACTACTACTTAATTGCCTGGGGAAATTATTTTGAGATTCACTGGAAACATTTCGATTTAATCGACCAGAATTGACGTTTGGAGACGAAGTGTTATATCCGCTATTTTGGTTATGAAACTGTTCTAAATTTTGGTTTCTATTTGAACTACCATAGTTTCTTGTACATTGATCCGGTTCCTGTCTAGGATAACTTTTCGCGAAGTGACTTCCTGGCTGTCTTTTGTTTGAACTTAAGTGTAATGAAAATCTATCCGTTTGCATGTTACCATAGTCTTGATGGCTAATTTCCAATATTAGTTTGTATGCATCTCGAAGTGAATTAGGATTTTTACTCAATATTATTGTTTTTGTGGGTTCGGGCAAACTATGTTTGAATGCTTCCAGAGCAATGCGGTTATTTGAGGCTATAATTCGTTGATCATTATAATTTTTAAGCAAATTAACATTATTGATCCTACATAGATAATTATTTATTTCGTTGAAATAACTTTCGATTGTTGTCTTCACTCTAGGTGAACGCATTTTATCCATCAAAACTCTAATACTAACCCTTTCACCGAACACCTCAATATGAACTCTATTACCTGTTCCCTATTCCCACTATATTCGGGAACTCGGGTAATTAGATCCAATGCAATTTTAAATTTATCTACTGGTGAGATATTATCATCCATTGTGTTAATACAAACGAAAAGTTAGTAAAAGAAACAAACAAAAATTAAAAACATGAAATTAGATTTGGTTAGATATATGTATTGTAATATTTTACTACGGGTTTGTAAATAAAACGTATTTCCTTTATTTAAACTGAAACAACAATTACTTCACAAAATAAAACGCTTTTATTTCAAATACTTTTACTTCTAATACTTTTATTATAACCAAGCACAAGTATGCAACTTTTATTCACACTGACATTTATTCGTTCACTTTCAAAATCAAACTGCTGTTTTCGGACTGGTGGCCCTGTATTTATATCCGAAATAAAGGGTTCTAGAATTATCTAGGTTCTGCAAGATGGTGCTTTTCCAAAAAGGTTTCGTTCACATATTCCAGCCTGACGAAAAACGAACGAGCCTCGACACCAACCGTGATGGATTTAATTATTCATTTCATGTCGTTGTTTACATAACTGGGCATATTCACCACATTGCCCCCCTCTTAGGATTGATCGTCCCGATTTAATCCATTATTCCCACCGTTATAACGATGTAAACGTTCGCAGTGAACTACTTTTAAGCTTACCTCTTACTACTCTCTGAATGCGGTAAGACACATCATTGATTGGCTTCACAACGGTATATGGGCCTTCCCAGTTTTGTTGAAGTTTTGGTGACATTCCCTTTTGACGGTGAGGATTGTAAAACCACACCAGGTCTCCTTCTTGGAATCCCATCGTTGTTGCTTGGGCGTCGTACCGTGTTTTCATCCTATCACTAGCGGTTTTTATGTTTTTCCGTGTCCGTTGATGAATGTCAATGAGTCTTTCTTTGAGGTTATCCACATATTCATCTGACCTTTCCGGTTCCATGGTATGGCATCCAAATTTGACTTCACTGGGCAGCCGTATTGTTGTGCCAAACAGGATCTCCGATGGTGTATGTCCTGTTGAACTATGAACCGCACTTCGATAGGCCAACAAGAACAATGGAATATGGCGGTCCCAGTCTCGTTGGTAGTCACCTACAACCTTGGACAGATGTTCTTTAAGAGTCCTGTTGAATCGTTCTACCATCCCATCAGATTGTGGATGAAGCGGTGTTGTCCTCTTCTTCTTGATGCCAAGGAAAGAGCAAACCTCCTGAAAGATGTTAGATTCGAAGTTCCTTCCTCGGTCAGAATGCAGTTCCAAAGGTACGCCGAACCTGCTCACTCAATTGAAGATAATCTGATCAACAACTGTTTTAGTTTCTTGATTTGGGATGGCAAATGCCTCAGGCCACTTGCTGAAGTAATCCATGACTACAAGGATGTATCGGTTTCCGCTGTTGGTCTCCGGAAATGGACCTGCGACATCTACTGCTATTCTTTCGAAAGGTGTGCCCACATTGTAACGTTGCATTTTACTTTGAAGCTTTCTACCTGGTCCCTTGGTAGCAGCACACATTTCCGGCACCACTTTTCGACATCATCTCTTGCATGTAGCCAGTAGAACCGTTGTCGTATCTTCTCCAGCGTTTTATTGACTCCCAAATGACCTCCAGATGCTCCATCATGCATCTCTCGAAGAACGTCATAAACCTTTGACCTAGGCACTATCAACTGCATCAGATAAGACTTGTTTATCTGCAGATTCCCATTTGTGCCTTAGTACTCCTTCTTGCACATGTAGTGAGTCCCACTGTGCCCAATATGCTTTAAGAGCTGGACTTCCATCGCAGATGTCACCCCATTCTGGTTTTTCTTCGTGTTCCTTCCATGCAAGAATGGGCTCTATATCCGAGTCTTCTTGTTGGGCAGTCCTCAGTTCTTCATTGCTCCAACCGTAAATGGGATCGGCTCTTATTCGTTGGATGGCAACCGCTTCCTTTTCTTCTTGACCAATGCTTACAGTTCTGTTTACACGGTCGTCGAGATAATGCATCTCCGTTTGAGTGCAGCTTTCCTCTTCGATGTTGAATTTCGTAGTTGTATGTCTGCAGTCTCTCGATCCATCATGCTACTTGACCTTCTGGATTTTTGAAGTTCAGAAGACAATTAAGCGCACCATGATCTGTTCGAAGGAGGGACTTCTGTCCATAGATGTACTTATGGAAGTGCTTTATTGCCAAAATCAAAGCTAGAAGTTCCCTTCTGGTCACGCAATAATTGCGCTCTGGCCTCGAGAGTACCTTACTGTAGTAGGCGACGACTTTTTCTTCTCCTTCATGGACTTGCGATAGTACAGCTCCAATTCCGACGTTGCTGGCATCGGCATCGATGATGAAAGGTTTTCCAAGAGTCGGATAGGTCAGCATAGGAGCATTACACAAATGTAGCTTGAGTTCCTGAAAACTTTTCTCGCACTCACCTGACCATTTGAACGGCTTCCCCTTTTCAGTAAGTTGATGCAAGCTCTTAGCTATTCCATCAATGTCCTTCATAAAGCGCCGATAATATGTGGCTAGACCAAGGAAGCTACGGAGCTGATGTTTATACTGTGGTGTTGTCCAATTCTTCACAGTGTCAACTTTCTCAGGATCAGTCTTTACTCCTTGGGATGCGATGATATGTCCCAGGTATTTAACTTCGGTCTTGAAAAGTGCACATCTGGATTTATCTGGATTTAATTTTAAGTGCGCTTCTCGAAGCTTCTGAAATACAACAAGGTTTTCACAATGTCAAAAGTTTTTCCATAAACGATCACATCGTCCAAATATACAAGGCATGATTTCCAAGTAAGGCCTTGAAGAACACACTCCATCAGACGCTCAAATGTTGCCGGAGCGTTGCACAGTCCGAATGGCATCACTTTAAACTGCCACAGACCATTTCCGGTTGAGAAAGCTGTCTTCTCGCGATCTTCTGGATGGATTTCTACCTGCCAGTAGCCACTCTTCACGTCTACCGTCGAGAACCAATGAGCTCCTTCCATTGCATCCAATGTATCGCTGATTCTGGGCAGAGGGTAGTTGTCTTTCTTGTCACATCGTTCAGCCTACGATAGTCCACACAAAATCGGGTGCTTCCATCTTTCTTTTTGACAAGAACAACTGGTGACGCCCAAGGGCTTTTAGAATTTTCGATTAGACCATCTTTCTTCATTGCCGATATCATTTCTTCAACTTCCGCTTGTTTGGCTAATGGGAGACGTCTTGCTGGTTGTCGAATCGGTCTCGCATCACCTGTGTCGATTCGATGCTGTACCAGTTGTGTTCGACCATACTGCGCACTCAGTGAAGAAAATATAGCAGCGTACTCATTTTTTTGGCTTTCATGGAGCTGAATTTTCCGGAGTCCATAAGTTCTTCTGCATTCATTTCTGTGATTTTAGTTATTGCGGTCACAGATTCGCATTTTCCAATAATTTCACCTTTCTTGAGCTTGACCTCATATGGTTTGATGTTCAGAATCCGTACGGGTACCATGTTGTTCTTTGGTTCCACAAGAGTCTTCCCTAAGTTTTGGGAAGATTGCTCAGACTCTGGTTCCACCATAAGGTATCGATGGCTACCTAGATCGCCCTCTATTTTCGTCCAAACAAACACTTCTGAAGAGGCAGGCAAGCACATGTCTTCTTTGATGACAGTTCTTAGAGTTGATGAGTTTTCGTTGCCAACAATCATAGGAATTTTTACATTTTGGTACTTCAACACTTGCTTACCGATATCCAGAATTACTCCGTGCTCTTTCATGAAGTCGATTCCAATTATGCACTCATCGCATATGTCTGCTACCAAAAATAGATGCGAAAATTCTAATTCTGCCAAACGGATTTTAAGACGAACTTCTCCATATACTTTTGCTGCCTCACCTGTCGTTTTAAGACGGTAGCTATTGGTGTTATGTAGCCACGTCATCTTGACCAAGTCTTTTCTTACAATGGAAGCTGTGGCACCGGTGTCAATTGTAGCCAACTGTTTCTTGCCATTTAATGTTGCATCCACTGTCAGACTTTTATTGTTCCGTTTAGTCTGCGAGACTTGTATGGTGGTTCTGGGGCCATCGATACCAGAAACCAGCTTCTGTCCCTCGAAGTTGGTTCTTACTCGTTTCCCGACTGGGAAACAGAGCGAGCAGGAGCGTTGATGTTATTGCTCACCTGTTTGCGGGTATTATTTCTGTTTCCACAGTGTTGACAAGCGACTCTTCTTGGTAGCAATCTGCACTGGCGCTGGAGATGTCCGGTTCTGTAGCAATTCCAGCATCGAGCAGGTCCTTCTCGTTCGAATTCAGCTCTCTGGCAAGAACATTCCTCAATTTCAAGTTCTCTTACCCGATGAACTCCAAAGGAAGCCTGTTCTGATGCTTCCATAGTCAGAGCGAACGCTTATGCTTCAGAAAGTGTGCGTTTTCCAGCAGTTCGAATTGCACGCTGGAGGTTGATGTCGCCTTTTTCCAAAAAGGTTTCATTCAATTATTCCAGCCTGACGAAAAACGAACGAGCCTGGACACCAACCGTGATGGATTTAATTATTTATTTCATTCAAAGATGGCGCGCAAAGTTGTACTAATGTGTCGTTGTTTACATAACTGGGCATATTCACCACAGAATTATGTAATTAATTATGTACAAAATATTATTTAAGCTAGGTATATAACTAATTGATTATTGATTATTGATTACCTTTTTGGAAAGCACCATCTAGCACACCTTAGAAAATTCTAGAACCCTTTATTTTCGGATATAAATACAGGGCGCACAACTCCGAAAGCGGCAGTTCGATTTTGAATGTGAATGAATAAATGTCAGTGTGAATAAAGAGTTGCATACTTGTGCTTGTTTATAATAAAAGTAGTAGAAATAAAAGATTTGAAATAAAAGCGTTTTATTTTGTGAAGTAATTGTTGTTTCAGTTTGAATAAAGGAAATAAGGTTTATTTGCGAAACCTTAGTAAAATACTACACTGGTGTCAGAAAAAGTGGAATAAAACTTATTTAATCTGTGATTTCCGATAATTGATGGTGAAAAAAAAAAAAAAAATTGATAAAGTGTGTAGATTAGTGAACAAACAAGAAAGGTGTTTGTGAAAAGTGACACACAAAAATATAAGAACAAATAGAAAAAAAAAATGGGTAAAATTGTGAATGCATTGAATTGTGTTGAACTTAAAGCATAACTAAACAGACGAGGCCTTCCTACTGCTGGAACAAAAAACGACCTCATTATCCGTCTGCAGGAAGATTTAAGGCAACACGATGAAAATCCAGACACGTTTCTATTTGAAATTAAAATGCCGCAAGAGCAAGTAAGTACAAGCTTAGACATTTCTAGTGTGTTGGCTCAGCTGCTCGCCCAGTTTGAAGACCAACGAAAAGAGCAATAGAATCTTCTAGAGGAACAACGAATTGAGCAGAAGAATGAACAAAAGAATCTGCTTGTACGATTTGAAGAACAACATAGTGAACAAAAGAATCTTCTAGAGGAGCAACGCAACGAACAAAGGAACCTTCTAGACGACCAGCAAAATCTAATCGAAAGTAAGCTAAATTAATTTGAAAATAAATTCATGGCTTTTGATGAACGTGTTGAAAATGTCGAAAAACAGTTCGAGAAATTTGAAGACAAAATGCAGAACTTTGCCAATGAATCAGATAAGGTTAGGAAAATGAAGGTAAGTGAGGGCAGTTGCGATTTTCCTAAGAAGAAAGAAATGCATCCGCCAACCTTTGATGGACAGTCTTCTTGGTTAATCTACAAGAAGCAGTTTGAGGCAGCCGCAACAACAAATGGCTGGGATGACGAAGAAAAGTTTATTGCCCTGACGCTTGCCCTTAGAGGTTCTGCTGCTGAACTTTTGCAAACCATACCAGCAGACCACAACGGCAACTTCAGTGCTCTTGTTCAGGCTATTAACAAACGCTTCGGCGATAGCCATATGCAAGAAGTCTTCCGCGTCCAGCTCAATACTAGAGTCCAGAAAAGAGGTGAAAGTCTACAACAACTCCAAGCAGACATCGAACGGTTGGCACACCTAGCATACCCGACTGCAGGAGATGAAGTTACCAACCAGCTAGCAACGGAGGCTTTTGTCCGTGCAGTTTCCGACATCAACCTCCAGCGAGCAATTCGAACTGCTGGAAAACGCACGCTTTCTGAAGCATTAGCGTTCGCTCTGACTATGGAAGCATCAGAACAGGCTTGCGTTGGAGTTCATCGGGTAAGAGAACTTGAAGTTGAGGAATGTTCTTGCCAGAAAGCTGAATTCCATAGAAGTCAGCGAGAAGGACCTGCTCGATGCTGGAATTGCAACAGAACCGGACATCTTCAGCGCCAGTGCAGATTGCCACCAAGAAGAGTCGCCTGTCAACACTGTGGAAATAGAAATAATACCCGCGAACAGGTGAGCAATAACATCAACGCTCCTGCTCGCTCTGTTTCCCAATCGGGAAACGAGTAAGAACCAACTTCGAGGGGCAGAAGCTGGTTTCTGGTATCGATGGCCCCAGAACCACCATACAAGTCTCGTAGACGAAACGGAACAATAAAAGTCTGACAGTGGATGCAACATTAAATGACAAGAAATAGTTGGCTACAATTGACACCGATGCCACAGCCTCCATTGTAAGAAAAGACTTAGTCAAGATGACGTCGCTACATAACACCAATAGCTACCGTCTTAAAACTGCGACAAGTGAGGCAGCAAGAGTTTATGGAGAAGTTCGTCTTAAAATCCGTTTGGCAGAATTAGAATTTTCGCATCTATTTTAGGAAGCAGACATATGTGATGAGTGCATAATTGGAATCGACTTCATGAAAGAGCACGGAGTGATTCTGGATATCGGTAAGCAAGTGTTGAAGTACCAAAATGTAGAGATTCCTATGGTTTATGGCAACGAAAACTCATCAAATCTAAGAACTGTCATCAAAGAAGACATGTGCTTGCCTGCCTCTTCAGAAGTGTTTGTTTGCACGAAAATAGAGGGCGATCTAGGTAACCATAGATACCTCATGGTGGAACCAGAGTCTGAGCAATCTTCCCAAACATCATCTTAGGGAAGACTCTTGTGGAACCAAAGAACAACATGGTACCCGTACGGATTCTGAACATCAAACCGTACGAAGTCAAGCTCAAGAAAGGAGAAGTAATTGGAAAATGCGAATCTGTGACCGCAGACCGCAATAACTAAAATCACAGAAATTAACGCAGAAGAACCAATGGACCCCGGAAAATTCAGCTCCATGAAAGCCAAAATTCACAAGCCATCCAATCTAAGTCAACATCAGCTTAGTGTTGCTGGAAGCCTTCTTCATGAGTACGCTGATATATTTTCTTCACCGAGTGGACAGTATGGTCGAACACAACTGGTACAGCATCGAATCGACACAGGTGATGCGAGACCGATTCGACAACCAGCAAGACGTCTCCCATTAGCCAAACAAGCGGAAGTTGAAGAAATGATATCGACAATGAAGAAAGATGGTCTAATCGAAAATTCCAAAAGCCCTTGGGTGTCACCAGTTGTTCTTGTCAAAAAGAAAGATGGAAGCGCCCGATTTTGTGTGGACTACCGTAGGCTGGACGATGTAACAAAAAAAAAAGACAGCTACCCTCTGCTCAGAATCAGCGATACATTGGATGCAATGGAAGGAGCTCAATGGTTCTCGACGTAAGACTTGAAGGGTGGCTACTGGCAGGTAGAAATCCATCCAGAAGATCGCGAGAAGACAGCTTTCTCAACGGGAAATGGTCGGTGGCAGTTTTAAGTGATGCCATTCGGACTGTGCATCGTTCCGGTAAAATTGGAGCATCTAATGGAGTGTGTTCTTCAAGGCCTTACTTGGAAATCATGCCTTGTATATTTGGACGATGTCATCGTTTATGGAAAAACTTTTGACGAGCATTGTGAAAACCTTAAGGCTGTATTTCAGAGGCTTCGAGAAGCACACTTAAAATTAAATCCAGATAAATGTGCGCTTTTCAAGACCGAAGTTAAATACCTGGGACATATCATCTCATTCCAAGGAGTAAAGACTGATCCTGAAAAAGTTGACACTGTGAAGAATTGGCCAACACCACAGGATAAACATCAGCTCCGTAGCTTTCTTGGTCTAGCCATATATTATCGGCGCTTTGTGAAGGACTTTGCTGGAATCGCTAAGAGCTTGCATCAACTTACTGAAAAGGGGAAGCCGTTCAAATAGTCAGGTGAGTGCGAGAAAAGTTTTCAGGAACTCAAGTTACATTTGTGTAATGCTCATGTGCTGACCTATCCGACTCCTGGAAAACCTTTCATCATCGATGCCGATGCCAGTAACGTCGGAATTGGAGCTGTACTGTCGCAAGTCCATGAAGGAAAAAAAGTCGTCGCCTACTACAGTAAGGTGCTCTCGAGGCCAGAGCGCAATTATTGCGTGACCAGAAGGGAACTTTTAGCTTTGATTTTGGCAACAAAGAACTTCCATAAGTACATCTATGGACAGAAGTTCCTCCTTCGAACAGATCATGGTGCGGTTAATTGGCTTCTGAACTTCGAAAATCCAGAAGGTCAAGTAGCAAGATGGATCGAGAGACTGCAGACATACGACTACGAAATTCAACATCGAAGAGGAAAGCTGCACGCAAACGCAGATGCATTGTCTCGACTACCGTGTAAACAGGACTGTAAGCATTGCACGTGTCAAGAAGAAAAGGAAGCAGTTGCCATTCAACGAATAAGAGCCGATCCCATTTACGGTTGGAGCAATGAATAACTGAGGACTGCCCAACAACAAGACTCGGATATAGAACCCATTCTTGCATGGAACACGAAGAAAAACCCGAATGGGGTGACATCTACGATAGAAGTCCAGCTCTCAAAGCACATTGGGCACAGTGGGACTCACTTCATGTGCAAGAAGGAGTACTAAGGCGCAAATGGGAATCTGCAGATGGCAAGTCTTTTCTGATGCAGTTGATAGTGCCTAGGTCAAAGGTTAATGACGTTCTTCGAGAGATGCATGATGGAGCATCTGGAGGTCATTTGGGAGTCAATAAAACGCTGGAGAAGATACGACAACGGTTCTACTTGCTACATGCAAGAGATGATGTCGAAAAGTGGTGCCGAAAATGTGATACTTGTGCTGCTACCAAGGGACCAGGTAGAAAGCTTCAAAGTAAAATGCAACAGTACAATGTGGGCACACCTTTCGAAAGAATAGCAGTAGATGTCGCAGGTCCGTTTCCGGAGACCAGCAGTGGAAACCGATACATCCTTGTAGTCATGGATTACTTCAGCAAGTGGCCTGAGGCATTTGCCATTTTAAATCAAGAAACTAAAACAGTTGTTGATCAGATTATCTTCAATTGGGTGAGCAGGTTCGGCGTACCTTTGGAACTGCATTCTGACCAAGGAAGGAACTTCGAATCTAACATCTTTCAGGAGGTTTGCTCTTTCCTTGGCATCAAGAAAAAGATTACAACACCGCTTCATCCACAATCTGATGGGATGGTAAAACGATTCAACAGGACTCTTAAAAAACATCTGTCCAAGGTTGTAGGTGACTACCAACGAGACTGGGACCGCCATATTCCATTGTTCTTGATTGCCTATCGAAGTGCGGTTCATAGTTCAACAGGACATACACCACCGGAGATCCTGTTTGGCACAACAATACGGCTGCCCAGTGAAGTCAAATTTGGATGCCACACCATGGAACCGGAAAGGTCAGATGAATATGTGGATAACCTCAAAGAAAGACTCATTGACATTCATCAACGGACACGGAAAAACATAAGAACCGCTAGTGATAGGATGAAAACATGCTACGACGCACGTTTAACAACGATGGGATTCCAAGAAGGAGACCTGGTGTGGTTTTACAATCCTCACCGACAAAAGGGACTAACACCAAAACTACAACAAAACTGGGAAGGCCCATATACCGTTGTGAAGCGAATCAATGATGTGGTTTACCGCATTGAGAGAGGAGTAAGGGGTAAGCTTAAAGTAGTACACTGCGACCGTTTACATCGTTATAACGGTGGGAATAATGGATTAAATCGGGACGATCAATCCTAAGAGGGGGACAATGAGATGAATATGCCCAGTTATGTAAACAACCACACATAAGAACAACTTTCCGCGCCATCTTTGAGTGAAATAAATAATTAAATCCATCACGGTTGGTGTTCGTACTGGAATAATTGACGAAACCTTTTTGGAAAGCACCATCTAGCAGACCCTAGAAAATTCTAGAACCCTTTATTTTCGGATATAGATACAGGGGCACAAGTCCGAAAGCGGCAGTTTGATTTTGAATGTCAATGAATAAATGTCAGTGTGAATAAAGAGTTGTATACTTGTGCGTGGTTATAATAAAAGTAGTAGAAATAAAAGATTTGAAATAAAAGCGTTTTATTTTGTGAAGTAATTGTTGTTTCAGTTTGAATAAAGGAAATAAGTTTTATTTGCGAACCCTTAGTAAAATACTAAATATAAATATCATATGAGCAATTTAATTAATTATTATTATTTTACAATTTAGATATGAATGTACAGTGCATAAAAAACAGTATGGTTAAATTTTAGTTTGTAGTTTTCTTCTTATGTTGATTCAATTTCCATTTGTTCCAAGTTGTCTCTTTCATTACTTTTTCCCGCTATTTTCTATACTTCTTTAAGTTTTAAGAACAACTTTTAGATTATTAAAAAACTTTAATTGTATTTTAAAACTATTTAATTCTTTTATTTAATTTAAATTACAATTAATAATTAATGTTTAAAGGGTTTTGAGTTAAATCTCAAACTCCAGCACAATTAAAAGAAAAGGAACTTTGCGCGGCCACGATTAGGAAAAGAATGAAAAATGAAAGTAGAAGATATTATTGACACCTGGTAAGTTGCTTTCCACGCCACCTGCATCTCAAGCGCTTAAGCTTCAAAAGGCGATAGAATTATTTTCGATTTGACGTTCAATGTATTTCCCATAAGAGAAAACGAAAAAAGCGCCAGATGAAAATTAGTTTTACCAAATTATTTTATATCAACGGGTATCCATATTATGATTGAAATAGAATCAAAAAATGTGGAAGCTTATAAATTACCCAAAAAATATATTAAAATAGATAGCTAAAACGCTTTGCTTTGTAAATGAAAAATGTAAACAAACCACCTTTACAACCAGAAACAACAACAAAAGTACTCGATTAGAAAAAGAGAAAGGCAGAGGCGTAGTCACGATTATTAAAAAAATATGTTTGTTCGTAAAATAAAGGTATTTGAATAAAAATCTTCTTGTGAAGCAATTGTTAAAAAAAATATTTTTCAATTGGCTATTTACACATTTCTTTTTAGGTTAACAAAAGAGGCAAGGTATGAATGAAGGTCAAGCTCGATCACTCTTAATTAGTTCTATTTTTAAGAAGAGTTTACTTTAAAAGAGTGCTAACCTTTTTTTAAATGGAGGATACAATTTTTTTTTGCCAGAAATAACATTATTCTTAGAAAGAAACTTACGTGGTAGGATAAAACAAACGAACACAGGGAAATCAAATGATGCCCCTATAATTTATATTAACTTTATATTAACCTGCGCGTACCTAATACAAAAAAAAAATAAAATGAAGATTTATATCACTTCAGTGTATTATAGGTGACTCCTTTTGATAATTTGGAGAACTAATTTTTGTTGGCTTATTACATTTACTTAAGTGAGCGCTTTTGATTGTCATAATTCTATTTTTACGAAAGCAAATTTGAACGAAACTAATCAAAAAATAGCAAACCGCAATTATTGGTGCAACAAATAGTTTCCTGGTATTACCTTTTTTTCTTACGATCACTTAAGTGGACCTTTGACATTTCTACTTCTTTCTTTACTTATAATAAACAGGAAAATTAATGTTTTATTTAAATCCATAAGAAACTCTAGCCCCCTAAACTTCTACCTGACTACGCACATGATATCGTTCTGACTGGCGCCTTGCATCCATTTCGGAAAACAACAACAAAAAAGCTCGTTTGTTAACATATTTCATCTGCAAAATAAAACAAATTAGTAATAAGTTTCGATATATTTTACGTTTGATTTGCAAACTAGCATGTTTAATTTTTCTATTGCAATTATAATAGAAACAACCGTTCATATAAAATTAATTTGTTAAAATAATGTTTCTACGAGCTGTTTTTGTTTTTCTCTTATGGGAAATGCATTGAACGTCAAATGAAAAAGAAATCTATCTCGTTTTTTAGTTTCACGCGCTGGCTGCTAGGTGCCGTGACTCCATGTGCCAATAAGAAAGAAGACAAACTTCAAATCAAACTTTTGTGGGGTGCGTTCGGAATTTCTTTGAAAGGTGCGTTCCGAAATGCATGTTCGGTTTACACTGCGCGAGACGCGCGAGTGCTTTTTTGTTCATTATTTATTATTATTATGTAGTGTCCACTACATCACCCGTTCCCAATCGAGTGCCTCCCCAAAATAAGTTTTAACTTAATTTTAGATTTATTTATAATTCGGATTTCATACGTCTTATAACTTTATAAGGACCTTCATAAGGTGGAGAAAGTCCAGGTTTTATTTTGTCAATTCTGAGAAAAACGTATTCGCAGTCGCTTAAAATTCGGAATGAAAATATCGGCTTTGCTATCCCTTGTGTCTTTTGGAAAAAGGTTTCTCATGGTATTCCTTAGCTTTTCTATTAAAACTTCTGGACTAGAGTTTTTAGATGGGTCACTGACAAAAATTTCTCCTGGCAGACGAAGATTTTGGCCGTATACCATTTCTGCTGCTGAGCAGTTTAAATTTTTTTAATGGCACAACGAATACCTTATAAAATGATGGGAAGTTCAGTGCTCCAATGAGTAGTGTTGCATCTTGCTTTAAGTAAAGATTTTAGTTGTCGATGAAATCTTTCTACCATTCCATTTGCTTGTGGATGGTACGGTGTGGTATGTATCTTGTGTATTCCAAGTAAGTTCGAAAGTTCACTGAACAATTTCGACTCAAATTGAGTACCTTGGCCAGAAGTGATTCTCAAGGGTATACCAAATCGTGAAATGAAATTTTGTACGAAAACTTTTGCAACTGATTGGGCAGAGATATCTCTTAACAAGTATGCTTCTGGCCAACGTGTAAGCCGGTCGACCGCTGTTAAAATGTATGAAAATCCGTCAGATGGCGGCAAGGGACCGACTAAGTCAATGTGTATGTGGTCAAAACGTCCAGCTGGGACTTCGAATTTACCTTGAGGTGACTTTGTGTGCCGGTGAACTTTGGATTTTTGGCACGAAAGACAAGTCCGGGCCAAAGATTAATTTCCTTGTTCATATTTGGCCAGATCGGATATGAGTCTACGAGTGGCGCGAATGCTAGGATGGGAAAGTCCGTGAAGGACTTGGTATACCGTCTGGCGAAGCGGTTTCGGGATTTATGGTCTATTCTTTTGTGTGGAAATTTCACAGTAAAGCTTTAAATTTGCAAAAATAAATTCTTTTAAATAGTATTTTGAAGCTTTCTTCTTGTTTTCCTCTTTGAGTAGTTTTCGCAACTCTTCGTCTGTCTCCTGCAATCTGCTTATTGTTTCCATATCTACTTTGCTGACCTCATTGACCACTGGAACCAAAACGGTATTCTCTTCGATGCGTGAAAATGCATCCGCCACTTCGTTGTCTTTGCCTTTGATGTGTTGAATGTTCGAAGTGAATTGTGATATAAAAATTTTTGGTCATTTGTAAAAAACATACGAAATACCATCTCGTCCTCGGCTCCAACGCTCGTCTTCAATGATACTCCTTTTGTCAGCTCGCAAGATAAAGCCAATTTGCTTGCAGCACAGTTTTCTGTTAATTCGACGCTGCCAGAAAGTGTTATGACTCCTCCTGTACTTGAGAGCGTAAATGATTTTATGGGACAAATCTTCTTTTGCACTCGTGCAGTTGCTATAGTTCTAAAGGATCTCGATGTACACAAATCCGCTGGTCCGGATGGTATCCCTCCCATTGTTTTGAAGAGGTGTTCTTCAACGCTGGCAAAACCGCTGCATAAGCTTTTCCATCTGTCCTACTCTACTGGTCTCTATCCGAGTGGATGGAAAACAGCATTTGTCCAGCCTGTCCCTTAAAAAGGCGTATCTTCTTCACCCTCTAACTATCGGCCAATTGCACTTACATCCCTTCTTTCCAAGGTCATGGAAACGCTGATTAATTTCCAGCTCAAGAAATATCTCGAGGAACGAAAGCTTCTTAATGACCGGCAGTACGGCTTTCGTAGCAATAGGTCCACTAGTGATCTGATGGTATATCTCACCGAACAGTGGAACAAATCTTTACATCGTTTTGGAGAAAGTAAGATTATTGCACTTGATATTTCAAAAGCGTTTGATAGAGTTTGGCACCAAGCTCTCTTATCGAAAATTCGCGCATTTGGTTTCGATGAACCTCTTCTTCGTTGGATTAGAAATTACCTTTCGGATCGTTCAATACAAGTCGTTTTGGACGGTTTCAAGTCTGAATTCCACAAAATAAATGCTGGTGTGCCCCAGGGCTGCGTTTTGTCTCCGACTCTCTTCCTTATTTTTATAAATGATCTTTTGTCTGAAACTTCTAATCCATTAAACTGTTTTGCTCAGATTCTCATATTCGTTTACAGATTCTCATCCATGTCCTTCGGATGTGGAACTTGAACGGCAGCGTATGATAAGCTCACTAAATTCTGATCTCGACAGCATTGTCCAATGGGGAATCAAAAACCGCGTAGAATTTAATGCTTCTAAAACTCAATGTTGTCTCCTGTCGTTAAAGCGAAACCCACCCCCAATGCCGCTATCCATGGGCGGCACTTGCATCGAGGAAACCGAACAGCTCTCAGTTCTTGGTATGTGTGTCACAGACCACCTTTTGTGGAATGACCACATATTTGATGTCGCCAAAAACGCTGCTAAGTGTTTAGGTTTTCTCCGTAGATGCAAGAAGTTTTTTTGCCCTTCTGATCTGGCTGTGATCTACAGAGCCTTTATTCGTCCAAAACTTGAGTACAATTCTCATGTTTGGGCAGGAGCTCCAAGAACTCACTTGAGTTTGTTGGACAGAATTCAAAAGAGAGCTTTAAAAATGATAGGCGAAGGATCTATAACAGAAACAATTACATCTCTCGAACACCGCCGTAATGTTCCGTGTCTTTCTCTATTTTATCGCTATTATTATAATCAGTGTTCTAGTGAAATAGCCAGTTGCATTCCCCCCCTTAAAAAATTTAACCGTAATACTCGCGCTAATAGGAATGGCCATCAGTTCACCCTCGAGCCCAACTTCAGACGTACTGTAATGTACAGAGATTCTTTCTTCAGTCGCACCACACGAATGTGGAATGCTTTATCTGACTCGACTTTCCCCTCCCATTTCGATGTGCAAACGTTCAAAACCAATGTGCATCGGTATCTCCTTCTAAATCCTCTCCTCCTTACCTAATCGCTCGTGCTGTGTTAAAAACATTTTAAGGGTAGCCATAACCCCTTTTGCGCGCGTGGAATATAAAAAAAAAAAAAAAAAAAATGGCGTGCTTGACGTGGACTTCGTTCTGTCTTAGTAGTGAGGGCATATGTTAGGGATTTGTGGTCAGTGAAAATAGTGAGTTCTCTACCTTCTACAAAGTACCTGAAATGTTTGATTGCTAGGTAAATGGATAGAAGTTCGCGATCGAAAGCTGAAAATTTTATTTCGGATTTCGAAAGTTTTTTTCGAGAAAAACGCCAATGGTTGCCAGGAAAGTTCACTTTTTGTTGCAGTACAGCTCCCACGGCTATATCTGAGGCGTCAGTAGCGATGCTGAAATCGTCATCATCTTTTGGGTGAGCTAAAAGTGTGACTTGTGGAAGGGTTTCTTTGGCTTTTTCGAAAACTGTGTCGAGGTTTTTAGGCCAGCTGAATTTCGGCTTTGAATTTTTTGTTTTTGTGAATAAAGTTAAGTGCTCGTGAAGTGGAGCTAATATTTTTGCGAGATTTGTTATAAACCTATGATAATAATTTATCATACCAATAAATCTTTGGGTTTGCTTAACCGAATTGAATGGAGCGATTTGGATGGAGCGATTCCATCTGAACTAATTGTGTGACTGAGGAATTCAAGAACTGGAACACCGAAAACACATTTTGAGAGGTTTATATTAACACCGTACTCTTCGAGTCTTGCAAAAAGCATGTCTAAATGTTTCTTGTGCTCCTCCTCCGTTTTGCTGGCAATCAGCAAATCATCAATATAAGCGTACACGAAACCTAAATTGAAACAGACTGCATTAATAAATCTTTGGAATGTTTTAGCGGCGTTTCGGAGGCCAAATGGCATACGAAGCCATTCAAACAATCCAAAAGGTGTGGTCAACGCCGTTTTGAAAATATCTTCTTTAGCTACCGGGATAAGATAATATGCTCTGATGATATCAATCTTGGAGAAAACCGTGCAACCCTCAACATTCATCGAAAAATCTTGAATATGCCGGATTGGGTGACGGTCGGGAATGGTAGCGGCATTAAGCCTACGGTAGTCCCCACAAGGTCTCCCTCTCCAGTCCTGATTGGTTTTCTTCTTTACCATATGCAAGGGAGAACAAGTATGAGAAGCTGATGGCTGACAGATGCCAAGCTGATTCATATACTCAAATTCCGTTTTGGCTGTTTTATGCCGTGTAGCATCTAGCCGTCTAGGTCGAGAAACAGGAAGAGGGCCTTTAGTGACGATGTGATGGACTATCGAATGTTTTATGGGAGCAAAATAATTCGGTTCTTGTGTAAGAGTAGGATATTTTCTTAAAATTTCATTATACTCGTTATTGATTTGGAAATATATTGGCGTTGGTTCATTTGACCAAGTTAATGTAGCATTGGCTTGCATTTTTGTTAATTGGTCTACGATTTTTTTATTTTTCAAATCCACGACAAGTCCAAATTTTGATAAAAATTCTGCTCCTAAAATGGGTCTACTAACTGAAGCTTGAATGAAAGAATGTACGAGATTCCGTCTCAAACCAATATCCACATTGAGTAATTTTGAACCAAAAGTAGGGATGTTAGTACCATTAGCAGCAGAGAGAAGGAAAAATGGATCAGTAGAAGCCTTAGGATGTGAACTGTTTTGAAGTCTATATGGAAGAACCGAAAGGTCCGGGGCTGACCTGACGAGGAAAAGTAAATTGTTGTTTTTGTCTTTGATAAATAAGCGGCGAGTAGAATTCGTCTGCGTGGTTGCCGCTGCAACAGCAGGTGAATTTAGGTTTGGTTGTTTGTTGTGGATTGAAATTTAACATCTGAAAAAATGCATGGCTTTGTACACTCTCTGGCATTGTTTTTATAACGCATGGTACCAGCAGGTAGTCGACACAAATTTTAATCTATCTCGACTATGTGAACGACTACTTTTAAAATTCGATTGTTGTCTGCTACGCGAACACGGGCGAAAGGAAATTGCTTCTATTTTTGATTCGATTCTAGTAAGCCTATCTTCTAATTCTTTGTTGCTACTGCCATTGGCAAAATTTTGTGGAGTGGAAACACTAAAAACTTGAGAAATTTGTGATGCTTCATATATTTTGTCTGCCAATGTAGAGTTCGTCTAGTGATTTCTCACCGACTGACAATAAAGCGATGTTAATGTAAGCGTCTCATCCACAATTTTTTTATTATTTCTTCGCTAAAAGTATTGTCTGCAAGCATCTTCATCGATCTAAAAACCTCCGAAGGTTTTTTATCTCCAATGTCTGCTTTTTCAACTAATTTTTCCAAACGTTTAGTTTCCGAGACTGAATGTCTTTAAATCAGTGCAGATTTTAAAGCTTCGTATTTGTTGGAAGTGGGAGGTGCAACGAGGATGTCTATTACCGAGTCACACGTATCCAATGGCAGAGAAGCGACTGTGAGACAATATTTTGTTTCCGAACTTTTTATTTTATGCACAGTAAATTGAGCTTCTGCTTGGATAAACCAAGTAACCGGATTCGCGTTCCAAAAGGATTTACTGGATCTGTACGATCTCTTTCATTTCCTATATTTTCACCGTTATTTACCATATTAAATGGATTTATATCGTTCATTTAACGATTGAATACTTTAGAAAAAAAAAAACACGTTCCGAAAAGAAACTTTCAAAGAAATGCATACAAACGCAACATGTAAAAAGATAACGCCTAGACAAAAACCGCGAATCGCAAAAAAAACTCAAAGTAAAATTTAAAAAGTTTAAATTATATCCTAAGAATAGTTATAAATCGCGTGAAATTTTGTGGCATATACTTTCGAAAATAATGAAAATGTGCTGTAGTTAGGAAAAATACTCTCACATGTAAAATTATTATGTTTTTAAATATAATAATGCTTTTTTATAATGCTGCTTCAAAATCTGCTATTCTTGTTGCCTAATATTGCTGCTGTTCTGGTTGGGCGCTGTTACTTTTTGTTCCGTTATTTATGCGCTGATGATTATGTTTTTTAGTAGTAGATGAAACTGGAACGGTTGTGGGAACGGTTTCTTAAAGTTAACCGTTAGTCTTAGTATCCGTGGCACGTGCACAATTTTATTCAGAAAAAAATGTCAAAAAAATCATGCAAGTTTTATTCAAGAAAAAAAAACTGCCAAAAAAATGTTGGCTTCCTTTGGCAAAAGTTATTTGTTCATAAAAAAAACTTTGCGGAAATAAAATGTTGACTTCTGTGCAAGTTATTTATTCCCAATAAAAAAACTTGTGGAAAAAAAAATGCTGAGTACACCTTGGTGATCGTCACAAGTGTTGATGTTGATGATCTTCGGTGTGATGCAAAAAAATGTTTGCTTTTAGTGCCAGTCTCCACTCATGCACTTTTTACTTCTTCTCAAGCAGCAAAATGTGGCTGTGCGCTGAGCGGTAGTAGTGGTTGATGATGATGAGTGACGATGGTGGCGGCCGAACGACGATGGAGGTGGCTAAATGACGATGGTGGTGGCTGAATGTCGATGGGAAATGTGCTGGATGGTGTGTGTCTCGTTCTTGTAGTGTGGCTTGGTTAACGGCGTTTGGTACCGTTTTGCTAACAGCTGTTGAGTAACGGCGTTTGGTACCGTGTTGTTAACGGCTTTTGTGTGGCGTCGTTTTTGTTGGCGAGCAATAAAAAATTTTCGTTTTTTGTGTGCCCGTCGTCGGGGTCACCAATTTAGTTTTAAGAACAACTTTTAGATTATTAAAAAACTTAAATTGTATTTTAAAACTATTTAATTCTTTTATTTAATTTAAACTACAATTAATAATTAATGTTAAAAGGGTTTTGAGTTAAATCTCAAACTCCAGCACAATTAAAAGAAAAGGGACTTTGCGCGGCCACGATTAGGAAAAGAATGAAAAATGAAAACTAGAAGATATTATAAGAAAGAAGACAAACATCAAATCAAACTTTTGTGGGGTGCGTTCGGAATTTCTTTGAAAGGTGCGTTCCGAAATGCATGTTCGGTTTACACTGAGCGAGACGCGCGAGTGCTTTTTTGTTTATTGTTTATTATTATTATGTAGTGTCCACTACACTTCTCTTTGGTTTTATTTGCTGTTGGCTTGGGTTTTTTTTTTATTTTTATAAAAAAATTGAGTTGTTCAATAAAAGTGTATCAAAAATAACGTTATCTTTTTTGTGGTATACAATTCTATGTTTTTTTATTGTTATTGGTAAAGAGAACAGTCATAAATCATTTATTATTCTAGGCACTGTTATTTTTTTCTCTTTTTGTTTTGTATGTTTTTAACTTTTACAATTCTATGTCTTTTTTTTGTTAGAGAACAAACATAGACTACATTTTTTTTACACTGTTATTTTTGTTTTTTATGTTCTTAACTTTTTTTTGTTAGAGAGCAAACAGATTATATTTTTGTAAGGTATGTATTCCTTTTTTAATTTTTAATAAACACTAGATTTTGTTCTGTTAAAAGAAAACTTTTGGATGTGCTTTTTTTATTCAATATACAAGTTTTGATTTTTTGGGCTTTTGAAAATTTAATTGTTTTTTTTGTTTTTTAATTCAACAAAAATGTTATTTTTAACTTTTTTTTTTATTTTTAATGGTTTGAAGTCTGACTGCGCCAAATACGTTGATTTAAAATGAGAACTCAGGTTTTTTCTTAATGAAATAGAAACATAACTTTATTCTTCAATATTTAAATCAAGACTGAAAACTATGACTAGTCTAAATATAATGCTAAGGATAATAATTTAAAGTACAGCTCTTGCATACAGCGTTGTTCCTGGGAAAAAAAATGTTGGGCCGTTTTTGGGGCCATTTTAACTTTTTTGGGGCCACTTACTTTATCCGTATTTAATAAAAAAAATCGAATAAAACACAGGTTTTATTACGTATTTTTTACTTGTGCCTACTTAATATTTATGTAATTTAATCCACTTTTTTTTATAAAAAAACATTAGATATTTTTACATAAGTATAACATTAATTAGGCATTTGTAAATAATTTAAACCTATCGTAGTCAATTTTGGAGGCAGAATAAAATTGCCACAAGTAACATTTTGCAGAGAACCTTTAAAGGTCATAAGTGAGTTTATAACTAAAAGTACTTGGAACCCTTAACTAAAATAAAATATTGTTAACTATAATATTTATTTCTTGCTATTAGACCAATTTGAATCAAATTTTAAAATTTCGTCTTTGTTTTTTTTTTTTTTTTGTCACTGTTGCTTTTTTCCTGCACCGAGCACCAGTTAAGCTACGGACTACTCAAGCATGCCCCAACAACATATATCAAAAACACAGAACTACATCGCACGTTGCGATTTAAGCCTTTTTTTGTAATTATTGACTGGGCTATGAAAGTAAATATCGATTAGGTACTTGTAAATTATCGATTTCTAAATAGTAAATTATGTGCAAAATAAGTTAGATTAGTATGTACGTAAATTTTACGAATTTGGGGCCATTTCGTGATGGCCCGGGGCATGGGGATAAACTAAGAATGGCCCAATTGGGCACTTTAGCACAACGCTGCTTGCATATCAACTTATCGAGAGAAGTTGTAAAGAGAGGCTATTAATCAACTGTTAGTTGTTCTACACTTATTTTGCGTTACAAAATATGAGAGAACATTAAATGTAGTACAATAAATGTATTAGATGTTGATAATATTTTATGATAGGTATACTGTACAGTAGGGTGGAGCGTCGTTGTATGGACAAAAAAAGTAGTCGCATCGATTTCGAATACCTCCATTTTGTTGCGTTTTGATAATTAGAACAATTTGGCATCACAAAAGTTTTTTTCGTAAAAAAAAATTTTCGCCCACAAGTTTGAAATAATTTTATGTTATACAATTTTTTAAATAAGAACACACAAAAAATAAGATATATAAGCTTGAGTAGGACAAGAAATAAACATAAATTAAAAAAAAAAAAACAACTTAAAAATTCATAATAAATAGTTCAAGAAACCAACCAAATACATAATATCTTCATTATTTACGATATAGTTTTTTTTTTTGTCGAAAAATGGTAACATATTTCGAGAATGTATTCTCGAACTAATGAGTCCGTCTCTGGCCTTTTGACCAGCTACTGTGATTGAAGCTTCGGTTACCATCTTCACGCAACGCTCAAAAGCTTTAGTGTGAAAAGGGTAGTTCGGGAATGTTATGTCAATGGAAAATTTGTTTGAAGAAGTTCTTCTAATTCCAGATCAGTTATTGTATCCAACAGCGGGGGCGATGTGACCTGTGATTCGGATCGAATTATTGGGTCAATATAATCATTTGCTTTCAAATTCAGTTTCGGTAGTTTAAAGATTCTAATTGAACCGCCAACTGTCTGTTGTTTTCTAGTGGATATTACTATTCTTAAGTCTATAGTTCTCTTATATGGGGTCTTTCATCGTTAAGCATTGCCATGAATATGTTTTCTGGGTGTGAAAAATATGAATAACTTGAATAACGGGATCTATTATTTCCCTTACACTAAAACATCTTGACAAATGAATTAACTTGCAAACATGATCTGGGTCATTTTGAAATGAACTGTCCATTTTAATGCTGAACCAAACTCACGAACCGAACTCAAGTTCACGAGGTCACTTTGTGAACTCGGTGACCTCGTTTTTCACAATCTAAGGTCTTGTCTTTTCTTCCATCAAAATAAATGCTTTCAACTACTGTCGAAAGACATTCTACAGTTTGATGAACTTCACGTTGCCGTTTTCGGGAACTACGTACTTTACTTCGATCTATGAAGTTTTTGATATTCTCTACGGTAACCAAGCCAACATCTTGAAACACTGCACTTGCCAATGCTGCCGTCGACCGATCCGAGATGCAATACTGATCACAAACTTTTGCTAAATTTGGATGATACAACTGATTTCTCCCACTATCTACTCTCTTGACAGTTTGAAGTACTTGGCTGGGGGTCAGTATCAGTATTATGAGTAGTTAAAGATAAGGAGCAGGAGGATTTGATTTTATTTATTTTTCCACACTTCTAAATTAAGCTAATATGTAGTTATCACTTTGTTTGGATTTGGGGTATCTCAGAAAATGCACAAATATTAATTATAAAGACTTTTTATTTGTTGTTTAACACGCTGTATTGTCAAGAAAGGCAAAGATACAGTCCTACAATATCAAGTATTTCATGTCTTACGGTTTCAAATATTTGGGTAATAGCAGGCTGCTTTCCATTATCCATATGTTTACGTTAATTTCGCACAAAAATGATATGTTTTATTACGTCGGTGTTTGTTGGTAGAACTTTTTTATTGAGAAGACATGGTGCTCAAAAGATACGGCAGTCAAAATCTTGACCAGCGCGAGAAAATCAATATTCTCCTCGACCCAGACCGCGAAACAAGTGTAACAACAAAGCCATGCATGAACCTTTTATCCTCGTCATTACTAATATTCTTGTCGGTAGACATAAAAAAAAGATGTTCATAGTGCAAAAATATACCGATCCAATTTTATTATTGAATTTGAAATAAACAATATTATTTTAAGTGATGTGCTTATTGCGTCATTTAACAAATATCTCGGGAACGGCTTATCGTATATAAAAGTAAAACACAACTTTTTTAAATGAACTAAAATGTTTTTTCTTTTTGTACAGAACGTTTTTTGTAGGACCTCTATTTTCAAACTTACAGAGCCGACAAAACAAATAAAAGGTATTTTTTCCACTTTTGCTAAACTTTGAGTCGCGGTAGAGGGCTAACAAAATTGAAATTTATTTTTTTTCTTATTTTTTACGTATAGTTAACGTAATAATGCAACTTTTTAAAACTATTGGAAATCGAAAATCGCAAACAAAATTTGACGCTCCACCCTACTGTACAGTGATGATATAACTCGCATGCCGTCGAGCATTTGCAAAAGTTGTAAGATTTGATGGAAAATCTTTAAGTCTTTCACATTTATTAAGCATTTAATTTTATAAAATATTTTGATAGTCAGATTTCAACACCTCAAAGATTACAAAAATAAGCGCCCCCCTTATACTCGTATCTATCTACATTAATGGTGTATGTGAGTCAAAGTGACATTTCGATACTAAAGCTACTATTAGACGGTCAATGCAAATGGTCAATGCGTTGACTCTCTGACGTCACCAAAAAACGGTCAAAGCACTGACATGGCAACGTCAACGCTCACCGTGTCAACACCTGAAATATTGACGATCACACAAATGAAACAAGTCCGTCAATGTTGTCCCAAAATGCGTTGACAGGTAATATGTGTCAACGAGATTTATCCAAATCGGTGTCAATGCGCTGACAAGTAATCGTTGACGATCACACGGCTTGACCATGTCCACGCGCTTTGACCGTTGACAAAAGTACAAATCTTTAATTTTTCGAGTTGAGGCTCACACATAGTGGTGACGCGCTGTGACACAGTCGAATAAATTTATGTATTTCGGTTTAAATTTTTTTAAAGCAAGGAAAAATTTTAAAAGCAAACAAAATGGATATGGCAATATAGGTTTAGTCAGAAGGGACAATTTTCTAAAAAAAAATATCAAAATATCAAGTTATAGCGTTTTTGAAAGCCAAAAACCTATTCTTAAATTAACTTTTTAAACCAAGTTGTTTGAGCAAACAGTTTTTGAGAAAATAATTTTCAAACTCAAAATTCTTTCTTCTTACCAAGATGGCGGACGCCCCACAAGACCCAAAATCCCGCAAATCGAAATTTATGCTAAGAACCAACCCCTCTTCAAAACTGCGTTCAAACTTTTCAGACGTCAAAACTTTTTTCAGATTGCCCTTATTTGACTCCCCGTTGCCTGTACTAACTAGTTTATAGTCGCTGCATCCTCCATCCCAAAGCGATGGTCGTTTCTCTACTGCCGCAATCAAAGCCGAGACCTCGTATTGTTTGGTCCACGAGTAAAGTAATTTTCTTTTACGTTTCTCCGACAACTTTTCCTTCGATTCATCAGCAGGACGCGCATTTACTTATCCGACTCACTGGTGCTTAGGCTCCTTTTTTTTTAACTCAAACTAATTTAACTTTAAATAATTTTGTTTGGAAATGTTTTGTTTTCTTTTATGTTGCGGTTTTTTTTTTTTGTTGCTGTTTCTTTAAATGAATAGAATGTCAACGCCAGCTACTTTGACACAGCAGAAAATTATGGCGTGTCAACGTTGGTACCTGGACAACGCGTTGATGGGCAGTCAGGAAATATCTGTCAATGTGTCCGAAAAATTCTGATGGGGTGATTACACGGTAAATGAAAACAGTCAACGCGTTGACTTTTTAAACCATGTCATCGCAAGTGTCAACGCTGATGTCAGTGCGTTGACAACGTTTTGCAATGACAATCACACGACTTGAAAGCCGTGGGACAGGATTTGACGTCATTCTGACGTCAGAGAGTCAATGCGTTGACCATTTTCGTTGACCGTCTAATCATAGCTTAAACAACCCTTGTGTTCGTTTATGCTTAAGGCTGCTACTATTTAATTTCGGTAAAAGTTGCATGTGCGCGCTAAGGCTAACACTTCATTAAAAGCCAAAATTGCAGACTTTCAGGGTTGTGTTGCAACCATAATAATAAGGGCTGGCCACGAGACGAGATTGCCTTTTAAGCATCCGAGACGACAGTTTATTTGGATCGTAATTTACCGAGAGTCTCGTCGTCGGCCATAGTTGTCTCAGCTGAAAAAAGGCTAATAAATTGAAAAATCCAATTTCATTTAAATATTTATTTTCTTCTGGACATATTCAAGCTATGGGGGACGAACTATATTTTGACGTATCGAGAATATTTCGTTCCAATAATCAACAAGTTGCCCTGAAATAATATTTTTCGGAGACGAGACCGAGGCGAGACTGAAAATTTAAATTTTCTCGCGAAAAATGCGAGACTGAGACTGGAACGAGTCTTAATTATACTATACCGAGGCGAGACTGAAAATTTTCGATTTTAACGAGACCGAGACTTACAAAAGTCTCGCCGAGTCTCGTCTCGTGGCCAGCCCTTATAATAATGTAGCACTGGCTGTGTGAGTCTTCGCTTTAAAGGCTGTGAATCGGTCACCACTCCCGAATGAACAACATGAATGGTTTTACTATGGACTATGAAAAAAAAGAACCAAAACTTGAGTACAATTCTCATGTTTGGGCAGGAGCTCCAAAAACTCACTTAAGTTTGTTGTACAGAATACAAAATATAGCTTTAAAAAAGAAAAGGTGAAAGATCTCTCGAACACCGCCGTAATGTTTCATATCTTTCTCTTTTTTACCGTTATTTTTATAAACAGTGTTCTAATAAATAGCCAGTTGCATTCCTCCCCTTATACAATTCAACCGTAATACTCGCGCTTCTAGGAATGCCCATCAGTTTACCCTAGAGCCCAACTTCGGACCTACTGTTAAGTATAGGAATTATTTCTTTAGTCGTACCACAAGAATGTGGAACGCTTTACCAGGCTCTGTGTTTCTCTCTCATTTGAAGTTTTCAGACATCCAAAACAAATGTTCATCGATCATTTCATCGGTATCTCCTTTTTAATCCTTTTATAATTTCCTAAACGCTCGCACTGGTGTGTAAACATTTTAAGGGTAATAATAATCCCTTTTGTGCGCGCAGTTAAAAAAAAAGTTAATTTTCCGAATGAAGCTCTTGGCATTTTTAATAATAATATGGCAAATCGAAGAAGTCAGTTATATTTAGTATTATATTTCATATATTTCATAAACATAATATATACCTATGTATGTTTTCAGAATTAATAATTTAAACCTGAAAAACCGACTCCCGACAATTTACTACTACTTGTTACCATCTTTTTTTGATTTTGTCTTCATTGGTAGATGAATAGAATACATCTAAAAATCATTAACAATAGTAATCTAATAACAATAAGCAAGGCTAAAACGTTGTATAAAGTTCAATATCAATAAAGTAATATCAAATTGTTGCGAATTCTAATAAAATTTGAGCCCACAAGTGGTACACTATATATATTTTTTTTTATAAATTAAAATTCAGATATAAACAAACTAATAACCCATCCTTCACCAATTATTAATCGGTTTCAACTGAAAAATATATCTTGACTTTTTTTTGTCAATTAACAAAAATGATTTGTTATTTCCCAAAAGTATTCACACAGACATGTTGTTTGTTTTTAATTTATTATTATATTTTTGTCATAAGCTATATTTTTTAAAATTTAAAAAATCAGCATAGATGTTTACAACGCCCCCACCCTATCAATCGCCTACGCATATCAGAAAAATACGAGCAAAAATATAAAGATGTCAACTTAAGTGACACCACATTAATTAATTAGACTACTAACAATGACACACCACCCAAACAAAAACACCTTGAATGTATAGGTACATTTTTCTTTGTATAGTTATAATATTGGGCTTCATGCAATTAGGTATGAAGATTTTAAAATGTTGCCTCAATTAAAAACCTACAAGCAAACGAAATTAAGACTACAGAAAAGCACCTTTTTACGTTTTCTAATATAAAATAATAGATTTTTTGTTTTGCTTATTAAAAGAATATTTTATTGATGTCAATATAATTTTTTTTTTGACCAACCACCCAAAAATAGATACCACAACCAAATTTGTTAAATTCAAATTATGTAATACTAATAATATGTGTTTCAATTGAAAATACATTTTTTTTTGTATAATTTTCTGTAAATTTATAATTACTTTAGAGATGATGTCTTTTGCTCAGACTTTTTACCCGAACTCTTCCTCTGTGCATAGTTTTGATCACGTTTTGAACTCTTCATATAAAATAAGTTAATTTTATTAATCAACACAACATCACATTAATTTGAAACAAAAAAATAAAAAAACAGAAAACATTAATTTATTCGGGCCCATGAACAAATAATACCTAATGATTAATGCACTATCGTTTTTCAAGTGTCAGTTTGCATTTGTCAGTTATTATTGTTGTTGTAGTTGAAATGACAATAAATGCCATTTGACAAATTATCGAACATTAATTTTGTAGATTTTCGCTTTGTATTAAAATTGATTTTTATAAAACATCACATTTTTTTTAATTTTTAAAACAGAAACACTTTTTTAAATTTCAAATAATTCTCTCCATGAGATAATTTCAACTAAATTCTTTTGCTTATTTCTATCTCCCAAAGCCACACATTTTTTTACGCCAAAATTGCCTATTCTCATCATAGCTACATAGTTTACTGCCTCGACGACACATTATTTGGTGGAGGAGGGCGTTAAGCATTCGAGGCGACGACAGCCGCCACCGCTGCGTCGCCGATACGATGAAAAACAACCGCATTTTGGTATAGTTTTTGATAAATATTAAACAAAAAAAAACTAACAAACAAAAATTATAAAAGAAGAAAAAAATATTATTTTGATTGTGTCCATTGGTGGAAACGTTGATGGCGCGAAAACGAGTATGAATGCGGTTTGCAAAATATCACAATAAAGCTTTTCATCAGTACCAACTTTTACTTAAGTGATTTATATTTTGTTTTTATATTTTGAGAAAGAATTTTCATTATGTTTAACAAACAAAAAACTTCAATAATTTAAAAAGAAAGTAGAAGATTTTTGTGAAAAAAAAAATTAAATCAAAATTACTTGTGTGTGTTCCTCTTTTTATTTTGTTTTATTATGTGGAAAATTAGGTTGTTGTATTTATTTTTCAATTTTAAAAGGGACACTGATATTTAAACAAAAAATGATAATGCTCCGAATATAAATGCCTTCTTTAATGAGTAAAACTGGTGTGATCAACGGCGCGGCGGTGGCGGCGTAAACATGGGAGGGGGCATTTATTATCCCATAAACCCCCCGGAAAACTCAAGAGTTATTCCTACATACAATTACAAAAAAGTGTTAAACTTATTTTCCGAAATAGCGTTGTGTCAAAATTCTGTACTGTTTCATTTTAAAATGCTTTTAGAAATAGTTTCCTTCATATTTTGAACACAATTTTCACAATCGGAATGTGTTAATTAAAAAAATGAAATAACACATTTGCAAACTGAAAGCTCAAAATTATATTGATGAACAGCAGAGAGGATATAATCTGCCACAAAATTAGATCTGCAAACAAAAATCAAAAGGCAAATCTATTCATTGGCCCAATGGAATAAATACAAATATTGTTAATGTCTGCATTTTGAGAAACCCAAATCAAAAATAAATTGAGTTCTTTTCAAAAAGCAAATATCATTATTATAATTTAAATGCCTAACAAACTTTTAAATTTTTACCACAGCTAGCAAAAATAAGTTTTCGAAGAAGTGTTAACCTTAATAAAATTGGGTTTTTGGTACTTCGCTGCGAACAAATTAACAGTTTTTTTTTGTCCTTACCGGTTACTGTCGCACCGTTTTGTTTTTATTTTTAATATTTATTATTTTCATTTATATGAGTAAAAATTTATTTTTATATGTAAAATAAGATCCGATATTCAGTCATTCTCATCAGTTAAATAGTCAGCTATCTGCCGGAGAAATAAAGTTTTTCGACTCTTTAACCATCGGATAACAAAATTGATTTTTTCATTAAAGAACAAAAAATCCAATCAAAAACATAAATGTTAAAAATGAGAAGCCAAGTTCTTCTACCTATTGATATAAAAGAAGACCTGTGCGTAACAAAGTCGATCGTTAATAGCGATGGGATATAAAAGTACTCCAAGTTCAAACTTATAAGCTTAAGTTTTGTCTTTTTTTTAAGTGTTTAATCTTTATTACAACAGATTTATTAATAACAATTTGTGTATACACACAGCCTTATTCATTTGAATCCGCTAAACAGATGAATAGTTATGCACTGCATAAAGATTTATGTAGCCACAACGTTACATAAATAGCTATTCATATAACATTGTTCAACATAATAATAGTTATAATGAGATTGTGTCAAAAAATGGTGGGTATTGCTTGGTTTTTTTTTATTTCGCCAATTGTTGTTTCGTTTTCTTTATAATTGATTATGTTTATTTCGAAAACGTTTTTTATTTTTTGTACGTATTTTGTTTTGAGTTCATTACGTTTCACGACTACTTCGAATTTCTTCTTTTGTTTTTACTTGTTTTGCATTTCCGTTACAACTATTATAGATCACTTAAGACTGGATTATTTCGTCAACGGTTGTTTCGAATTTTGTCTCTACGTATATTTTTTTTTTTGGAATTCGATTATTTTGTTATCAGTTAGTTAGTTAATTGATTAATTGGCAGTCGTCCCTTGTGGTTCGTAAAAGAGGAGGACGAGTTTTATGTCAATGGAAAAAAAAATGGAAAACCACCAGTGTACCTTCCTTCGTTTTGGAGCATTTGCAATCAGTTTGAGATGAAGATGCTCACAAAGCTAAATTTTGCCCAATATTTTCATAGGTATATAAATTCTGTAATTGTTCTGTCAATGTTAGGTAAAGGTACCTATATAATGTTAAAGGAACAATTGAAAATTTATTTAGAGGGGGTTCAATTTCCCAAAAGAAGAGAATATACCTATTGACAATGTTTTTCTTTTTTATATTTTTAAATGAAGTAGCTACATAGTATATACCTACCAGTGGCGTGGCGTCAATAATTTGAAATGGGAAGACGTAACGAAAATGGTTGATCTGCGAAAGTAAAACCTACCTCTTTGTATCTTGAACAAAAACAAGCAGATACATTAAAATTAGTTAAAAAACAACTCTTCCGTTTGCAATCTATTTTCATAGGACTTATAGAGTCGCCTTTCATTAAAACAATTTTTTATTAATAAAAGTTACATACATACATAGTTTGCTTAAAAACCTAGCTCTAACGTATTTACACAGCTATCAAACAAAAAATAAAGAACAAAACCTTTAACTTCACAACTAACTAAATAAACACTATTTCATTACAGATATTTTTAGGAACTCTTTTGATTCATGTTTAACAACAACTCAATGAAACTTTTATTCCAAATCTACCATTTTTTCTTAATATTAAACTTGATGTTCTAAACATGTCGTATAAAACAAAATTGTTTTTCTTAGATCCAGCGTTAAAAAGTACCCCAAAATTATGTGTCAAATTCTTACATTTAACCATACCAAATATTTCTTCTCTTTGTCCCTCTTTAAATGCCTTTATACCAAAAGCCACTGCTGTGATTTTGCGAGATTTTTGATATGCTGTAGAAGTGAAAACTCTGCCATTATATACCTAAAATAATATTTTATGAATTCATTTTTCACCGCTTATAAATTACGAATTTAAATCTTTCCTGGACTATAATAAGCTTAACCAAAAAAACAAACAAACAAAAATAAAAATTGTATTTAACAACTTTCATAGCAAATAAGTCGAAGAAGATCGTGTTATTTTTCATCCATCCAACAGAACGAATAAAGAGAAACGGAGTCAAGCAAAGGAATAACAAACATTCCATTGCATTTGCATACATACCAAGCAGGTAGCGCTGGCCACGAGACGAGACTCTGCGAGACTTTTGTAAGTCTCGTCTCGGTCTCGTTAAATCGAAAATTTTCAGTCTCGTCTCGGTCTCGTGTCGGTCTCGTGTAATTAAGTCGTGTCCCGGTCTCTTCTCCGAAAAATACTATTTCGGGACAAACAACTGTTGATTATTGGAACGAAATATTTTCGATTATAATTTAATACGTGCAGAAGGAAATAAATATTTAACTGAAATTGGATTTTTTAATTTATTTGACTCTGTAAATTTCAGTCCAAATATACAGTCTCGTCTCGGTCTCGTCTCGCTTGCTTAAAAGGTAGTCTCGTCTCATCTCGTCTCGGTTTCGTCATGCGAGGCCGAGATCGAGACTTTTCTCGTCTCGTGGCCAGCCCTACAAGCAGGCTTGCCAGATTGGGCTTTTTATCAGAAATTGGGTTATAAATCGCACAATAATATTTTTTCTCGCACAAATAAATCATATATATAAAACTTAACTGTTTTGCTGATGACAGCACCCTCAGCTTTTCATATTCATTTCCTGATTCAATTCCTTGTTCTTCGAATGTGGAACTGCAACGGCAATATATGTTGAGCTCATTAAATTACGATCTAAATGGCATCGTTAGATGGGGTATTAAAAATCGTGTTGAATTTAATGCTTCCAAGACGCAGAGCTGTTGTTTATCCTTAAAGCGGAATATTCCCCCAATGCCATTGTTCATGGATGGCACTTGCATCTTGGAAACAGAAAAGCTGTCAATTATTGGTATGTGTATTACTGACCATCTTTTGTGGAATGACCACATACTGGATATAACTAAAAATGCGGCCAAATGCTTAGGTTTCCTAAGACGATGTAAAAACTTTTATTCCCCCTCTGATCTTGCCACAATTTATAAGGCCTACATACGCCCGAAACTGGAATATAATTCTCATATCTGGTCTGGTGCATCAAAAACATCTTTGCACCTACTGGACAGAATTCAGAGAAGACCTTTACGACTGATAGGTGACAGAGCAATTTCCGAAACAATTGTTTCGTTGGAACATCGTCGAAACGTCTCTTGCCTATCCTTGTTTTATCGCTACTCCTTTAAACAATGTTCTAGTAAAATAGCGAGTTGCATTCCCCCACTAAAAAAAATTCACCGTAATACTCGCGCCGCTGGGAATGCGCATCGGTATACCCTCGAGCCAAATTTCGGACGTACAGTTAAGAACAGAGATTCTTTCTTTTGCCGAACGACACGAATGTGGAATTCCTTAACCGACTCTGTTTTTCCTCCCCATTTCAATGCCCAGACATTTAAGACGAATGTACATCGGTTTCTCCTACTGAATCCTCCTACTGTTTCCTAAACCAACATTAAAGGGTAGTCATAATCCCTTGAGTGCGTGTTAATTATAAAAAAAAAAAACCTTTCTCCCCCTAACACCCCGACTCCACAGGCCATGAACGATGTCCATAATCCAATCTAAAATCCAATCCACAATCTGATTTGTATGGATATGTCACTGCTTGGACATGTTTTTTTGCGACTCCATGGGATTTTCTTAGACTTGTTCCATAGTCCGGCCATCGTTCATGGCCTGTGAAGTCGGGGTATAAGTATACTCTTAATACTACGTTTTCACCAGACACTTAACCGAGATTTAGGTAAAGAGATTTATTTGGTGTTTCCACTGCCCAAAAAGAGGATTATGACAAAACATTATAGTTTTTCATTTTTTGACATGAAGTAGAAGTGAGACAGATAGTTTTTGTTTACATTTTCATCTGTCAATAAACGAAAAGGGCGATTAAGTGGTTCAGTTCCATAATCATTCTCCGATTTGAATTGACCAATTAATGTTTCCAAGAAGATTTAAATGAGTTTTATTAATAATCTTCATTTGGGGAGATTTAAATTTGTAGGTATGGTAAATCTTCGAGATTTTAAGGAGATTTTTGATAATTTTTGATACATCTCGGCTTAGTGTCTGATGAAAGCGTAGTATAATGCAGTTCACAATTTGGCACTCTTTTTTATTCACTGACTACACTCGTTGGTTTTGACATTTCAAATCAACCGCAAACAAAATCAGATCAACCGCAACAAAATCAGAGGCAAAAAATTAGCCCAAATAACTGAATGAAATTAAAGTAAAGACTTTAATTTCATTCAGTTATTTGGGCTAATTTTTTGCCTCTGATTTTGGACAGCAAACATTTTCAAATTGAGCTATCGAACTAGTTCAAGATATGGCAACCCTGATACCAAGTGCCAGTATAACACGAGGAACGTCGTCTTATTTTTTCCTATGTTGTCGCGTGTTGGACAAAGAGGATCTAGAAACAAAAATGCTCAGGGAAGATAGGGATACAAACAAATTTTATAAGACGGTGAAAGACGTGTTTTATTTCTCAATTAATTCATTAATTAATTCTGCTGGCAAAGATCAAAGAGCGAAGAGAAGAATGCATTTACGGTGTTTATTCGATAGCTTATGTTTGTGTGTTTGTGCGAATTTTATAATTCAATTGGTAGGGTTGCATAGTTTATGTTTATGTTTATTTGATCGTATTTTTCGTATAATTTTTAAAAGGGAAAACGGTAGGAATCGTGCTATATGGACCTACCTTTTTTTGTTTGAAGAAATTATTTTTGTAAAATAAAAATAACTTAATAACAATAGACAACATTTCAGAGTTTTAATTGCTACCTGGATAGCAAAAAGATATGTCCCTTATTGCGAGCGTCGCGAGGCGTCGTTCAACTTTCGATGCGACAATAGTCGAAAGTATCGATAAATTTTGTTTTTGGTATTGTGTATCTCAATCGACAGAGAAATCTCTTACTGTGAATAGCGAAAGTGCTTACTGTGAATAAATCCAATATTTTGACACCTGGTATCGTGTCAGTGATGGTACATGTAGGGAAAATTTTATTTAAAATATATTTTTTTCTTAAAATGTTCCCATCCTGTAATGATATTCTTAAATTTGTGTTCTTTCCATATACTTTAAAAACACAGCTGTGTACGAATTGGATTCAAAACGCATTCAATTTGATCCCACGATTAAATTTTGACAATATTGACCATTGAGTTCAATAATTGATGTCAAAATTTAAAAATTTACATTATGTGCTCATAGATAAAATTTTGACGTTTCCACATACCAAGGAAAGAGTTTGATTCTTTACATCACTTTCTCTGTGCATCAGTCCCATAATACGCTGTGTTATTATATTAATGTACTCGTACATATATGTATGTATCTTATATTCTATTTTCTCTTATATTCAAACTTCATGTTTAAATAACGACAACACTTTTACCCGTTTTGACATTTCAAGTAACTTTTTAGTTAATACATACCTATAAATTTTGATGTAGGGAACAAAAAAAGGGATTTTTATTACATGACTGATACTTTTTATTTTTCGTTATGTGCCATCCTGGATCATGTTTTCAGTTTTCGTTTCCATTTTGATGAGAGATGAGAAAGCTTATTGTTTTGTAAATGTAGAATTTAATGCGTAATTTTGTCTAAAATGTCAACAAAAAGTTAAATTAAATTAATATCAGTGAAATAGTGAGAAGACGCGAAAAAATATAGCTTTTTTTACTTGGATGACAAAAACAACCACGACGACGACTACTCATTGCTAGGGGGCAATCAAAGGGTGGTTTTATCCTATCGATAATTAGCTAAATATTATAGAAAATGTGTTATTTGCGTCATATATATGTTGTCCTCTGATAAAAATAATTAATTATTTCGGAAATAAAAGATAAACATATTTAATTACATTCTACTTTTGATTATTGATTTGCAATCGCTCACAGTCATCTCAAAACGAAAATGAACGTTCAAAATAGAGATACGCAATACCAAAATAAATTTTCAACGATTGACTGTCGACAATATTCGTTTATCGATAAATAAACGACACTCGCAATAAGGGCTTATGGCAGTTTAAGAATATTTGGTTCGTATCATCAATTTTAATAAAATTTTGGCGTGACGGAAAACTTATCTGAATTTGTGAAAATAAATATATTCTTTTCAGTTTGATTTTGATCATTTCGTCACCGTTTGTTTATTTTTTCTTTAATTTTTGTGCATGTATAAATAAACAAACGGTGGCGAAATGATCGAAATCGAAATAAACGAAAACGAAACAATTAAAGACGAAACAAACTAGGACGAATTATTTCCAAAACGAAATTATCGAAAAACGAAACAATCAAAAACGAAATGAAATCAAAACAAAATACTTAAGAAATAAACAAAATTTATTGTCGAAACAAAAAGAAACCAAATAAATAAAAAAGTGAAGTGCAAAACAACAAAAAGCAAAACGACTTAGACGAAATGATCAAAATCAAACTGAACAGAATATATTTATTTTCACAACTTCAGATAAGTTTTGCGTCACGCCAACATTTTTTTAAAATTGATACGAACCAAATATTCTTAAACTGTCAACTGCCTTATTGCGAGTGTCGTTTATTTGTCGATAAACGAATTTTGTCGACAGTCCATCATCGTTGAAAATTTATTTTGGTATTGCGTATCTCTATTTTGAACGTTCATTTTCGTTTTGAGATTCGAAACTTGGCATTTACAATTTTCTGTTTGAATGTGAGCGATTGCAAATCAATAATCAAAAGTAGAATGTAATTAAATATGTTTATCTTTTATTTCCGAATTAATTAATTATTTTAATCAGAGGACAACACATATATGACACAAATAACACATTTTCTATAATATTTAGCTAATTATCGATAGGATAAAACCACCCTTTGATTGCCTCCTAGCAATGAGTCGTCGTCGTCGTGGTTGTTTTTGTCATCCAAGTAAAAAAAGCAATCTTTTTTCGCGTCTTCTCACTATTTCACTGATATTAATTTAATTTAACTTTTTGCTGACATTTTAGACAAAATTACGCATTTAATTCAACATTTACAAAACAATAAGCTTTCTCATCTCTCATCAAAATGGAAACGAAAACTGAAAACATGATCCAGGATGGCACATAACGAAAAATAAAAAGTACCAGTCATGTAATAAAAATCCCTTTTTTTGTTCCCTACATCAAAATTTATAGGTATGTATTAACTTAAAAGTTACTTGAAATGTCAAAACTGGTAAAAGTGTTGTCGTTATTTAAACATGAAGTTTGAAGATAAGAGAAAATAGAATATAAGATATATACATATATGTACATAAATATAATAACACAGCGTATTATGGGACTGATGCACAGAGAAAGTGATTTAAAGAATCAAACTCTCTCCTAGGTATTTGGAAACGTCAAAGTTTTATCTATGAGCAAATAATGTAAATTGTTAAATTTTGACATCAATTATTGAACTCAATGGTCAATATTGTCAAAATTTAATCGTGGGATCAAATTGAATGCATTTTGAATCCAATTCGTACACAGCTGTGTTTTTAAAGTATATGGAAAGAACACAAATTTAAGAATATCATTACAGGATGGGAACATTTTAAGAAAAAAATATATTTTAAATAAAATTTTCTCTATATGTACCATCACTGACACGATACCAGATGTCAAAATATTGGACTTATTCACAATAAGCACTTTCGCTATTCACAGTAAGAGATTTCTCTGTCGATTGAGATACACAATACCAAAAACAAAATTTATCGATACTTTCGACTATTGTCGCATGGAAAGTTGAACGACGCCTCGCGACGCTCGCAATAAGGGACATATCTTTTTGCTATCCAGGTAGCAATTAAAACTTTGAAATGTTGTCTATTGTTATTAAGTTATTTTTATTTTACAAAAATAATTTCTTCAAACAAAAAAGGTAGGTCCATATAACACGATTCCTACCGTCTTCCCTTTTAAAAATTGTACGAAAAATACTATCAAATAAACATAAACATAAACTATGCAACCCTACCAATTGAATTATAAAATTCGCACAAACATAAAAACATAAGCTATCGAATTAACACCGTAAATTCATTCTTCTCTTCGCTCTTTGCTCAACTGCTGAACAAACGCTCTCTTTGAAAGAATTAATTTAGAAATAAAACACGTCTTTCACCGTCTTATAAAATTTGTTTTGTATCCCTTTCTTCCCTGAGCATTTTTGTTTCTAGATCCTCTTTGTCCAACACGCGACAACATAGGAAAAAATAAGACGCTGTTCCTCGTGTTATACTGGCACTTGGTATCAGGGCTGCCATATCTTGAACTAGTTCGATAGCCCAAGTGCCATCCTGTTATGTGCCATCCTGAATCATGTTTTCAGTTTTCGTTTCCATTTTCATGAGAGCTGAGAAATCTTATTGTTTTGTAAATGTTGAACTAAATGCGTAATTTTGTCTAAAATGTCAACAAAAAGTTAAATTAAATTAATATCAGTGAAATAGTGAGAAGACGCGAAAAAATATTGCTTTTTTTTACTTGGATGAAAAAACAACCACGACGACGACGACTCATTGCTAGGAGGCAATCAAAGGGTGGTTTTATCCTATCGATAATTAGTTAAATATTTTAGAAAATGTGTTTTTTGTGTCATATATGTGTTGTCCTCCGATCAAAATAATTAATTAATTCGGAAATAAAAGATAAACATATTTAATTGCATTCTACTTTTGTGTATTGATTTGCAATCGCTCACAGTCAAACAGAAAATTGTAAATGCCAAGGATCGAATCTCAAAACGAAAATGAACGTTCAAAATAGAGATACGCAATACCAAAATAAATTTTCAACGATGGACTGTCGACAAAATTCGACACTCGCAATTAGGGCTTATGACAGTTTTAGAATAATTGGTTCGTATCAATTTTAATAAAATGTTGGCGTGACGCAAAACTTATCTGAAGTTGTGAAAATAAATATATTCTTTTCAGTTTGATTTTGATCATTTCGTCACCGTTTGTTTATTTTTTTTTTAATTTTTGTGCATGTATAAATAAACAAACGGTGGCGAAATGATCGAAATCGAAATGAACGAAAACGAAACAATTAAAGATGAAACAAACTAGGACGAATTATTTCCAAAACGAAATTATCGAAAAACGAAACAATCAAAAACGAAATGAAATCAAAACAAAATACTTAAGAAATAAACAAAATTTATTGTCGAAACAAAAAGAAACCAAATAAATAATTATTATATTTTATTTATACATAAATTAAAAATTATTAAAAACAACAAATTTTATTTTGTATTTCTTAAAAAATGTTTTTATTAAATTTAAATTTAAAAAACTATTATCACAACTTTTATATAGATATATTTGTTAATGCGACGCGTTTCGGAGTGTTGCTACTCCATCATCGGGCGAACTACTTTGATGTTATTATATAACTTAATTCAGCTCAAGCTTAAGCTCTTGTCTCAGGTTGTTTGTGTTGTTGTTTTTATTTTATTTGTGTGGATCTTTTGTGTTGTGCTGGTGGTTTATGGGTGATGTTTTTATTTTATCTATTGTTTTGTATATGTTTTATTGCAGTTTCATAAAGTGTATTAGTTTTGAATGTCAGTTTATCGTTCAATAGTCTGTCTTGGTCAGTCTTGTATGCTTTACGGATCTCGTACTCTTCAGTCGCGTCTAATATTTTTCCTTTTCTGTAGATGTGTAACGTTTTTATGTTTGTCTCAAAGTCTGTGTAATTGTGGTCGTTGTCTATTAAATGTTGGGCATAAGTGGATCTGGTGTTGGGTTTTGGTTTGTGTTCTTTAAATCTGTCATTGAAAGTTCTACCAGTTTGGCGTATGTAGAACATGTTACAATCATTACATTTCAATTTGTAGACTCCAGAGCATGATCTTATATTGTTTTTAGATTTTTGTTTTAATATATTATTTATGTTATTGTTTGTTTTAAATGAAACATGTATATTTAATTTTTTGAATTTATATTGGAGGGTTTGGGAAATTATGTTGGTGTAATTTACTGATGTGTATTTTTTATTATCTACTGTTGGTGTATTTATGTTGTTTTTGTTGTTGTTTATTTTCTTTTTCTTTTTTGTGAGTAATTTGTCAATTATTGTTGTGTGATAGCCATTTGAATATGCAATATATTTAATGGTACTGAGTTCATTTTCATAGTCTTTTTTATTCATTGGAATTTTGATTAATCTGTCAATAAAAGCATTAAATGCTGCCATTTTTTGGGGGTATGGGTTTTTGGGAATCTTTATGTATAGTGATATCAGTTGTTGTTTCTTTTCTGTATATTTTAAATTGGAGTTTACTGTTGTTGTTTTTGACGATGGTTAGGTCTAAGAAGTTTATTGAGTTATTGTTTTCGATTTCTGTTGTTACTTTTAATTTTGTGTTTATTTTGTTGATATATTTTGAGAATATGTCGATTTGTCTTTGAGTACCGTCAAACATTATGAAAGTATCATCAACATATCTCGAATATGTAATTATTTTATGTTTTTGTGGATTATTTGTTGATAATATATATTTATTTTCAAAATGGTTCAGATATATGTCTGCAAGTAGTCCGCTTAGAGGTGATCCCATAGCTAGACCTTCTGTTTGGGTGTAAAATTTATTGTTGAATGTTGTTGGGTTTTCGTCTCCAAGTTGTGTTTTAATTATTATATTTTATTTATACTTAAATTAAAAATTATTAAAAACAACAAATTTTATTTTGTATTTCTTAAAAAAAAATTTTTATTAAATTTAAATTTAAAAAACTGTTATCACAACTTTTATATAGATATATTTGTTAATGCGACGCGTTTCAACAAAATGCAAATAAATAAAAAGTGAAGTGCAAAACAACAAAAAGCGAAACGACTTAGATGAAATAACCAAAACACGAAAGAAAAAAGAAACGAACTATACCCATCAAAAAAGTACCAAAAAAGAGAAATCTATTACGTTTTACTTTTAAAAACGAGACTCAGCTGTGTGTAGAACCGTGTCGTGTCGCCCATATAACACGATTCCTACCGTCTTCCCTTTTAAAAATTGCACGAAAAATACTATCAAATAAACATAAACATAAACTAAGCAACCCTACCAATTTGAATTATAAAATTCGCACAAACACACAAACATAAGCTATGAAATAAACACCGTCAATTCATTCTTCTCTTTGCTCTTTGCTCAACTGCTGAACATACACTCTCTTTGAAAGAATTAATTTAGAAATAAAACACGTCTTTCACCGTCTTATCAAATTTGTTTTGTATCCCTTTCTTCCCTGAGCATTTTTGTTTCTAGATCCTCTTTGTCCAACACACAACAACATAGGAAAAAATAAAACGCTGTTCCTCGTGTTATACTGGTACTTGGTATCAGGATTGCCATATCTTGAACTAGTTCGATATCCCAATTTGAAAATGTTTGTTGTCCAAAATCGGAGCCAAAAAAGTAGCCCAAATAGTAGCCCAATACCAATAAAAAAAATTATCTTAACTTCAATAACAATTTATTTTAATTTTAAACAACAACGAAAAATAAAATACATGTTTTGTTTGATTGCTTGCTGGTTTTTACAGATGCACATATTTTTTTTTCTTATAAAAATGGATATTCTGGGATCAACAGAGTAACTGAATGAAATTAAAGTAAAGACTGTTGCGGTTGATTTGAAATGTCAAAACCAACGAGTGTAGTCAGTCAATAAAAAAGAGTGCCAAATTGTGGACTGCATTTTACTACGTTTTCATCAGACACTAAACCGAGACGTATCAAAAATTATCAAAAATCACCTTGTAATCTCGAAGATTTACCATACCTACAAATTTAAATCTCCCCAAATGAAGATTACAAATAAAACTCATTCAAATCTTCTTGGAAACATTAGTTGGTCAATTCAAATCGGAGAATGATTATGGAACTGACCCACTTAATCGCCCTTTTCGTTTATTGACAGATGAAAATGTTTACAAAAACTATCTATCTCGCTTCCACTTCATATCAAAAAATGAAAATCCATTTATGTTTTGTCATAATCCTCTTTTTAGACTTTTTGTGATGTGGAAACACCAAATAAATCTCTTTACCTAAATCTCGGTTTAGTGTCTGGTGAAAACGTAGTATTAAGAGTATACTTATACCTCGACTCCACAGGCCACGAACGATGGCCGGACTATGGAAAAAGTCTAAGAAAATTGGGTGAAGTCGCAAAAAACCATGTCCAAGCAGTGACATATCCATACAAATCAGATTGTGGATTGGATTTTAGATTGGATTATGGACATCGTTCATGGCCTGTGGAGTCGGGGTGTTAGGGGGAAAAAAGTGTTTTAATTATATGATTTATTTGTACGAGAAAAAATATCACCCAATATTAGATTTGGGCGATTTATAGCCCAATTACGATTGGGCTTGTAGGGCTGGCCACGAGACGAGAAAAGTCTCGATCTCGGTCTCGCATGACGAGACGAGATGAGACGAGACTGCCTTTTAAGCAAGCGAGACGAGACTGTATATTTGGACTGAAATTTACAGAGAGTCAAATAAATTAAAAAATCCAATATCAGTTAAATATTTATTTCCTTCTGCACGTATTAAATTATAATCGAAAATATTTCGTTCCAATAATCAACAGTTGTTTGTCCCGAAATAGTATTTTTCGGAGAAGAGACCGGGACACGACTTAATTACACGAGACCGAGACGAGACTGAAAATTTTCGATTTTAACGAGACCGAGATGAGACTTACAAAAGTCTCGCAGAGTCTCGTCTCGTGGCCAGCCCTACCTGCTTGGTATGTTTGCAAATGCAATGGAATGTTTTTTATTACTTTGCTTGACTCCGTTTCTCTTTATTCGTTCTGTTGGGTGAAAAATAACACGATCTTCTTGGACTTATTTGCTATGAAAGTTGTTAAATACACTTTCTATTTTTGTTTGCTTGTTATTTTTTGGTTAAGCTTATTATAGTCCAGGAAAGATTTAAATGCGTAATATAATATGGGTAAGCGGTGAAAAATGAATTCATAAAATATTATTTTAGGTATATAATGGCAGAGTTTCATCTTCTACAGCATATCAAAAGTCTCGCAAAATCACAGCAGTGGCTTTTGGTATAATTGCATTTAAAGAGGGGCAAAGAGAAAAAGGTATGGTTTATCAATCTGAAATATTTGGTATGGTTAAATGTAAGAATATTACACATGATTTTGGGGTACTTTTCAACGCTGGATCTAAAAAAAAAACTATTTTTTTTATACGACTTGTTTAGAACAACAAGTTTAATATTAAGAGAAAATGGTAGATTTGGAATAAAAGTTTCATTGGGTTGTTGTTAAACAAGAGTCAAAAGATTTCCTAAAAATATCTGTAATGAAATAATGTTTATTTAGTTAGTTGTAAAGTTGAAGGTTTTGTTCTTTATTTTTTGTTTGATAGCTATTTAAATACTTTAGAGCTAGGTTTTTAGTCTTGATTTTTGATTGGTTTTTAAATTGAAATGAATTAAGCAAACTATGTATGTATGTATCTTTTATTAATAAAAAATCGTTTTAATGAAAGGCCACTCTAGGACGGCTTTCACACAAGGCAACTGAGTTGCCAGAAACTGGCTAGTTTGATGGCGAGCAGGGTGTGAGGGGAAATTTGTTGTCTTCCTTTTACGCCCTTCCCGCCTAGAAACTAAAAATCGCCGGCAACTCAGTTTCCTTGTGTGAAAGGGGTCTATGCGTCCTATGAAAATAGACATGCAAACGGAAGAGTTGTTTTTTAACTTATTTTAATGAATCTGCTTGTTTTTTTTTTGTTTGTTCAAGATACAAAGAGGTAAGTTTTGTTTACTTTCGCAGATCAATCATTTTCGTTACGTCTTTCATTTCAAATTATTGACGCCACGCCACTGGTGTACAATCAATAAAATACTTCTTCTGGCGACTCTTCCAGATTTTTTTCTTAATTATTGTTAATATTGTTATAATTGAAGCGCTTAGAAGATGAAGGACGTAAGCGACATTTTTAAACATTTGAGTTATAATCATTTAAAGTTTATTGGCTACAACTTTTTTTATGAAAATAATAAAAATACGGTATGTATAATTTAAAGTCAATAAAACTCAGGTGAATTTAATTTTAGGAATCTTTTTTATTTAACGCAAATAGTTGTTGAGATATTTACACTTTTGTGCATTTAACACCTTTATCTAGGAACTTTTTTGTATATAATTTAATTTTGTTTTTATAAAGGTGTTAAGTGACTTTTTGATATGTTGTAATTTACTTATTTTTTGTTTGATTTGTCTCTTTCCCTTCTCCAAGATCTGCTGAAATTGCATTTTAATAAAACCATTGATGAATTTAGCCATCATGTTAAGCCACCTGCGTCGGAATATTCTAATTTGAAGTAGTGTGTGTTGGCTGGTGCCTCTTGCCTGCACATGCACTGATTTTTGTGGTGTTCACCTATAATGTCTTATCTTAAAGTGCCCATTTAACACCTTTATGCTTGAAATGAAAAGTTCAGATAAAATTATTTTTGTATAAAGGACTTAATATAAAGGACTTAAGCGCATTTAACACATTCATCCACAAAGTTTATTATTAAAGTGATTGCATATAACACCTTCATCTTTGGCTAAATATGAATCTAGAGGCGATAGAAGAGTACAGACGAGTTAGAAATTTGAGTTTTCATATAACACTTCCATATGTAGGTAAAATGCCAAATTTCAAAAAATGTCACTTAACACCTTCATCTTCTAAGCGCTTCAATTATAAAGTTGTTTTTTGTGTTCACAAACAAAATAAAATATATTTGAAACAAAAAATACGTTTTTTGATTTATTGAATGAATTATTCCATTCACTCTCGGTCACGACACGGCCGGCGTGATGTTGTTATTGAGAAGATTTTATTTGGGAATTGATTTCCACAATTAAATAATAATGCCAATGAATTCTTTTAATTACTTTTATTACAAAATTTCATTAATTTATAATTAGTACAAGTACACTCATGAAATTTGGTGAAAACGTTACTTTTACCATAAGAATGAAGAATCAAGAGAGTCTATAAAAATATCTCGTGAGGAAGGGTGTTTTTTTAAAGGGGAAATGGGGGAGGTTGCGGCATATGAAAAGAAAAAACAATATTCTAGCACATTCTTAACATGTGAGACATGTCTTAGAGGTAATTATCAATACATGACACCAAAACCAAAACAATACCACTCTCCTGAAAAATGTTGTGGTCCTTTTTGTGTGTAGGGAATATTATATTTTCAAAACAACAGGTAAATGGTACAGAATTAATGTTTTAATTCTGATGATCATTTCGGTATGAACTGGAAAAGACGTATGTGCCTGTCCACATTGGTTTTTTAATGCTTCGTGCATGCAGTGAGACAGGTAGATTTTATGTGAGTGAAAAAGAGATGGCTAGATTCCACCCAAATTGCACCTACATATGCGCCACTATCAAACAATATTCTCGGATTCAACATGATAGATTTTCTATTGTGTGAGTGAAAGATAGATAGATTTCAAGGCAGGGAGATAGGGATGGGTAGATGGAAATGAGAGGATTTACTCTTCATCGTATGGACACAACGAACATATTAACACCATGCATTCAAAATCCAATGTAGACAGGCACTATGATACCCAGTTTCGCAAAAATTCCATGTATATACGGTCTTCCCAAAATTCACAAGCCGGGGGAAAAATATCGACCAATTGTAAGCAACTCCACTTAAAACAGAAGTAATTTCAATATTTTAATATTTAAATTTCTTCATCTTCTTATGAAAAATATAACGCTTGCTGATCTGCTGTTTATCTCCGTTTTTGTGTAATCTATTTGTGATAAGTGTCGAGGAATTATTAACCAAAAATGGTTTCCCAAAACTTGGTTTAGGTATGTTGATGACGTACTAGCAACCGTCCATGAGAACAAAGTCCAAGAAATATTAAACTTTATTAACAGTGCCGATAAAAACATTCAATTCACTCTGGAGCGTGAACAAAATAAGGCTCTTGCATTTCTGGATCTTTCGTTGTCACATGATGAAAATGGGATGATTGATTTTGACATATACCGAAAACTTACGTCCACAGATCGCTTTATAACCATTGAATCAAACCATTGTACATCACATAAACACGCAGCGTTTAATTCAATGGTACATAGAATGTGCAATGTCCCTCTCTCAGACAACACAATTAAAAATGAAACTAATCGTATATACGAAATCGCTTAAGAGAATGGGTATTCAAAATTGCTAGTAGACTCACTTATAAAAAAAACATATGAATAAAAAGTGGAAAAATAACATCACTTCCCTTGCCCCGATAAAAGAAATTCCTAAACGAGTGTCAATTAATTTGTATGCTCCTATCCAAAATGAGCTTAAAAAAGCGTGACTAAGTTCGGTCTTTCTCCATCGTGGAAAAGCAACAACAAAATTAAAAACCTTAAAACATAAAAAGATGTGACACCTTCTATTGAGAAACCTGGCGTATATTCGACAAACCAGGAAAAATAACATCACTTCCCTTGCCCCGATAAAAGAAATTCCTAAACGAGTGTCAATTAATTTGTATGCTCCTATCCAAAATGAGCTTAAAAAAGTGTGACTAAGTTCGGTCTTTCTCCATCGTGGAAAAGCAACAACAAAATTATAAACCTTAAAACATAAAAAGATGTGACACCTTCTATTGAGAAACCTGGCGTATATTCGACAAACCAGGCTGCGTACGGGAGCCAAAGAGTATTTAAATTGGATACAAAATAATGATCCACACAGAAGTTTAATAGCCGAACATGCACTTGAAACTCAGCACAACTTCAAATTTGACAGCTTTAAATTAGTGGAACGAGAGTATCAATATATGCATCTCAATATTTTAGAGTCTTTGCATATACATCTCAGTAAAGACTTTAACATAAATAGAGATGAGGGACCACATTGGTCATCCCTTTTTAACATTTTATAATTTTTGAATATTAAATAATGTAACTTTTTTTTTTGCTTCTCTTACCCCCCTTTTTTAACGTTGATGTACTTATTTATTAGTCGAATTCTAGCAGCTGATGATGACGCAGTAAGCCTCGAAACAATTGTTCTTAAATAAAAATTATACTTTATGTGACAGAAAGATGTTTGTTCGATCTTTTATTTCAATTTTAAATGGTACAGAAATCCTTTTGAAAATATAGTGACTCATTGATGAAACTTAGTACACGTGTTTAATTTGGCATACGAATCATGAATAAAAAGGGCTCATGCAAATATCTACAGTTAAAGGGTGTTTTTTTGAGGGGGAGAGGAAGATAGGGAATCGTTACCAAAAAACCTTCGATGCAAAATCTTACCTTGATGAAACTTGGTTAAAGTCTTAAAAAGGACATTATTATCAAGAATCAAAAGAGTCTATAAAAATAAAATGCAGGGAAGGGTGTTTTTTTGAGCGTCACAGAAAAAAACACCCTACAATTTATTTGTATAGACTCTGTTAAATGTTGATTTAAATGTTATTTGTAAGATTTTAGCCAAGTTTTATCAAGGTTGTATTTTTTTCAAAGGTGCTAAGTAACAATTCCCCATTTTACACTATGCTTTAAAAAAACACCCTTTAAAAGTAGATATTTTTATAAACTTTTTTGATTCATGGTTCTAATGACAAGCAACATTTACACTAAGTTCTATCAATGGGTCATTATTTTTAAAAGGATTTCGGTGAAATTTCACTGTTGTACTGAAAATATAGTGATCCTTACATGTTAAAAGGACTCTAACTTTTTTTGTTTTGTTGGATTCACCATTAAAAGTTACCCTTAAATCCTTTGTCATATGCATTTATTTTACCAAAGCTCAGCTCGATAACAGTAGCCTCTTTTCTGAGCCGCTCAAAAAAACACCCTTCCCTGCATTTTATTTTTATAGACTCTTTTGATTTTTGGTAATAATGTCCTTTTTAAGATTTTAACCAAGTTTCATCAAGGTAAGATTTTGCATCGAAGTTTTTTTGGTAACGATTCCCTATCTTCCTCTCCCCCTCAAAAAATCACCCTTTAACTGTAGATATTTGCATGAACCCTTTTTATTCATGATTCGTATGCCATATTAAACACGTATACTATGCTTCATCAATGAGTCATTATTTTAAAAAGGATTTCTGTACCATTTTCCCTTGTGTGTTGAAAATATAATATTCCCTCCACAAAAAGGACCATAACTTTTTTCAGGAGAGTGATATTGTTTTGGTTTTGATGTCATTAGATTCAGCATTGAAAATTCCCTCTAAGTCATGTGTCACATGTTAAGATTGTGCTAAAGTAAATTTTTCCTTTTTATACACCGCACCCTCCCCCTATTTCCCCTTAAAAAAAATACCCTTCCCCACGAGATATTTTTATAGACTCTTTTGATTCTTCATTCTTACGGTAGTAGTAACGTTTTCACCAAATTTTATGAAGGTAGGAATTTTTTCATTTTAAATGTCCTATTTTGCCTGTAGTAAATACAAAAATACAATAAGTGAATTTTACTTTTACTTTCGTTCTTGGCGACAGAAAACAGAAAAAGCGAAGTTCTTAAACCAAACGTTGAACAGCTGGTGATTTTGAATTAATGCTTCTCAAAATAATGAACGACCTCTGGTTGACAAAATGAAGTCACCACAATTACATACCTAAAAGGGTGGTGTTTATTTGGTAATGCTTAAAGGACAATTAGTCAGTGGTGGACTAAGCTTATAAGAGGCCCGGGGTGGCAATGCTCTATAAGGGCCCTTGTGTGATCAGATAGTTTTGTAGTCCTAAAACGTCAGCTTTTACGACAAAAAAACATCAATCATTATAGTAATTATAATACACGTATACGGACTCAGAAAGTAACCAACAAGTATAGAGTTCAAAAAAATAACGAATAGAAAATAAAAAGAGCTTTTCAAATTTCAAAATTACGGGAACACTTTACTTTAACCAAAAACAAAATTCTGCTGATCCGATTGTTTTAAAGTGAAATCAGAAAAAAGCGGAAATAGATCTTGTTATTTTAAATTGTTAGAAAAACTAGAAGACTTTTAAGCTCATGGGTTTTAAAGCTTTATTTAAAATTGAATAGAGCATTGGTTATTTATGACAAAACTAGTACTGAACATTGTAAATTTTTGACAAAAAAAAAATAGGTTAAACAAAATAATTAATTTTCAAAATTTAGAGTCCGAGGAAACATTTTCCAAGAACTTTTTTAGTATACAAATTTGATTTAAACAGAAAATTAACGAATTACTCATTCAGTGGAACGTCCTATTTCGGGCAGCTCCCTTAAATAGAGAAATCCTCGAGACCGTTGATGTGGGCACACCCTTGATCGGACGCGTCCAAGAATATAAGGCGAGATTTGTTAAATTTGATTCTCTTAGGCCTAGTTCGCACGTTTCTTACCGTATTCGGTTTTTACCGAACAAACAGCGGGATGTTAACCTGGCACTTTTTCATTCGATTAAAAATCGGCATAAATGAGAATTTACTTCTTTTTTGTATTATTTTTTATCTGATGACCCTGGTGCCTCCCCTGTTAAATTTAACTCCTTTAAACATAAAATATTCTTAAAAAGGAAGGTTGAGGCAAGAATATTGTATATTTTTTTTCACAAACTTTGTGTCAAAAATTTTCATACAATATTAAGCCTGATTTTTTTTTTGAAATTTAAGACCTTAATCTTGAAGGTCCGTTGAAAACTTTGTAAGTTACAGATTTATTAATGACACCTTTTCGATAAATTTTTTAAATCAAAATCAAATTTATTACAAGAAATGTATGTAAGCGTCATTCCTGTTTAATAAATCAAAAATATTTGTTGGTTTTATTGTACAAGAAAAATAAAGCAATAAAAATGTCAATTTTCTTAAGAAATTCAAAAAAAAATTTCAACTTTTGAATTAAAAGTGGCAAATTTGGCAATGGAAAAATTGATTTTGCACTAAATTGCATTATCAGTATGATTTTTAATAACATTTTGCAATATTTTTTATCACATTTATAAAGACCTGACAACCACAACTAAAGTTTCAAGCCTCTTTTTAACATTTAATAATTTTTTTTATGAAAATCGATTTGAATTAAATAAATACACAAAATATTTTGCTATAATTTAACAAAAATATATAAAAAGGTTAATAAATATCTCATTAAATAAATAAATAAATAATTATATAATTGACAAGGACGTCGAGTTTTGGATCGACGTGTGCAGCTGAACAAGGTTTTCTGCAGAAAAATAATCGTGTAAACAGTTATATGTAAATGTATGCGACACTCTGCTCATATGTTTGGATGCTTCCAATTAAAAAACGTAAGAAATTTAGAGTAAAGGAATGTTTTCCATTGAACGGGAAAACTCCCTTAATCGAACAAACGTTTTGTCTGCGTAGCTGTGCGCCTAAGGGAGGTTTCACTGTACATGTTTTTCAAACATGCATGTGTATATTTTTTCAATTTTGTTTTGTGCGCGATGTAAAAAGAAACACTCTATGACAAAAACTATTGTGAACAGGTGTCTACAATACATATATTTCTTAAAATATAACTACATCCATTCTATAAATATATGGTTTCATTATTCTATAAAAAAATATACGAAAGAAATTTATGGAGGTCGGACACTTAAGGCCCGGGGCGGACCACCCCCTCCACCCCGACCTAAGTCCGCCAGTGCAATGAGTAAATCTTGCCCAGCCCAAATAAGAACGACCTTTATATTGTGGTGAATATGCCCAGTTATGTAAACAACCACGCATAAGTACAACTTTCCGCGCCATCTTTGAGTGAAATAAATAATTAAATCCATCACGGTTGGTGTCCAGGCTACTGGAATAATTGAACGAAACGAAAAAGAATCATCTAGCAGAATCCAGAACCCTAGAAAATTCTAGAACCCTTTATTTCGGATATAAATACAGGGTCACCAGTCCGAAAAGGGCAGTTTGATTTTGAAAGTGAATGAATAAATGTCAGTGTGAATAAAGAGTTGCATACTTGTGCTTGGTTATAATAAAAGAAAAGTATTTGAAATAAAACACGTTTCTATTTGAAATTGAAATGCCGGAAGAGCAAGTATGTACAACGATAGACATTAGCAATATGATGGCTCAGCTGCTCGCCCAGTTTGGAGAACAACGAAATGAAAAGAAGAATGACCAAGAGAATCTGCTTGTACGATTGGAAGAACAACGCAACGAGCAAAGGAACCTTCTAGACGACCAGAAAAACCTTATCGAGAGTAAGCTAAACTCATTTGAAAATAAATTCATGGCTCTTGATGAACGTGTTGAAAACTTCGAAAAACAGTTCTCAAAAGTTGACACAAGGTTCGAAAAATTTGAAGACAAAATGCAGAACTTTGCCATTGAGTTAGAAAAAGTTCGAAAAATAAAGGTTCGAGAACGTTCTGGTTGTAGTAGCCCGTAGCGTAATGGTTAGTGCGTTCGACTGTCACGCTGGAGGTCTGGGATCGCTTTCCAGCCTCGTCCACCTAAAAACTAAAAAAGTTTTTTTTCAGGGCTACTGCCTCTTGCGAGGAATTGACAAATTCTCCAAGAGTATCACTTGTCACGAATAAGTGCTTCTCGTCTAGCCGTTCGGATTCGGCATAAAATTGTAGGTCCCTTCCATTCCTGTCGAAAGGCGCACACAGGAATGGTTGCGAGTTGTTTGTCACTAGGCCCTGGTTCTTCATGAGCCGTTGTGCCACCCGATTTATTTTTTTTTTTATAGAAAGTTCTGGTGACTGCTCAAGGAAAAAGGAAATGCATCCACCAACCTTTGATGGACAAACTTCTTGGTCAATCTACAAGAAGCAGTTTGAGGCAGCCGCAACGACAAATGGCTGGGATAACGAAAACAAGTATATTGCCCTGACGCTTGCCCTTAGAGGTTCTGCTGCTGAACTTTTGCAAACCATACCAGCAGAACAGAACGGCAACTTCAGTGCTCTTGTTCAGGCTATTGACAAACGCTTCGGCGATAGCCATATGCAAGAAGTCTTCCGCGTCCAGCTCAATACCAGAGTCCAGAAAAGAGGTGAAAGTCTGCAACAACTCCAAGCAGACATCGAATGGTTGGCACACCTAGCATACCCGACTGCAGGAGATGAAATTACCAACCAGCTAGCAACGGAGGCTTTTGTCCGTGCAGTTTCCGACATCAACCTCCAGCGTGCAATTCGAACTGCTGGAAAACGCACGCTTTCTGAAGCATTAGCGTTCGCTTGACTATGGAAGCATCAGAACAGGCTTGCTTTGGAGTTCATCGGGTAAGAGAACTTGAAGTTGAGGAATGTTCTGCCAGAGAGCTGAATTCCACAGAAGTCAGCGAGAAGGACCTGCTTGATGCTGGAATTGCAACAAAACCGGACATCTGCAGCGCCAGTGCAGGTTGCCACCAAGAAGAGTCGCCTGTCAACATTCTGGAAACAGGAATAATACCCGCGAACAGGTAAGCAATAACATCATCGCTCCTGCTCGCCCTGGTATCGATGGGCCCAGAACCACAATCCAAGTCTCGCAGACTAAATGAAACAATAAGAGTCTGACAGTGGACGCAACATTAAATGGCAAGAAACACGTGGCTACAATTGACCCTGGTGCCACAGCTTCCCTTGTGCGGAGAGACTTGGTCTAGATGACGTGGCTACATAACACAAATAGCTATCGTCTTAAAACTGCGACAGGTGAGGCAGCAAGAGTATATGGAGAAGTTCGTCTTAAAATCCATTTGGCAGAATTAGAGTTTTCGCATCTATTTTTGGTAGCAGATATACGTGATGAGTGCATAATTGGAATCGACTTCATGAAAGAGCACGGAGTGATTCTGGATATCGGTAAACAAGTGTTGAAGTACCAAAATGTAGAGATTCCTATGGTTTATGGCACCGAAAACTCATCAACTCTGAGAACTGTCATCAAAGAAGATATATGCTTGCCTGCCTCTTCAGAAGTGTTTGTTTGCACGAAAATAGAGGGCGATCTAGGTAGCCATCGATACCTCATGGTGGAACCAGAGTCTGAGCAATCTCCCCAAAACATCATCTTAGGAAAGACTCTTGTGGAACCAAAGAGCAACATGGTACCCGTACGGATTCTGAACATCAAACCGTACGAGGTCAAACTCAAGAAAGGAGAAGTAATTGGAAAATGCGAATCTGTGACCGCAATTACTAAAATCACAGAAATGAACGCAGAAGAACCAATGGACCCCGGAAAATTTAGCTCCATGAAAGCCAAAATTCTCAAACCATCCAATCTAAATCAACATCAGCTTAGTGTTGCTGGAAGCCTTCTTCATGAGTACACTGATATATTTTCTTCACCGAGTGGACAGTATGGTCGAACACAACTGGTACAGCATCGAATCGACACAGGTGATGCGAGACCGATTCGACAACCAGCAAGACGTCTCCCATTAGCCAAACAAGCGGAAGTTGAAGAAATGATATCGACAATGAAGAAAGATGGTCTAATCGAAAATTCTAAAAGCCCCTGGGCGTCACCAGCTGTTCTTGTCAAAAAGAAAGATGGAAGCACCCGATTTTGTGTGGACTATCGTAGGCTGAACGATGTGACAAGAAAGACAGCTACCCTCTGCCCAGAATCAGCGATACATTGGATGCAATGGAAGGAGCTCATTGGTTCTCGACGGTAGACTTGAAGAGTGGTAGAAATCCATCCAGAAGATCGCGAGAAGACAGCTTTCTCAAGCGGAAATGGTCTGTGGCAGTTTAAAGTGATGCCATTCGGACTGTGCAACGCTCCGGCAACATTTGAGCGTCTGATGGAGTGTGTTCTTCAAGGCCTTACTTGGATGCCTTGTATATTTGGAGGATGTGATCGTTTATGGAAAAACTTTTGACGAGCATTGTGAAAACCTTAAGGCTGTATTTCAGAGACTTCGAGAAGCAAACTTAAAATTAAATCCAGATAAATGTGGGCTTTTCAAGACCGAAGTTAAATACCTGGGACATATCATCTCATCCCAAGGAATAAAGACTGATCCTGAGAAAGTTGACACTGTGAAGAATTGGCCAACACCACAGGATAAACATCAGCTCCGTAGCTTTCTTGGTCTAGCCACATATTATCGGCGCTTTGTGAAGGATTTTGCTGGAATCGCTAAGAGCTTGCATCAACTTACTGAAAAGGGGAAGCCGTTCAAATGGTCAGGTGAGTGCGAGAAAAGTTTTCAGGAACTCAAGCTACGTTTGTGTAATGCTCCTGTGCTGACCTATCCGACTCCTGGAAAACCTTTCATCATCGATGCCGATGCCAGTAACGTCGGAATTGGAGCTGTGCTGTCTCAATGAAGGAGAAGAAAAAGTCGTCGCCTACTACAGTAAGGTGCTCTCGGGGCCAGAGCGCAATTATTGCGTGACCAGAAGGGAACTTCTAGCTTTGATTTTGGCAATAAAGCACTTCCATAAGTACATCTATGGACAGAAGTCCCTCCTTCGAACAGATCATGGTGCGCTTAATTGGCTTCTGAACTTCAAAAATCCAGAAGGTCAAGTAGCAAGATTGATCGTGAGACTGCAGACATACAACTACGAAATTCAACATCGAAGAGGAAAGCTGCACTCAAACGCAGATGCATTGTCTCGACGACCGTGTAAACAGAACTGTAAGCATTGGTCAAGAAGAAAAGGAAGCGGTTGCCATCCAACGAATAAGAGCCGATCCCATTTACGGTTGGAGCAATGAAGAACTGAGGACTGCCCAACAAGAAGACTCGGATATAGAACCCATTCTTGCATGGAAGGAACACGGAGAAAAACCAGAATGGGGTGACATCTGCGATAGAAGTACAGCTCTCAAAGCATATTGGGCACAGTGGGACTCACTTCATGTGCAAGAAGGAGTACTAAAATACTCAAAAAGGAATCTGCAGATGGCAAGTCTTATCTAATGCAGTTGATAGTGCCTAGGTCAAAGGTTAATGACGTTCTTCGAGAGATGCATGATGGAGCATCTGGAGGTCATTTGGGAGTCAATAAAACGCTGGAGAAGATACGACAACGGTTCTACTGGCTACATGCAAGAGATGATGTCGAAAAGTGGTGCCGAAAATGTGATACTTGTGCTGCTACCAAGGGACCAGGTAGAAAGCTTCAAAGTAAAATGCAACAGTACAATGTGGCCACACCTTTCGAAAGAATAGCAGTAGATGTCGCAGGTCCGTTTTCGGAGACCAACAGTGGAAACCGATACATCCTTGTAGTCATGGATTACTTCAGCAAGTGGCCTGAGGCATTTGCCATCCCAAATCAAGAAACTAAAACAGTTGTTGATCAGATTATCTTCAATTGCGTGAGCAGGTTCGGCGTACCTTTGGAACTGCATTCTGACCAAGGAAGGAACTACGAATCTAACATCTTTCAGGAAGTTTGCTCTTTCCTTGACATCAAGAAGACGAGGAAAACACCGCTTCATCCACAATCTGATGGGATGGTAGAACGATTCAACAGGACTCTTTAAGAACATCTGTCCAAGGTTGTAGGTGACTACCAACGAGAGTGGGACCGCCATATTCCATTGCTCTTGATGGCCTATCGCAGTGCGGTTCATAGTTCAACAGGACATACACCATCAGAGATCCTGTTTGGCACAACAATACGGCTGCCCACTGAAGTCAAATTTGGATGCCATACCATGGAACCGGAAAGGTCAGATGAAAATGTGGATAACCACAAAGAAAGACTCATTGACATTCATCAACGGACAAGGAAACACATAAAAACCGCTAGTGATACGATGAAAACACGGTACGACGCCCGTGCAACAACGATGGGATTCCAAGAAGGAGACCTGGTGTGGTTTTACAATCCTCACCGACAAAAGGGACTGTCACCAAAACTACAACAAATCTGGGAAGGCCCATATACCGTTGTGAAGCGAATCAATGATGTGGTTAACCGCATTGAGAGAGGAGTAAGGGGTAAGCTTAAAGTAGTACACTGCGACCGTTGACATCGTTATAACGGTGGGAATAATGGATTAAATCGGGACGATCAATCCTAAGAGGTGGGCAATGTGGTGAATATGCCCAGTTATGTAAACAACCACACATTAGTAAAACTTTCCGCGCCATCTTTGAGTGAAATAAATAACTAAATCCATCACGGTTGGTGTCCAGGCTACTGGAATAATTGAACGAAACGAAAAAGAATCATCTAGCAGAATACAGAACCCTAGACAATTCTAGAACCCTTTATTTCGGATATAAATACAGGGTCACCAGTCCGAAAAGGGCAGTTTGATTTTGAAAGTGAATGAATAAATGTCAGTGTGAATAAAGAGTTGCATACTTGTGCTTGGTTATAATAAAAGAAAAGTATTTGAAATAAAAAGCGTTTTATTTTGTGAATTAATTGCAGTTTCAGTTTGAATAAAGGAAATAAGTTTTATTTGCGAACCCTTAGTAAAATACAACAATATCATACATAGGTAGGTTCATATTTATACATTTATTAATCAGTTGTCCAAATTCAGTGTGTGCTAGGGCTGGCCACAAGACGAGACCCTGCGAGACTTTTTTAAGTCTCGTCTCGGTTGCGTTAAAATCGTAAATTTTCAATCTCGGTCTCGTATAATTAAGTCTCGTCCCGGTCTCATATCCGAAAAATATGATTTCCGGACAACCTGTTGACTATTGGAACGAAATATTTTCGATTATAGTTTGAATATGTGCAGAAGAAAATAAATATTTAATTGAAATTGGATTTTTTAATTTATTAGACTCTCTGTAAATTTCGGAGCAAATATACCGTCTCGGTCTCGTCTCGGTTGCTTAAAAGGCAGCCTCGTCTCGTGTCCTCTCAGTCTCGTCGAGACCGAGACTGTTCTCGTCTCGTGGCCAGCCCTATTAGCCCGGAAGCCCGTGACATATTTTAGTCAGTTACTCCACCAAAGATAATTTTGCTCGGATATGGTTAATTTGGTGTCATATAATGAAGCCTAGTGAAAGTCAGCTGGCTGAGCACGGGTGGGTTGCGACTCCATCAAAGCTGAAATTTGGTTATATGATAGTTAACACCTTATATTATGCAAAAACAAAAGTCAGCTGGCTGTATGCGGGTGAATAGATCGTCAGCTGACCTAGTGAAGTATGCACGCATAGAACCACGGTAAGAAGCCATGCTCAAAATTCACTACGTCAGCTGACGGTCTTTCCATCCACATACAGCCAGCTGACTTTTGTTTTTGCATAATATAAGGTGTTAACTATCATGTAACCAAATTTCAGCTTCGGTGGTATTACCTTTCTAAAGTTATTCTGCAAAACGTGTATTATATGCATGCAGTTTAAATCGTAATCTATAGATTTTGTGTACTCGTATGACGCATTTTATTTATTGAGCGGAATTTCTCAAATTTAAACTTTATTTTATTGACTGCACTCATATAGCTTTATAGCAAACATACAAATTAAATGAACACAAAATTAAAAACCCATTTTATTCATTGAAATTTGAAAAAATTGCGCAGGCAAGACAAAATGGTAAATCTAAAAATCAAATATTAGTGGAGGCTAGATAGCATTTTATTCAAGAACCCGGGGAACCTGGGGCCTATTTCAGCTCTATTTCATCAAATACAATGCAGCATTTTGACTGTTGTATTACATCAGTTTTGTTTCATAGGTACGCTCGATTTTTAGTTATAGTACATCAGTGTAGATACTGAGAATCTACTGGAATTACTGTAAAAATGTATGATTCTGACTCATAGATTTTTGTGCTACATTGATGTAATACAAATAACTGCCAATTATTGCTACATTCATACAATATAAATTTTTGATGTAGAAGCGCAAAGCAAAACAGTTTTCAGTTTTATAAATATATATTTTTTAAGGATTAACAATGTTTGTATACAAAAGAAAGTATACAAAAGTGAGTAGTTTTAATAAAAACATAAGTTATACATATTTTATCGTTTATTTTCCTATTTTCAATTTACATCTTACTATATTAGTTGCATTCAATTCGATGCGCAAAACATGCACCCAAGCATTGAACTAAATACGCCAAACAAACTCTTGGTATTCTGAAACGCTCAACAAAATATAGATCTTCCATATTAAAATTAACACGTTCTAAATATATATTTTTCCTTCTTTGAACTCTTAAGGCAAGACCGCACTCAACTTCAGCGGAACTACACTTCACGACGCGGCAAACTATTATTATTTGCATAAAATTGTATGAACTATTTTGCACTAAGCGGCAACTGAACTTCATACAATTTCATACGAATCCGTCTGAAGTGTAGTTCCGCTTCAGTGCAGTTCTGTCGAGTGCGGTCTAACCTTTATATTGAATTCGAAATCATCATCAAAAATATTAAAAATCTCAAAATCCATTATTTTTTATTATTAATTTTCTTTCGTTATTTTGACGTTCATGGATTTTGGGGTTATTTTGTGATAAAAAAAAACGTTTTTTAATCACTTCATTCTCAAATATACTCATATATAATTTATACTCAATTACGAAAAACTATTATCCAATTCAATCATTTTTATTCAAATCGTTTTTTGCTAACTTATGGTGGATTTACATGTATTTGCGTCTACATAATCCAGAAAAGTAGAGCAGGACAGATGCATACAAAAAATCCGAGCGAGTGAAAGAAAACCGTTAAGAAGATGAACATGTTCGTCTTCATTTCTGCATTATGGCACTTTCCTATAATGCAGAAACGATGTTCTTCTGCATTTTGATATTTTCTCTCTATCTAACAATTATACATTTTGTATTTGGCATCCCTTTTTTTTGCATAAACCAAATGCAGATATGTGCATGTAAATCCACCATTAAATACGAAAGATGAAACAACCGAAAAAACGCATGGTGTAATCGGAATCTAGGTCTACATCATCCAGCTAAATCATACAACTCTTCCAGTGGGATATGTGGAACATAAAAATGTAGCTGGTGTAGTTGTAGAAAGTAGTTGTATGATGTAACTGAAGTAGAGCTGAAATAAGCTCCTGCTCCGATTTGGATGATTTTTTTTGAAATTTAGGAAATACAATTTTAAAAAGTTTACAATTCAAAAATTGACGCTCTCAGCTCAAAATTTTTAAATTTCAAAAAACCAACATCTTTGAAAAAAAAAATTTTGTACAAAACAATTGAAATTTTTATAAAATATTTTTTTATTTTGTTAAGGGTCCGCCATCTAACTCATGTCTGATTTGACAGGTAATTAGTTTTATCCTTCCGCTGAACGAATATGGTTCTGTATACGCTTGAACAACGCTGGGAAATATTGCGACATTACTTTGCCGATTTTGCACAGAAAACCCGCACGCATACATTGAAAAAGCCGATACACCCAAAACGAGTCACTGTTTGGTGCGGATTTTGGTCCAGAGACATAATTGGGCCATTTTTCTTCAACTGAGCAAGGAGTGGCCGTTACAGTCAATGGCGATCGTTATCGGGCCATGTTGAACGAATTTTTGTTCACAAAAATTGAAGAGGAGGATATTGGCAACATGTGGATTCAACAGGACGGCGCTACGTGCCACACAGCCGAAGCTACACTCGATGTTGATGATGCATTTTCAAAAAAATAAAAGTTATTTGGCGGACCCTTTATTTAATATACATTTCGAAACTTAGTACAGTAAAACCAGCTTATATTCATGGGGAGATGTTAGATTTTTTTTATTTGCAATTAATAGTAATAACAATATTAATAGTAATATTTAATAATTTATATCTATTTAATAGTTATATTTAATATAAAAGTTCAAAACTATTGATAGTAAGACCCGATTTTATGCACAGTTTCTTTTATTCAATTAAAAATAATTAATAATACCTATATACATAGCCCAGTCAAATTCGACAATAAGTTCGCAAAGTACAATGTAGTTCTGCATTTTTGATATGTTGTTGGGGCATGTTAGAGTAGTCTGTAGCTAAGTTTGCAACTTCGAAAAACCTGTGCTCGCTGCAGGAAAAATGCAACAGTGAAAAAAATGCAAAAATCACCCCATTTTTTCCGACATTTTCCTTTCTAACTTTGGACATATGCAACTTTGCAAAGAACCATTCTCTATATTCTTGTTTCTTATAAAATTTTCTACAAGACCACATTAGCTTAAGATTCATGTATGTTATATTTAAGCTGCTATCTAACCATGAGTAAAAACAAAAATCCGAAAAACTAGGTATTTTTGCAGTGCTCAAAAAATAGGCCAAAAATTGTCCAACTATGCTCAAAATTTTCAATCAAAATTTTGATTTTTGTGCACGTACTTGGAATCCTTAACTATGATAAAATATAGTTTTGATATTTATATCTTTTTTTAAGCAACTTAAGTAGCGATTTTAAAAGTTCCGAAAATTGTTCACTTGGCATGTGTGTTATTTCGTGAACATTTTCGAAATGTTTAAATTCACTACCAAAGTTGCTTAAAAAAGATAATAATATTGTAACTGTATTTTACTATAGTAAAGGGTTCCAAAACCGTATACAAAAATCAGTGCCAACTTAAGTGTCCTACTTTGATCACAGCAATGATGCAAACATTGCTTGTTGCATTTAGTTAACATCATGTTTATTGCCAAAACTATTTGACCGATTTAGATCGAATTTTTGAATTTCGTCTTATAATACTCTAGACTATTCGATTCCAAATATGTAGCGGAATTGGACAATTTTTGACCTAATTTTTGAGTGATTTAAAATAATTAAGTTTTTCAGAATTTTTTTTTTTACTTACTAACGTGGTCTTGTAGAAAATTTTATAAAAAACAAGAATATAGTAGATGGTTTTTTCCTGCAGCGAGCACAGGTTTTTCGAATTTGCAAACTTAGCTACAGACTACTCAAACATGCCCCAACAACTTATCAAAAATGCAGAACTACATCGCGCTTTGCGAACTTAGCCCTTTTTTTGTAATTATGTAATTATAAACATGCCCCAACAACAACAACATATCAAAAATGCAGAACTACATCGCGCCTTGCGAACTTAGCCCTTTTTTTGTAATTATTGACTGGGTCAAACATACCTATTAATTTAATTTAAAAAATAATGTTATGTATTGTGGTGAATATGCCCAGTTATGTAAACAACGACACATTAGTACAACTTGGCGTGCCATCTATGAATGAAATAAATAATTTAATCCATCACGGTTGGTGTCCAGCCTCGTTCGTACTGAAATAATTGACGAAACCTTTTTGGAAAGCACCATCTAGGAGACCCTAGAACTCCTTATTTTCGGATATAAATACAGGGGCACCAGTCGAAAGCGACAGTTTGATTTTGAAAGTGAATGAATAAATGTCAGTGTGAATAAAGAGTTGCATACTTGTGCTTGGTTATAATAAAAGTATTGACAATAAAAGTATTTGAAATAAAAGCGTTTTATTTTGTGAAGTAATTGTTGTTTCAGTTTGAATAAAGGAAATAAGTTTTATTTGCGAACCCGTAGTAAAATATAACATTGGTGTCAGAAAAATTGGAATTAAACTTATTTAGTCTGTGAATTCAGATAATCGATGGTGAAAAATTGATAAAGTGTGTGGATTAGTAAACAAATAAGAAGGGTGCTTGTGAAAAGTGACATACAAAAATATAAAAACAAACAAAAAAAAAATGGGTAAAATTGTGAATGCATTGAATTGTGTTGAACTTAAAGCAGAACTTAACAGACGAGGTCTTCCTACTGCTGGAACGAAAAATGACCTTATTATTCGTCTGCAGGAAGATTTAAGGCAACACGATGAAAATCCAGACACGTTTCTATTTGAAATTGAAATGCCGGAAGAGCAAGTAAGTACAACCATAGACATGACCAATATGATGGCTCAGCTGCTTGCCCAGTTTCAAGACCAACGAAAAGAGCAAAAGTATCTTCTAGAAGAGCAACACAGTGAGCAAAAGAATTTACTGAAAAAAACAGAAAAAAATCTTCTCGAACGATTTGAAGAACAGAAACACGTCCTCGAAGGTAAACTAGTTGCTTTTGAGAACAAGTTTGTTGCCCTTGACGATCGTGCTGAAAAACAATTTTCGCCAGTGGAAGCAAAATTCCAGAAGGTGTAAGATAAAATTCAGAGCATTACCGATGAGTTAGAAAAAGTTAGAAAAATTAAAGTTCAAGAAGGTAATGCCGATTTTCCAAAGAGAGAAGAAATGCATCCACCAACTTTTGATGGACAATCTTCTTGGTCGATCTACAAGAAGCAGTTTGAGGCAGCCGACACAACAAATGGCTGAGATGACGAAGACAAGTTTACTGCCCTGACGCTTGCCTTAGAGATTCTGCTGCTGAATAATTGCAAACCAAACCAGCAGAACAGAACAGCAACTTCAGTGCACTTGCTCAGGCTATTGATAAACGTTTTGGTGATGGCCATATGCAAGAAGTCTTCCGCGTCCAGCTCAATACCAGAACCCAGAAAAGAGGTGAAAGTCTACAACAACTCCAAGCAGACATCGAACGGCTGGCGTACTTAGCATACCCAACTGCAGGAGATGAAATTACCAACCAGCTAGCAACGGAGGCTTTTGTCCGTGCAGTTTCCGACATCAACCTCCAGGGAGCAATTCGAACTGCTGGAAAACGCACGCTTTCTGAAGCATTAGCGTTCGCTCTGACTACGGAAGCATCAGAACAGGCTTCCTTAGGAGTTCATCGGGTAAGAGAACTTGAAGTTGAGGAATGTTCTTGCCAGAGAGCTAAATTCCATAAAAGTCAGCGAGAAGGACCTGCTCGATGCTGGAATTGCAATAAAATTGGACATCTCCAGCGCCAGTGCAGATTGCCACCAAGAAGAGTCGCCTGTCAATATTGTGGAAGCAGGAGTAACACCCGCGAACAGGTAAACAATAACATCATCGCTCCTGCTCGCCCTGGTATCGATGGGCCCAGAACCACAATCCAAGTCTCGCAGACTAAACGAAACAATAAGAGTCTGACAGTCGACGCAACATTAAATGGCAAGAAACACATGGCTACAATTGACACCGGTGCCGCAGCCTCCATTGTGCGGAGGGACTTGTTCAAGATGACGTGGCTACATAACACCAATAGCTACCGTCTTAAAACTGCGACAGGTGAGGCAGCAAGAGTATATGGAGAAGTTCGTCTTAAAATCCGTTTGGCAGAATTAGAGTTTTCGCAACTATTTTTGGTAGAAGATATATGTGATGAGTGCATAATTGGAATCGACTTCATGAAAGAGCACGGAGTGATTCTGGATCTCGGTAAGCAAGTGTTGAAGTACCAAAATGTAGAGATTCCTATGGGGTATGGCCACGAAAACTCATCAACTCTAAGAACTGTCATCAAAGAAGATATATGCTTGCCTGCCTCTTCAGAACTGTTTGTTTGGACGAAAATAGAGGGCGATCTAGGTAGCCATCGATACCTCATGGTGGAACCAGAGTCTGAGCAATCTTCCCAAAACATCATCTTAGGGAAGACTCTTGTGGAACCAAAGAATAACATGGTACCCGTACGGATTCTGACCATCAAACCGTACGAGGTCAAGCTCAAGAAAGGAGAAGTAATTGGAAAATGCGAATCTGTGACCGCAATAACTAAATCACAGAAGTGAACGCAGAAGAACCTATGGACCCCGGAAAATTCAGCTCCATGAAAGCCAAAATTCTCAAGCCATCTAATCTAAGTCAACATCAGCTAAGTGTTACTGGAAGCCTTCTTCATGAGTACGCTGATATATTTTCTTCACCGAGTGGGCAGTATGGTCGAACACAACGGGTACAGCATCGAATCGACACAGGTGACGCGAGACCGATTCGACAACCAGCAAGACGTCTCCCATTAGCCAAACCAGCCGAAGTTGAAGAAATGATATCGACAATGAAGAAAGATGGGCTAATCGAAATTCCAAAAGCCCTTGGTCGTCACCAGTGGTTCTTGTCAAAAAGAAAGATGGAAGCACCCGATTTTGTGTGGACTATCGTAGACTGAACGATGTGACAAAGAAAGACAGCCCAGAATCAGCGATACACTGGATGCAATGGAAGGAGCTCAATGGTTCTCGACGTTAGACTTGAAGGGTGGCTACTGGCAGGTAGAAATCCATCCAGAAGATCGCGAGAAGACAGCTTTCTCAAACTGGAAATGGTCTGTGGCAGTTTAAGGTGATGCCATTCGGACTGTGCAACGTTCCGGCAACATTGGAGCATCTAATGGAGTGTGTTCTTCAAGGCCTTACTTGGAAATCATGCCTTGTATATTTGGATGATGTCATCGTTTATGGAAAAACTTTTGACGAGCATTGTGAAAACCTTAAGGCTGTATTTCAGAGGCTTCGAGAAGCACACTTAAAATTAAAATCATATATATCCAGATGTGCGCTTTTCAAGACCGAAGTTAAATACCTGGGACATATCATCTCATCCCAAGGAGCAAAGACTGATCCTGAGAAAGTTGCCACTGTGAAAATTGGCCAACACCACAGGATAAACATCAGCTCCGTAGCTTTCTTGGTCTAGACACATATTATCGGCGCTTTGTGAAGGACTTTGCTGGAATCGCTAAGAGCTTGCATCAACTTACTGAAAAGGGGAAGCCGTTCAAATGGTCAGGTGAGTGCGAGAAAAGTTTTCAGGAACTCAAGCTACGTTTGTGTAATGCTCCTATGCTAACCTATCCGATGCCTGGAAAACCTTTCATCATCGATGGAATCTATGAATGAAATAAATAATTAAATCGTTCTGGAATAATTGACAAAACCTTTTTGAAAAGCACCATCTAGAAAAATCTAGAACCCTTTATTTTCGGATATAAATACAGGGGCACCAGTCCGAAAGCGGCAGTTTGATTTTGAAAGTGAATGAATAAATGTCAGTGTGAATACAGAGTTGCATACTTGTGCTTGGTTATAATAAAAGTATAAGGAATAAAAGTATTTGAATTAAAAGCGTTTTATTTTGTGAAGTAATTGTTGTTTCAGTTTGAATAAAGGAAATAAGTTTTATTTGCGAACCCGTAGTAAAATATAACAGTATAATAAGAATTTTTTTTTGTCAGATATTTAAAATTGGTATGATGGATCTTGTAGAGGATATACAAACAAGTGACTTTTGTTCTGGAACATTTTTCAAAATTATATTTTTAGATTCTGCAGCTCATTTTTTCAAAAATCAAAATAAAAATGTTCAAGATATTTCTTATACCTACTTAAAATTATTTATTTTGTCTTTATAAGGATGTTTATAATAAAGTAACACAGGTAACTGTTCTTTGAAATGTCATAAAATGCATTTGTAATAAAACAATTACTGAAAATACTCGAACAATCGTTTAATTTTCAAGCTGTCTTCGACTACACAGCTCAACAAGGGTTTGAAAACGAGCCAATAAGAGTCATTTAAGGAGCATTATGTTATGCTGTACTCAAATGCATCATCCGTTTTTGCCATCTGCTCCGATTTTTAAAATATTCTTGTTAAAAAATTTGAAAAAAAAGGTTTTTCACTATTTTTGAAACTATTTTGTTAGATAAATCAGACCAAAAACATAAATGTTAAAACAGGAGCCAAGTTCTTCTTTATACAAAAACCTTTCCGTAAGAAGTCAGCCGTAAAAAGTAGTGAGATCTAAAAGTACGCCAAGTTCAAAGTTTATTAATGTTAAATATCAAATATTTTAGGTAGACTTATATGGAAAAACCTCAAAATTATCAGAGAATTCTGTTATTTAATGATTACTGACTTAAATTGAGTTGCACTTCTAGCCCTACCGCTGTACCAAATTTCATTATTCCACGACAGTCAGAAGTGCTCCAAATAATTTATATCAATTCTATGAAAATGGGCGGATACCACGCCCCCTGAATGAAAAATCTCATATTTTAAAATGTTTCCTTTACCTGCATTCTACCTGCAACTTAAGCTGAAATTTTGTTACATGATAGTAAACACCTTATATTATGCAAAAAAAAAAAGTCAGCTGGCTGTATGTGGGTGGAAAGACCGTCAGCTGACGTAGTGAATTGTTGGCATGGCTTCTTACCGTGGTTCTATGCGTGCATACTTCACTAGGTCAGCTGACGATCTTTCCACCCGCATACAGCCAGCTGACTTTTGTTTTTGCATAATATAAGGTGTTAACTATCATATAACCAAATTTCAGCTTTGGTGGAGTCGCAACCCAACTTTTTTTTGTTTAAATGTTTGGGGGGCTACTGTAGCCACACCCACCCATGGTTTGCCAGCTGACTTTTGACTAGGCTTCATTATAACGTCAAATTAACCATCTACCAAAAGATAAGCTTTGGTTCTATTGGTCACCAAAATCTGTCACGGGCTCCCGGACTATATGTGTGACGGAAGTTATTTAATTTTGAATAAAATAAGTCTTAGGTACCTTCCCATTTCTTTATTTTCCTTGTTTTACTTTAATATTTTGTTTATAGCCAGAATAAAAACGGGTTTTGTTTTCAACGTTTTAAAATTCAATTCGTAAAACTTAGACCAAAAAACCCACTCTTATTTTGTAACGAAGAAAATGTTTGTACATTTATAACAGACTGATCCATAAATGGAATTAAAGTAAATAAACATTGGGATGCGCTGTGTGTGCGTAGCAATTCATACAAACATACATAAGGTACATACAACTCGAAAACAGAAAAATAAAAATATTGTAATCAGGCGCGAACGCAGGGGGGGGGGGTTTGGGGGTTCAAACAACCCCCCACCCCCCCGAAATGTATGAATTTAACTTCCTCGCCATACAATTTCACTCTATCACTCTTAATTTTTGAGTTTTCAGTTTAAACCCCCCCCCCCCGAAAGTTTTTGAACCCTCCCCCACCCGAAATTTTTTCCTGCGTTCGCGCCTGATTGTATTATATTACTAAGGGTTCGCAAATAAAACTTATTTCCTTTATTCAAACTGAAACAACAATTACTTCACAAAATAAAACGCTATTACTTCCAATACTTTTATTTCTAATACTTTTATTACAACCAAGCACAAGTATGCAACTCTTTATTCACACTGACATTTATTCATTCACTTCCAAAATCAAACTGTTGTTTTCGGATTGGTGGCCCTGTATTTATTTCCGAAATAAAGGGTTCTAGAATTTTCTAGGGTTCTGGATTCTGCTAGACAGGCACGTAGCCAGGAAGGGGCTTGAGGGGCTGAAGCCCCTCACAAAATGATTTTGAATTAAAATAAAATTAAGAGTTTAAGCTTTTTAGTATAAATTAAAAGCTTTAAAGATAAGGAGACTATTTAGGTATATTTTAATGTTTTAAAAACAAGACACTATTTAGGTATAATATTTAATATGAGATCACTGAAAAGGTATTACGTATGTTTTACGTTGACTTTGTGTGGTGCTGAAGCGGGCTTGTCCTCGAAGCTGATTCGAACCTTTGTATACTTTCGTTGATTGAATCTCATTACCACTCAACGAAATCAATCCTACTTAAAGAGTAGAGTTTACTCAAAATTTAAAAAAAATGTATTTATTTGACCAAAATCACTCTGATTTAATCTCAACACCAATTTAGCAAACTCATGTAATGAGTCGTAAATCCGATCCTTCCTTGAGTGAAGTGGATTAAAAAAACGATAACATTTTTTCTTATAATGAGGCCACATAAGCCAGTACTGGCTAGCCAGCAGAAAAACACTCACATTTTCTTACCAACGACACAAACTTGAGCAATTTGCTCGTCAACTGGCTTGCCTATTTCGCAGCCATTTTGAAGCCAGGAGAGAAGCTTTTAAGTCGGAACCACTCATGTCTCATCTGTTATGTTGTGGAGTCGTGTGTCGATGTCATTCCATATATTCTCTACCCCACACAGCTACACAAATCACGAAAGAAATATTCTAAAAGGTTTAGAGGTTTTTTAATCCATCATCATGGTAGTTATCCTTCAATGGAATTTGACAGTTCTTACTTCATACCTTGACAGATAGGTAATAAACTAAATTTTGGCGTACACAGAATATTTCGTTCCAAATGTCACACAAAAGCCCTAAAATCAAGTTTTCCCCGAGCAAACAATTTTATCCAAAAAAAATCAGATTTCTTAAATGTTTTCCAATACATCATCTTTGAAAAAAATTCTTCAATTAAATTTGACATTCTATTGGTGAATTTACATGTATCTTCGTCTGGCTTATGCAAAAAAGGGTATACAAAATATATAATCTACTTTCTAACTTCGTTTTTTTGAATTACTTCTGTCCCGCTATACTTTTCTTCATATTTGCAGATGAAGATACATGTCATTCCAGGATATGGCTTGACAAATTGTTAACAGAATATTTTGTTCCAAATAAGGTCACCCGAAAGCCCCAAAATCACATATTTCCCGAGCGAAAAATGTAATCCCAAGAAAATCGGTTTTTTAAAGAGACTTTTTAATTCATCAAAATCATAGCCGTCATTCAATCATATTTGAAAGTTTGTTGCCTATTTTGGAAAAGTTTAAATTTCTTGGCTCCTCCCCTTAAAAGTTGTAGCAGAAAGAATATTTAATAATAGCCACGGCTATTAAAATCGCTTTATAAACAAGTCTGAACGAGTCCACTTGATTCTTTACTGGCTTCACAACTACTCCTGGCTTCAAAAAAGGCAAACCAGTTATGCCGGATTCGCACAAGTGGCACAAGTCCTTATTTAATTAGGCTGGTTTCACACACATTCGGTTCGGTGTGTATTCGGTTAGATTTCGGTTTCCGTCTAGACCCCTACAGCCTTCACACACAGACGGTTCATATTCAGTTTGTATTCACTTATAATTAAAATTAAATAAAATGTATTAAAAAAACTTCAGAAAAACTGAAACCGAATCGAATATGTGTGAACGCTACGTTTACTTTGTGTGCCCTAGACCCGAGTACGTGCCGTTTTGAAACCGAATGAATATATGTCATTTCTCGTTTGATTAAATAGTTTTTTCTGTTTATTTCATGTCTATATTTGTTAATTTATTTTCAATTTTGTGTCAGTGCCGTCGTCGGGTTGATGCAATGATGGGAGTTATTTAATAGATATGGTATGATTTAATACAAAAATTGAATAAATAAAATAAAACCCATGAAGAAGTAAGGAAGTCTTGGGTTAAGGTTGGGTAAAAGAATGGAATAGAAGTTTTTTATTCGCATTCCAAAATCAAAAAGACCAAAAGAGCCTTATTGAAACAAAATCAAATAAATATCTAAATAATTGGTCACACACATACAACAACAAACTGGTTCGTGTCGAGGGATCGTTCGGTGCTGTCTGAGTGTAAAATCTAAAATTTTAAAATTTTTAATTTGCTTGCACTTCTAGCCTTACCACTGTACCAAATTTCATCATTCCACGACAGTCAGAAGTGCTCCAAATAATTTATATCAATTCTATGAAAATGGCCGGATACCACGCCCCCTGAATGAAAAATCTGATATTTTAAAATGTTTCCTTTGCCTGCACTCTAAGCCCTACCGCTGTACTTAATTTCATCAATCTACGACAATCAGAAGTGCTCCAAGTAATTTAAAGCAATTCTATAATAATGGGCGGCTACCACGCCCCCTGAATGGAAAATCTTAAATTTTCGATTTTTCTCTTTGTATACACCACAAGGCCTGCCGTTGTGCGAAATTACAAGGTTCTTCCATGTCGGGAAGTGCTCCATAATTTTGATGATCTGTCAGTGAGTGAGTGAGTCAGTCAGTCAGTTACGGTTTTCGCTATTTTTGCAGTCTTATATCTTGGGAACCACTGATGCTAAGGAATTGAAATTTGGTGAGTTGTGTAATCCTGCTGAGTTTAGCAAATGCTGCGAGTTTGAAGTTTCTGACTTTATTGGTAATGAAGCTAGAGGGGGGTCAAAAATCGCCTGAGTTTGATCCTGTAAAAAGGGTGTAGTGCCAGAACTTGGCTCGGCACAACCGTGCCCTTTCATCGTGAAAAAAAGGGATATTTAAAAGATTAAAACTGAATTTAAAGATATAGATAAGAACTTTCAGAAATAGATGCAATTTTTTTGAAAACCAAGCACTTTGAATTTTTAAATAACCCCAAAATGGGGAAAAACGGTTTAACTCCAATTTCAGATTAGAATATCTCAAAAACTGGAGCAGATAGAAAAAAAAACAGATGACAGATTCAGTAATAATGCCCCAAAAACGACTATTACTTGCTCGTTTTCAAACCCTGGTAGAGCTGTGTAGTCGAAGATAGCTTAAAAATTAAACGATTGTTCGAGAATTTTCAGTAATTGTTTTATTACAAATGCATTTAATGACATTTTAAAGAACAGTTACCAGTGATACTTTATTATGAGCATCCTTATAGAGACAAAACAAATTATTTTAAGTAGATATAACTACTTACTGAAGGAAATATCTTGAACATTTGTTTGATTTTTGAAAAAAAAAAAAATGAGCTGCAGAATCTAAAAATATAATTTTGAAAAATGTCCCAGAACAAAAGTCACTTGTTTGTATATCCTCTACAAGATCCACCATACCAATTTTAAATATCTGAAAAAAAAATAAATATTCATATTATACATAACATTATTTTTTAAATTAAATTAATAGGTATGTATGTATGTATTATTAATTATTTTGAATTGAATAAAAGAAACTGTGCATATAAATGGGTTTTACTATAAATTGTTTTTAACTTTTATATTAAATATTACTATTAAATAGATATACATTATTAAATATTACTATTAATATTATTATTACTATTTATTATTTTAATTGCAAATAAAAAAAAATCTAACATCTCCCCGTGAATATAAGCTGGTTTTACTGTACTAGGTTTTGAAATGTATATTAAATACAAAATAAAAAATATTTTATAAACATTTCAATTGTTTTGTACTTATTTTATATATATTTACAAATAATATAACAAAAAAATTATGCAAAAATGTGGGTGGAAAGCTGACGTAGTGAATTGTGAGCATGGCTTCTTACCGTGGTTCTATGCGTGCATAATTCACTAGGTCAGCTGACGATCTTTCCACCCGCATACAGCCAGCTGACTTTTGTTTTTGCATAATATATAGTGTTAACTATCATATAACCAAATTTCAGCTTTGGTGGAGTCGCAACCCAACTTTTGTTTGTTTAAATGTTTGGGGGCTACTGTAGCCACACTCACCCATGGTCCGCCAGCTGACTTTCACTAGGCTTCATTATAACGTCAAATTAACCATCTACCCAAAAGATAAGCTTTGGTTCTATTGGTCACCGAAATCTGTCACGGGCTCCCAGACTATATGTGTGACGGAAGTTATTTAATTTTGAATAAAATAAGTCTTTGGTACCTTCCCATTTCTTTATTTTCCTTGTTTTTCTTTAATATTTTGTTTATAGCCAGAATAAAAACGGGTTTTGTTTTCAACGTTTGAAATTTCAATTCGTAAAATTAAGACAAAACAACCCACTCTTATTTTGTAACGAAGAAAATGGTTGTACATTTTTAACGGACTGATTCATAAAGGTCAATTAAAGTTAATAAACATTGGAATCCGCTGTGTGTGCGTAGCAATTCATACAAACATACATAAGGCACATACAACTCGAAAACATAAAAATAAAAATATTGTAATATATTACTAAGGGTTCGCAAATAAAACTTAATTCCTTTATTCAAACTGAAACAACAATTACTTTACAAAACAAAACGCTTTTATTTCCAATACTTTTATTTCTAATACTTTTATTATAACCAAGCACAAGTATGCAACTCTTTATTCACACTGACATTTATTCATTCACTTCCAAAACCAAACTGTTGTTTTCGGATTGGTGGCCCTGTATTTATATCCGAAATAAAGGGTTCTAGAATTTTCTAGGGTTCTGGATTCTGCTAGGTGCTTCTTTTCCAAAAGGTTTCGTTCAATTTCCACGATCCACTTTTACTTCACAGTATATGGGCCCTCCTAGTTTTGTTGAAGTTTTGGTGACAGTCCCTTTTGTCGGTGAGGATTGTGAAACCACACCAGGTCTCCTTCTTGGAATCCCATCGTTGTTGTACGGGCGCCGTACCGTGTATTCATCCTATCACTAGCGGTTTTTATGTTTTTCCTTGTCCGTTGATGAATGTCCATGAGTCTTTCTTTGAGCTTATCCACATATTCATCTGACCTTTCCGGTTTCGTGGTATGGCATCCAAATTTGACTTCACTGGGCAGCCGTATTGTTGTGCCAAACAGGATCTCTGATGGGGTGTGTCCTGTTGAACTATGAACCTTACTTCGATGTGCCATCAAGAACAATGAAATATGGCGGTCCCAGTCTCGTTCGTAGTCGCCTACAACCTTGGACAGATGTTCTTTAAGAGTCCTGTTGAATCGTTCTACCATCCCATCAGATTGTGGACGAAGCGGTGTTGTCCTCGTCTTCTTGATGCCAAGGAAAGAGCAAACCTCCAGAAAGATGTTAGATTCGAAGTTCCTTCATTGGTCAAATGCAGTTCCAAAGGTACGCTGAACCTGCTCACCCAATTGAAGATAATCTGATCAATAACTCTTTTAGCTTCTTGATTTGGGATGGCAAATGCCTCCGGCCACTTGCTGAAGTAATCCATGACTACAAGGATGTATCTATTTCTGCTGTTGGTCTCCGGAAATGGATCGGCTCTTATTCGTTGAATGGCAACCGCTTCCTTTTCTTCTTGACGCGTGCAATGCTTACAGAAATAGCCAGTTGCATTCCTCCCCTTAAACAATTCAACCGTAATACTCGCGCTTCTAGGAATGCCCATCAGTTTACCCTTGAGCCCAATTTCGGACGTACTGTTAAGTACAGAGATTCTTTCTTTAGTCGCACTACTCGAATGTGGAATGCTCTACCCAGCTCAATTTTCCCCTCCCATTGTGATCTACAGACGTTCAAAACCAATGTGCATCGGTATCTCCTTTTAAATCCCCTCCAATCTACCTAATCGCTCGTGCTGTGTATATCATCTTAAGGGTAGTCACAACCCCTTTTGCACGCGCTTAATATAAAAATAAAAAAATAAATTACAGTCCTGTTTACACGGTCGTCGAGACAATGCATCTGCGTTTGAGTGCAGCTTTCCTCTTTGATGTTGAATTTCATAGTCGTATGTCTGCAGTCTCTCGATCCATCTTGCTACTTGACCTTCTGGATTTTTGAAGTTCAGAAGCCAATTAAGCGCACCATGATCTGTTCGAAGGAAGAACTTCTGTCCATAGATGTACTTATGGAAGTGCTTTGTTGCCAAAATCAAAGCTAGAAGTTCCCTTCTGGTCACGCAATAATTGCGCTCTGGCCTCGAGAGCACCTTACTGTAGTATGTGACGACTTTTTCTTCTCCTTCATGAACTTGCGACAGTACAGCTCCAATTCTGACGTTACTGGCATCGGCATCGATGATAAAAGGTTTTCCAGGAGTTAGCACAGGAGCATTACACAAACGCAGCTTGAGTTCCTGAAAACTTTTCTCACACTCACCTGACCATTTCAACGGCTTCCCCTTTGCAGTAAGTTGATGCAAGCTCTAAGCGATTCCAGCAAAATCCTTCACAAAGCGCTGATAATATGTGGCTAGACCAAGAAAGCTACGGAGCTGATGTTTATCCTGTGGTGTTGGCCAATTCTTCACAGTGTCAACTTTCTCAGGATCAGTCTTTACTCCTTGGGATGAGATGATATGTCCCAGGTATTTAACTTCGGTCTTGAAAAGCGCACATCTTTATATATTTATATGGATTTAATTTTAAGTGTGCTTCTCGAAGCCTCTGAAATACAGCCTTAAGGTTTTCACAATGCTCGTCGAAAGTTTTTCCATAAACGATGACATCGTCCAAATATACAAGGCATGATTTTCAAGTAAGGCCTTGAAGAACACACTCCATCAGACGCTCAAATGTTGCCGGAGCATTGCGCAGTCCGAATGGCATCACTTTAAACTGCCAGAGACCATTTCCGGTTGAGAAAGCTGTCTTCTCGCGATCTCCTGGATGGATTTCTACCTGGCAGTAGCCACTCTTCAAGTCTAACGTCGAGAACCATTGAGCTACTTCCATTGCATCCAATGTATCGCTGATTCTGGGCAGAGGGTAGCTGTCTTTCTTTGTCACATCGTTCAGCCTACGATAGTCCACACAAAATCGGGTGCTTCCATCTTTCTTTTTGACAAGAACCACTGGTGACGCCCAAGGGCTTTTGGAATTTTCAATTAGCCCATATTTCTTAATTGTCGATATCATTTCATCAACTGCGGCTTGTTTGGCTAAATGGAGACGTCTTGCTGGTTGTCGAATCGGTCTCGCGTCACCTGTGTCGATTCGATGCTGTACCCGTTGTGTTCGACCATACTGCCCACTCGGTGAAGAAAATATATCAGCGTACTCATGAAGAAGGCTTCCAGTAACACTTAGCTGATGTTGACTTAGATTAGGTGGGTTGAGAATTTTGGCTTCCATGGAGCTGAATTTTCCGGGGTCCATAGGTTCTTCTGCGTTCATTTCTGTGATTTTAGTTATTGCGGTCACAGATTCACATTTTCGAATTATTTCTCCTTTTTTGGCTTGACCTCGTACGGTTTGATGGTCAGAATCCGTACGGGTACCATGTTGTTCTTTGGTTCCACAAGAGTCTTCCCTAAGATGATGTTTTGGGAAGGTTGCTCAGACTCTGGTTCCACCATGAGGTATCGATGGCTACCTAGATCACCCCCTATTTTCGTCCAAACAAACACTTCTGAAGAGGCAGGCAAGCAGATGTCTTCTTTGATGACGGTTCTTAGAATTGATGAGTTTTCGTTGCCATAAACCATAGAAATCTCTACATTTTGGTACTTCAGCACTTGCTTACCGATATCCAGAATTACTCCGTGCTCCTTCATAAAGTCGATTCCAATTATGCACTCATCACATATGTCTGCTACCGAAAATAGATGCGAAAGCTCTAGTTCTGCCAAACAGATATTCAGACGAACTTCTCCATATACTCTTGCCGCCTCACCTGTCGCAGTTTTCAGACGGTAGCTATTGGTGTTATGTAGCCATGTCCATGACCATGACCAAGTCTTTTCTTACAATTGAGGCTGTGGCACCGGTGTCAATTGTAGCCAACTGCTTCTTGCCATTTAATTTTGCATCCACTGTCAGACTTTTATTGTTTCGTTTAGTCTGCGAGACATGGATTGTGGTTCTGGGCCCATTGATACCAGGGCGAGCAGGTGCGTTGATGTTATTGCTTACCTATTCGCGGGTATTATTCATGTTTCCACAATGTTGACAGGCGAGTCTTCTTGGTGGCAATCTGCACTGGCGCTGGAGATGTCAGGTTTTGTTGCAATTCCAGCATCGAGCAGGACCTTCTCGCTGACTTCTATGGAATTCAGCTCTCTGGCAAGAACATTTCTTAACTTCAAGTTCTCTTACCCGATGAACTCCTAAGGAAGCCTGTTCTGATGCTTCCATAGTCAGAGCAAACGCTAATGCTTCAGAAAGCGTGCGTTTTCCAGCAGTTCGAATTGCTCGCTGGAGGTTGATGTCGGAAACTGCACGGACAAAAGCCTCCAGTGCTAGCTGGTTGGTAATTTCATCTCCGGTATGCTAAATGCGCCAACCGCTCAATGTCCGCTTGGAGTTGTTGCAGACTTTCACCTCTTTTCTGGATTCTGGTATTGAGTTGGATGGGGAAAACTTCTTGCATATGGCCATCACCAAAGCGTTTGTCAATGGCCTGAACAAGAGCACTGAAGTTGTCGTTCTTGTCTGCTGGTAAGTTTTGCAAAAGTTCAGCAGCAGAACCTCTAAGGGCAAGCGTCAGGGCAATAAAGTTGTCTTCGTCATATCAGCCATTTGTTGTGTCGGCTGCCTTAAACTGCTTCTTGTGGATTGACCAAGAAGATTGTCCGTCAAAGGTTGGTAGATGCTTTTCTTTCTTCTTAGAAAAATCGCAACTGCCCTCTCTTACCTTCATTTTCTTAACCTTATCTAATTCATTGGCAAAGTTCTGCATTTTGTCTTCTTTTTCGAACTGTTTTTCGATGTTTTCAACGCGTTCATCAAGAGGCATAAAATTATGTTCAAATAAATTAAGCTTACTTTCGATTAGGTTTTTCTGGTCGTCTAGAAGGTTCCTTTTCTCGTTGCGTTGTTCTTCTAGAAGATTCTTTTGTTCACTATGTTGTTCTTCTAATCGTGCAAGCAGATTTTTTTGTTCATTTCGCTGTTCTTCTAATCGTATAGGTAAATTCTTTTGTTCATTCTTCTGCTCAATTCGTTTTGCCTCTAGAAGATTCTTTTGCTCCTTTCGTTGGTCTTCAAACTGGGCGAGCAGCTGAGCCATCATACTAGAAATGTCTAAGCTTGTACTTACTTGCTCTTCCGGCATTTCAATTTCAAATATAAACGTGTCTGGATTTTCATCGTGTTACCTTAAATCCTCCTGCAGGTCATTTTTTGTTCCAGCAGTAGGAAGGCCTCGTCTGTTTAGTTCTGCCATAAGTTCAACACAATTCAATGCATTCACAATTTTACCCATTTTTTTTTCTATTTTGTTCTTTTATTTTTGTGTCACTTTTCACAAACACATTTCTTATATGTTTACTAATCTACACACTTTAAAAATTTTTCACCATCAATTATCTGAATTCACAGATTAAATAAGTTTTATTCCACTTTTTCTGACACCAATGTAATATTTTACTAAGGGTTCGCAAATAAAACTTATTTCCTTTATTCAAACTGAAACAACAATTACTTTACAAAACAAAACGCTTTTATTTCCAATACTTTTATTTCTAATACTTTTATTATAACCAAGCACAAGTATGCAACTCTTTATTCACACTGACATTTATTCATTCACTTCACAAATCAAACTGTTGTTTTCGGATTGGTGGCCCTGTATTTATATCCGAAATAAAGGGTTCTAGAATTGTCTAGGGTTTTGGATTCTGCTAGATGCTTCTTTTCCAAAAGGTTTCGTTCAATTTCCACGATCCACTTTTAGCATGACGAAATAACGAAAGAGCCTGGACACCAACTGTGGATTTAGTTACTTATTTCATTCAAAGATGGCGCGCAAACTTGTACTAATATGTCGTTGTTTATATAACTGGGCATATTCACCACGATATGTATGATTGTAACTCGGCAGCTTATTATTATGATTTTGGCTGCGTTTCAGTTCTTTTAGCCCCAGGCAAATTGTACTTTTTCTGCAAAAAAAAATCCAAGTGAAGGTTTTTAAACGCAATTGTCTTAATTTTGGCATAAGAAATACTGTCGCGAAAGTCCATCACCAAATCGTGTACGCGTTAATAGTTATCCAAGGTTAAATGTCAAAAATATCAGTTTTTCGCATAAAACTAGCAAAATTTGTAGATTATGTCATCCGCAAAAAATAAGTTATGATAATTTTTTTTTCTTACGACTCACCGTTAAGATGATATCGACATTTCAAAAAACGTAAAATGTCGAAAATGTTCGTTTTTCAGGCATAACTGCTAAACAGTTAAAATTTTGAAAACAGTTCAAATTTTGAAAACATCTGAATACAAAGTTTGTAAATTATGTGAATATCTACAAGAAAACATTACAATTATTTTCTTAAAAACAATCGTTTTAAAGATATATTTTTTTTAAAAGTTTGACAAAAAGTTCAAATTTCGGTTTTTTCTTTATTTTTACTCTTAAAAGCACAAGATGTCAAAAAAAATCTTGCGTTCAGTTTAAACATACAGTCGACGCCACCTCTAACGACGTTGCTTATAACGACCAGCCCCTTTTAACTACCACTCTTTCATCATTTTGTTGGTTTTCATACAATTAGTACTAGTACAACGTCGGATATAACGTCGCCGCCTATAACGACTCGTTGGATATAACGACGTTATTCTATCAAAAAATTCTTCGCTTCCGCACCTTATAACGACCAAACAAAATGAGAACAAGAGAAATTGAAAAAAAAAAAAAAAATGAAAAACGAACCCAGGCAAATGCAAGATGTCATGTAAAGCGGGGTGCACATTATCAAACCTGTATTACAAATCTGTTCACGTTTGATAGTGTGTACTCTCTGTTTGATGGTTTGACAAACAAATCTGTTGTTCACAAAATTTGTTGGTTTGTTGGAGTGTTTGTTCGATAATGTGTACCCAAGTCATTCATCAAACCATCAAACTTCATTGAAAATACAGATCACACTTCCTACTTTACTTACTTACTTAGGTCCTCGGACCTATTACGTCCGTGATGTTTCCCTTACGGGACATAGGGCCTCCACTACACCTGCGCGCCATCGTGTACGATTTCTTGAAATATATTTCAGCTCTCTCCATCTTTTCCCCAGTCGTGCCGATTCCTGTTCGACCGTTCTTCGCCATGTACTTCTAGGCCGGCCCACTTGTCTTCCCTCCTGTGTGAGCGGGTTCCACTGCATTGCTTGAGATGCAATGCACCGATCGCCTTTTCGAAGCGTATGGCCAATCCACTGCCACTTTCTTCTTCGTATAATGGAGTCTATGGGCTCCTGACCCGTTCTCGTATGAAGTTCGGCATTGGAGATACGGTTGGGCCAGAAAATCCTCAAGATGTTTCGTAGACATCTATTAACGAAGGTTTGCAGCTTTCTAGTGACAATTTCAGTGACTTTCCAAGTGCTGCAGCCGTAAAGCAGAACGGATTCAACATTGGAGCGGAACAGTCGTAGCTTGGTCTTTAAGCTAAAAGAGTTGTTTCTCCATATTTTGGACAGCATTCCGAACGCAGCCTTTGCTTTTCTGATTCGGCTGTTTACGTCCAGTTCAGTTCCGCCACCCGTAGAGATAATACTCCCAAGATATTGGAAATCCTCTACCATCTCTACCGGTTGTCCAGAAATATTAACTTGGATTGATGAGGAAGTTCCAAGGCTGATCCTTTTAGTTTTTGCCGAGTTGATCTTAAGCCCTACGATTTCTGCTTCTCTCTCCACCCTTGTTGTCATTTGATGGAGATCCATGATCCTATGAGAGAGTAAGCATACGTCGTCCGCGTAGTCCAGATGTTTGAGGTGAGATTGCAGAGTCCACTGAATTCCTCCATTTCCATTTGACAAAGCTGCGTGCAGTACGTCACTTATCACCAACAGGAACAGTATTGGTGACAGTATACAGCCTTGCCTAACTCCACTTTGGATTTCAAACTCCTCTGACAGCCTACCTTTGTGCAAAACGTGACACCTGGATCCATCATATGTAGCCTTGATAATAGCAATCAATTTATCTGGGATGCCCCTCCTGTGCAAAGCAAGCCAAATAAATTCTCTATTGACACTGTCGAACGCCTTTTCAAAATCGATGAACAGCAGGTGAAGTGGTGATCGATATTCAACGCACTGTTCGATGATGATCCTCAAGGTGTTGATGTGATCAACACAGGAAGATCCAGTGCGGAAACCTGCTTGTTCGGCGTCGAGTGTGTCTTCGAGGTGGTCTTTAATTCGGTCCAATATTATCCTTGCTATTATCTTGGCTACTGCAGGCAGAACGCATATTCCTCTCCAGTTTTCGCACTGTGTGAGATCTCCTTTCTTTGGGAGCTTGACAATCATTCCTTTTTTCCACTCTTCAGGAAAGCTCTCTGCTTCCCAAGCTCTCTTAATAAGTGGGTGCAGTAGCTCGCTCGATGTCGTTGGGGCTGCTCCTAAGAGCTCTGCAGGAATACCGTCAAGTCCAACCGCTTTGTTGTTCTTCAGTGCTTTGATGGCGGTGATAATTTCTTCTTTACTGGGGGGTACGGTGCGTATTCGGGAAATTGTTACTTCGGGTAGCTCAGTGGGAATAGGGTTCACTTCACTTGCGAAAACGCGGTTTAAAACCGCAGAAAAGTGTTCCCTCCACCTTATGAGCTGGTCCTCATCCGAAATTAGCAGGGATCCGTTTGTGTCTTTAACCAGGTGTTGTTTAGAGCTCTGGACACCAGTGAGCTCTTTGGTAATTCTGTAGACGGTCCTACTGTCACACCTACTAGCGGCTTCTTCTGCTTCTGTAGCCAGTGCGTTGATGTAGTTACGCTTATCACGTCGCACACTACGGTGAACTTCCCTCATCTTCATGCGGTACGTAGACTCAAGCTCGTTTCTCCCTGCTGCTGGGGTAGCTGCGATGCGAGCTTTAAGGTGTTTCCTTTCTTCGATCCTTGCCCAAGTTTCGTCGGAAAGCCAAGCACTATTTCTTCCTTGCGCCCGGCCGACTATACTTTCAGCACCGGATATGAACACATTTTTCACAGCACACCAATGATTTTCGATGGATGTGGTCTCCGTGCTGCTGATTGCGTTCAATCCTTGTGAAAGGTGGTCCCCTAGTTGTTGGCGCACTGCAGGATCCTTTAGTCTATCTGTATTTAACTTGGGCATTCGAGTGTTTCCTTGGGATCTCCGAACTGCAGCTGTACGCAATCTTACGGTAGCAACCATCAGATGGTGGTCCCGGGCCATTCCCATGTCAGCACCTCTTCTGTTACGGACGTCCTGGAGACTGCTTCTAAAACGCCGGCTGATCGCGAAGTGGTCAATTTGGTTGGAAGTTGCTTGTCTGTCAGTCGACACCCAACTGACTTTGTGGCACGTCTTATGCTCGAACATGGTCCCTCCAATAACAAGGCCGTTGGCGTTGCAGAAATCGACAAATCGTTCGCCATTGTCGTTTCGGTTACCAACACCATGTTTTCCCATGACATGCCTTAGCCCAGTGTTGTCATTGCCAACCTTGGCATTTAAGTCTCCCATCACCATAACTATATCACCTCGTGGAACGCTATCATAAGCAGCACTCAGCCGGTTATAAAAGGCCTCCTTCTCCTCGTCAGAAGAGAGCAAAGTTGGGGCGTAACACTGTATGATGGTGACGCGACGTACTCTAGTCCGGAACCTGGCTTTCAGGATCCTGTCACCTAAAGGCTCCCAGGAAATGAGGCTTTTGAGAGCTGTTTTGGAAAGCAGCAATCCAACGCCAGATTCCCGAGCGCTTCCAGGTGTTTTTCCGGAATAGAATAGTACAGTGTTACGGGTTGGTGACTTGAACTTCCCCGAACCCAGCCATCTAACTTCACTTATCCCTAAGATGTCCATCCTATACCGCATGAATTCCTTCTCTAGTTGCAGGAATCTGGCATTCTGAGGACCTTCTTTTCCATTGTCAAGAAGCGTCTTCACATTCCAGAAACCAATCTTTGTCCGGGTACAATAGCCAAAAGTCGTCAACGAGTTATCATTAATTATCCGAGGCGTAGTGTTGGTTTCGGTAGCGGGTTGATTTCAGTTACGGAGAATGCTAACCTCCGTAACCTATCCTAGAAAGCTAGGCCTTTTCGCACTTGTAATTTTAGCCTATTTATGTATATTGGGATACATAAATAGTTGCCCGGGGACCACCACGAGGAGGTAAAACAAGCACTTCATCGTGACTGATTGTTGCGCTACTGGCCCAGACCAAGTTCTGAGCAATCAATAGTTTCCCGATCAGGCACGATGCAGGTCACACTTCCTGATTTCTTTAATTAAATTTAAGTGTGTTTTCTTTTTCTCGTTTTTATCCCACTTTTTTCTTTAATTTTCTTTTGTTTAGCTAAAAAAATAATAATAGCACAAGCTATTTTATCTTCATCCATTTTTTAATGTTTATAATAGCCGGTAATCTTTTATTAATTAGGTATATGTAAATATTTTGTATTTATATTTTATTTTGTGTATTTTAATATCAACGCATATATGGATTTGACATTTGACATTGAGTACTGACTTCTGTTTGATAGCCAACAAAACTGATAATGTGTACCCGAAATATTTTGCGCAAGTTTGACGTCCAACAGGTTTGCCAAACAGGTTTGATAATGTGTACCCCGCTTAACTGCGAATAACTACTTGAATTTGAGTGTATGCGAACAGATACACAATCACATTCAGTTTTTCGTATGTGTACAATGTACATATCTATATATCGCCGGCCGAATACTTTAGTGCCCCATATACACTGATCTCTATATATAACTGGATAGACTTGTGGAATTTGTGACCTTTAAATCTTCTTAGTGATAGTAGCTAAATGAGCTGCAGGTCAATTGAAACAAATCAATTATGTCACAACGTTTCGTCCATGAATATGGACATCATCAGGTGCGAGCAATGATGGTTTAATTATTACATTTATATTGCACTTTTTATTGCACTGATGATGTCCATATTCATGGACGAAACGTTGTGACATAATTGATTTGTTTCAATTGACCTGCAGCCCATTTAGCTACTATCACTATAACTAGATAGTGTATCCATAGAAAAACTTTGACTCCTTTTGAAGAATTTTATAACAGTAGTCATGTACCTTACAACTGTTATAAATTATAACAGTGAAACGTCAAAACAAAATCATATCATAACCATTATGCTGGACTTACATGTATCTTCGTCTGCATAATGCAGATAAGTAGAGCATGACAGATGTATACAAAAAATCCGAGCGAGTGAAACAGAACCATCAAGAAGATGAACATGTTCGACTTCATTTCTGTATTATGGCACTTTCCTATAATGCAGAAACGAAGTTCTTCTGCATTTTGATCTTTTCTCTCTTCCTAACAAATATACATTTTGTATTTGGCATCCCTTTTTTTGTGCAGAAACCAAACGCAGGTACATGTAAATACACCATTATGGTTAATATCTGCGAGACTGCCAGCAGTTCTTTTTTTAAATTTTTAATTCTTTTACAACCCCAAACTACACGCTCAATCAACACAAGAATGTAGTTATATTTGCGAAATTCGTGTTCTTCATTAAAAAGAATTTTGTAATTCTTTGAAATGGGCAAAATTGCTTCGATAAATAGATTCAACCGCAAGCGTAGGATATGCAAGGAAGAAGTTATCGTGATCAGTGACACCGAGCAGGAATCATCAGACATGGAAATTGAAGCTGACCAAGTCATAATTGTCCCCAAGGATACAGAAACTGTTGCCGAGGAGAAGAAAAAACGGGTCAATGATCAATACAAAGCACAAAACTATCAAGCTGCCCTCAAATTATACTCAGACGCAATATCACTATGCCCTGATTCGGCTGCATTCTATGGCAATCGTGCTGCATGCCACTTGATGTTGTTCAACTATCATAATGCTCTAAATGACGCGCGCACAGCCATCCGCATTGATCCGAAATTCGAAAAAGGCTACGTTCGCATAGCCAAATCTTGTACTATTCTCGGTGACATCATTGGAACTGAGCAGGCCATCAAGAAACTCGAGGAAGTTGATCCATTGAATAGTGCAATTAAGTTCGAACAACAGTCATGCCATTGCGTCAAATCGAAAAGACTGTTCAGACTCAGTATGACAAGTCTTACAGAAATGTCGTCTTTTATTTGGAGAGTGCTTTGAAAATTGCACCAGCTTGCCTAAAGTACAAGTTGATGAAGGCCGAGTGTTTGGCAATCTTGGGCCGGACCGATGAGGCTGTTAATATTGCAGTGAGTTGAAAAATGATACTACATCAGCTGATGCAATTTACGTACGTGGATTGTGTCTTTACTACAGTGACAATCTGGAAAAGGGTATTTTGCATTTTGAGCGAGCTCTATAGCTCAATCCGGACCATTAGAAGGCCAAGACTATGTGATTCAAATCCAAACTTCTCAAAGATAAAAAAAAGAGTCTGGCACCGTCTACAGAGATGCCCTTGAAATCGAATCTTTCAACAAAGACATGAACAGCAAACTGTACTACAACAGTGCTTTGGTTGATTCGAAAATTGGCAGTCTTGGCGAAGCCATTGTATATTGTACAAAAGTTCTTGAAATCAATACAAATTATTTAAAAACTTTACTATTGCGTGCCAGATGTAATAATGATTTGGAAAAATACGACGAGTGCGCGGCTGATTATAAGTCAGCATTCCAATTGCAAAAAACTAACGATATCAAAAATATCCTACGCAATGCCAAATTTGCATTGAACAAATCAAAACGAAAGGATTACTATAAGATTCTGGCTGTGAATAAAAATTCAACAGAAGACGAAATCAAAAAGGGATACCGCAAGAAAGCCCTCGTACATCATCCCGACAGACATGAACTCAACACCTGAGGAGCGCAAAATTGAAGAGCTTGAATTTAAGGAAGTCGGTGAGGCGTATGCAATTCTTTCGGACTCAAGGAAGAAGTTGCGGTTTGATAGTGGTCAGGATATAGATGAACAGGAACAAGAATTCGATCCAAATCAAATGTTTTTCCAGTTTATTGGCTGCAATGGGGCATCTTTTGGTTTTGACTTCTAATTGAATTCAATTAAATTACGTACCACGTTTACTTTACTCTGATTAGGGGGGTTCACACTCATCGACAAGTCGATCGACCTGAGTCGTGTTGCTAGCGTTCACATCCGACGACCGCCCCATCAACTTCATTTGTAAATAAATTTTCAAAAAGCAAACACGGCGTAGATTTAACTTTTTGCACTAATTTCAGCTAAGGAAATTCATATTTTCTCCCTTACTTTTGTGGTTTTACTTCTATTTCAACCTATTCTATGAATCTCACAAAAAAATTAAAAAGAAACTCTAAAATCCAAATTTTCAGACATATCAGTTGTTCAACTAGTGTTCAGATTAGGGGGGTTCACACTCCTCGTCAAGTCGATCAACTTGAGTCGTGTTGCTAGCGTTCCCATTCAACGACCGCCTCATCAACTTCATTTGTAAATGAAACATGGCGTAGATTTAAATTTTTGCACCAGTTTCAGCGAAGGAAATTCAAATTTTCTCCCTTCCTTTTATGGGTTTACTTCTATTTCAACCCATTCTCTATGAATCTCACTTAAAAAATTAAAAAGAAACACTTAAATCCAAATTTTCAGACATCTTAGCTGTTCAACTAGCATTCACATTAGCTACAGCGGTCGTTCGACCCAGCAAAATATCAAAAAATTTGAAAAACTTCCGACAGTCGTTCAACTTGTGTTCACATTACAAATTATGTGACGTTTCGACACGAGCTGATGAACTTGTCGATGAGTGTGAACCCCCCTATTCTCTATATCAAGATCTCTTTTACTACAGAGACTTATGTCGTTTTCGGTTTGTGAGAGGACTAAGGGTAGGTTGACTGTAACTTATCTCGGGAAACCAAGATTCGTTTACCCAGCGGAGTTTTACGGCATGCTGGCGTTTTAGCTCGGCTATAACTCGTCGGAGGGGGGGGGGTTTTTTCCGCTGCCCATTCGTTCACAAAAATAAAAATTCATGCCGTGTCAAGAACTTAGGGAAAGGAGGCAAAGGGGAAGTTCATCCCTTATTAGGAAATTGTAATACTCTGAGATCAAAAAAAAAAAAAATTCGGCTGGTGTAACTGCCGAAAGCATACCTGTAATAGGAAATATGCAGGAAACCTGCTAGACTATAGGAAGTGGAAGAGGGAAGACAAGATAAGGGTTACAAAAGAAAACATGAGTCGGTGTTGTTGACCCTGGCTGTACCCGTCCTACACCACTGACTCGTAAGTCAGGGCTCCATGGCCGTCCAAAAGCCGGAATTTTTATAGACAGTCCCAAACGCTTTTCAATTCTATCTCCTTTTTATATTCACTAACCTACATCGCCCAACGAATGGAAACTGGTTACCACATAAGGTAATCAAGAAAAATCTCAGGATTCAATTCAGACATTGGAATGTTTATTTCAAAAATTTATGAGGAAAAAAAAAATCTCTTTTTTTTTCAAGAAAATAAAAAAAAACAAGTTTAATACAATTTACATCGTTCTCATCTAAATGTGTCTTTCAAAATAATAAGTTAATGTGTATAGGTACGTAAAAAAAAAAGAATCACCTTATAATAAGATAAAAAAAGAAGTGACAAAGCCGATCGACGTACGATACTAATTAATAAAAAAAACGAGTGTTGTAGAAAAAAAAGAAAAAAGTGATTTATAAGTAAAATTCGATCCCATGGATGACGAATTCCTAGGAGGTGAGTTAGATAAGTTTTGGATCTACAGGTGTTCAAAAGAAAGGTTTTAAATTACCCTTATCTTTTTTTTGTTGGGGTAAGTATTACTTATTATTTGTCTTTTTTTTATTCTTATCTTCAGTTTGGTTAATATATATCTATGTGGAATTTATCTTTTTTTTTTTTTTGTTAAATATAAAAAAAAAAATTAATAAATCAATTCAATTTTTGACATAATTGTAATCAGAGTTACTTACAGTTTGACTTTTGTTGTTTTTCAGGAACCAGGAGATCCGTGCGCACGAAGATCCGGCAGCTGTTGGTTTTTTGATCATTTGTTTTTTTTTGTTATTTCTTTAAAACTGGGTACTCCCAGGTTATTGCAAATATATATATGAAATTTGATTTAAAAAAAAAATTGTTACTTTCTCTCTTTTTTTTTCGATCATTATTAATTTCAGGTGGGTGTAGGTACAGGTAAGTAGGATTTTTTTTTCTTAGGATGTAGGAACAGGTTAGTGGGATTTCACCCTTTTTTTTCTTACTTTTTTTCTTTTATCACGAACCCGGTTTATCACGTATAATATTTTGATCAAAAAAAAAGGGATCAAACCGTCAACGTTCGGCTTCGAACTTTTACAAAAGATAATAAAATAATTAATGACCAAGTGCATATAATTAATGAAAAGTAAATTGGTGAAAGAACATTGATAACACGTTTTTTTTACACAACAGAAAATGATGATGGTGAACGGAATGTATAGATGGATGTAGAGGACGATGGTTGCGGTGGGTTTCTCGATTGAAATGTGGCGGTCCGCTTGGGCTACTACCTCGCGGTCACTGACGATGGTGGTGCAGGGATTGCCTTGAGGTGGGGGCACGTGGTGTGCAAAAACTATTGCTAACGAAATTCGTTGAAGCCCCTGTCGGTTAATCCCCTTTTGGGTAATAAGTTGCGATGGGCTTAGGCTCTTGTGCCTGCACTTATGACTAGGTGGTGGCTGGTTTCTCTGGCGGTATGCCAGGAGCAACAAAAAAATCACCACTAAATACTCGATGACGGCGATGGTGTGGATAAAGGCAACCAGCGAAGTGCTCTCGTAAGATGTGGGTGCTTCTGATGCCGACGAACGTGGCGGAAGACGGCGCAGTTCCACGTGATGCAGATGCACGTGGAGTAGGACGGCGCGATGCTGCTGCTGTAGTTGCAGTGCCGCAATACGGCGCACACCTAGATGTACTAGGAGCAACACCGCTGATGCCAATCCACTGCAAGAAGGCGTAGTTCTGCTGATACAGATGCACTTTCCACAAAAATGTGGGTACTGCAGATACAATCGGCAAACCAGAAGAAAAAAATCTGTTGGAATTAGAGTTTTTTTATTTTACAAAAAGAATTTTCCCACTATAAAACAATTTTTCTTCTTCTGTACAACTTTTCTTTAATACCTACCTCAGCAATTAGCTTTTTCCCTTCTTTTCCTGATTTTTGTATTCTTCCTTTGTCTTTGCTTTCGTTTTGTTTTAATTTTATTTTCACTTTTGGATTTCTTTTAATTTTTTTAATTTTATTTTTTTCCGAAATATAATGCCACTGGTGAATGGTTGATGCTGGGCAGACGGCGGTCGGAATTGAAAAGAACGTTCATTTTCCTTTTCCGATTCAACTTGCTAAGTTTCGTTTGGCTATGTTGGTACTTTCGTTCGGTTTACGAAAGATTTGAAAAGGCATTGCCAGAAGCTAATTTTGCGTACATGGTACGGAAGTCCGTGTGGGCTGTTCACACGTGAGCCGCGACTATAATTGCGGTTGCCTGCAATGGTACAACAGATAAGTGGACTGATTTTTTTTTGTTGTATTGCATTTTAGGCGATCCGCTACAGGTTAAAGGTTCGGAGTATCTCCTTTTTGACTCCGCCTACTCCAAAATTATTCGATTGGCTGTTCTGAGTAATGTTTTCGGAGTATTTTTCTGTACCGGAATTAATAACGGAGTAGACCCGGAACACACATATACAAGTGTAAGCCCCTTCATCGGATTATTTGTCAAATTAATTTTACTCGACTGAACGTGCAAAATATACATAAATATCAGACAATTTACACACATACACATAAATATTTCACAAATTAGTCTCGGAACAATAGAAAATAACGATTGGAATCAAAAAGGAGTAGTACTGTTCCGAAATCCAATCGAAAACGATATTAAAAAAAAATAATATACCTCGAAATTGCAATAAATAAACTGCTGCTCAACTGTTAAGCAACAATTAAAAAAAAATCTAACCTTCAGGATTCTTTACATGACAACATCAATAATTATATTTACAATTTATGTTATGAATTAAATAGAAATAAGAAGAAATGTTAAATTGTTAACACTAAAACTGAAATAATTTAAAAAAATCATTTCTTTTAATTTTGTTTACAAGCTTTAATTATTAAATTTGTGAGTAGTCATTTAAAAACATTAAATATTAAAAAAAAAAATCGCAGTTCAATATGGACCTTAACTACTTTTGAAAATTGTGCCACACAAAGGTATCATATTGGTTTTATAAAATAGTAGGCTTCACTTTCCTTCGCCCACTTCCAATGAAAATTTGGACAAAAGATATACCAAACTGCCAACATAATGTACATCGTTTCCCATCAATCAACTATTTAAAAATTCTTAAAAAAACTATTTTGTAAGTTTTAACTATCCATTTACAGTTTAAAACACAATAAATACAACAAATGCTTTTATATTTTTGCCTTTTATTTTTCCGATTATAATTTTTTAATTTTATCACAATGTAAAAGACCAAGAGCCAACCAAATTTTGGGAGTGGATTGATAACCAAAATATGAGTATGTGGGTTTGTTGGTGCATACAGGGTGTCCAGTAAATAATGGATATCCTTGGAATGCCTCATACTAGACTTTATGACCGTCCTGAAAACTAATTAAAAAAGTTCTACCCCCACCACAAGACAAGAAATGTGCATTTTTTTGCGTTACTTTACGTTTTTGAATACCACGACTACAAGTGAATGAATTCCACCGTTTTTTTCGTAGCAATATTTAACATTGCTTGTGCCAAAACATAAGAAGACAAAAATTATAATAATTGTTGGAATTCTTAGAGAAAAAAATTATTTAACTTTTATTTTCGATGCAAAATGTGAAAGAAAATAATTTTTGAAAAGTAAAAAGCTTGGATTTATCATTAGGACAACATTTTAAAAACAGGCAATCACTCAAAAATCTACCATGTACAACGCATGGTATTATTTTCACGTTTACTGTGCTAATTTTGAAAACTTTTGTTTTTGCTTAATTGGCTCTAGTATTGCAGATTTTTAGAAATAACTTGCTCATGGTTCTAGATACAATAATAAATTATACAATTTTGAAATCCGCATTCAACACGCATATTTCAAAAATAGTATTCTTGCATTTTTAAATAACAGGGATGATTTAATCCACAGTATCTTTTTGCTGTGATTTTTATAAGAGTCGGTAAACATCGACCAAAATTTGTGTCTTAGTAGGGTATAACAGACTGACTGAAGAGCCCACTGTTATTCCTTGGGCGAAACACAATAATTTCTGGAGTTGAGGTCACTTGTACTTTTTAATTGAATTTTATTCATTCACTCCACTTAAAACAGAAGTAATTTCAATATTTTAATATTTAAATTTCTTCATCTTCTTATTATAAAAAACCTGACCACGGGTATTTATTTTCTAGGTGCACGAATTTAAACAAATTCCCCTAGAATAATAAAATTCACAGTATCTTTTTGCTGTGATTTTTATAAGAGTCGGTAAACATCGACCAAAATTTGTGTCTTAGTAGGGTATAACAGACTGACTGAAGAGCCCACTGTTATACCTTGGGCGAAACACAATAATTTCTGGAGTTGAGGTCACTTGTACTTTTTAATTGAATTTTATTCATTCACTCCACTTAAAACAGAAGTAATTTCAATATTTTAATATTTAAATTTCTTCATCTTCTTATTATAAAAAACCTGACCACGGGTATTTATTTTCTAGGTGCACGAATTTAAACAAATTCCCCTAGAATAATAAAATTCACAGTATCTTTTTGCTGTGATTTTTATAAGAGTCGGTAAACATCGACCAAAATTTGTGTCTTAGTAGGGTATAACAGACTGACTGAAGAGCCCACTGTTATACCTTGGGCGAAACACAATAATTTCTGGAGTTGAGGTCACTTGTACTTTTTAATTGAATTTTATTCATTCACTCCACTTAAAACAGAAGTAATTTCAATATTTTAATATTTAAATTTCTTCATCTTCTTATTATAAAAAACCTGACCACGGGTATTTATTTTCTAGGTGCACGAATTTAAACAAATTCCCCTAGAATAATAAAATTCACAGTATCTTTTTGCTGTGATTTTTATAAGAGTCGGTAAACATCGACCAAAATTTGTGTCTTAGTAGGGTATAACAGACTGACTGAAGAGCCCACTGTTATACCTTGGGCGAAACACAATAATTTCTGGAGTTGAGGTCACTTGTACTTTTTAATTGAATTTTATTCATTCACTCCACTTAAAACAGAAGTAATTTCAATATTTTAATATTTAAATTTCTTCATCTTCTTATTATAAAAAACCTGACCACGGGTATTTATTTTCTAGGTGCACGAATTTAAACAAATTCCCCTAGAATAATAAAATTCACAGTATCTTTTTGCTGTGATTTTTATAAGAGTCGGTAAACATCGACCAAAATTTGTGTCTTAGTAGGGTATAACAGACTGACTGAAGAGCCCACTGTTATACCTTGGGCGAAACACAATAATTTCTGGAGTTGAGGTCACTTGTACTTTTTAATTGAATTTTATTCATTCACTCCACTTAAAACAGAAGTAATTTCAATATTTTAATATTTAAATTTCTTCATCTTCTTATTATAAAAAACCTGACCACGGGTATTTATTTTCTAGGTGCACGAATTTAAACAAATTCCCCTAGAATAATAAAATTCACAGTATCTTTTTGCTGTGATTTTTATAAGAGTCGGTAAACATCGACCAAAATTTGTGTCTTAGTAGGGTATAACAGACTGACTGAAGAGCCCACTGTTATACCTTGGGCGAAACACAATAATTTCTGGAGTTGAGGTCACTTGTACTTTTTAATTGAATTTTATTCATTCACTCCACTTAAAACAGAAGTAATTTCAATATTTTAATATTTAAATTTCTTCATCTTCTTATTATAAAAAACCTGACCACGGGTATTTATTTTCTAGGTGCACGAATTTAAACAAATTCCCCTAGAATAATAAAATTCACAGTATCTTTTTGCTGTGATTTTTATAAGAGTCGGTAAACATCGACCAAAATTTGTGTCTTAGTAGGGTATAACAGACTGACTGAAGAGCCCACTGTTATACCTTGGGCGAAACACAATAATTTCTGGAGTTGAGGTCACTTGTACTTTTTAATTGAATTTTATTCATTCACTCCACTTAAAACAGAAGTAATTTCAATATTTTAATATTTAAATTTCTTCATCTTCTTGTTATGAAATGAATTTTACCTTTCTTTCTTTGTAAACAAATATTTTTGTAAAAATCCACTTCGACAAAAATCCACTTTATGGACTTGATTTAAACAACGTCAACAGTAATAGGGGTATAGGCGAAAAGTGTATTCAAATTTTAATAAATAAAATGTCCGTTTTTTTCTTTAAATAAGCTCATAGCCAATGTAGTGTTTATTGCACATAAACTGAAAGTACACCAACTGAAAACATACACAACCAAAAACTCACGTATAACGTAACTTTCGCAGGTCCTTTATGTTTTTTAATGCATTTATTAAGTCTGTTCCTTTCCTTTGAGTTTTTGTGATTTTTAGTCCAAAGTCCTGTCAAGAACTTGGGACCAAATGCGCAGAAAATCACAGAAATTTAGAGTAAACAAAGAGACATTTTTATAGTTTAAAGTAGCAGAAGCAGTAGCTTTACAAATACAATGAAAAAAATGGGAATATTTTTCAAAGTAATTCTCATTATACAAATTATTATTTGGGCGTTTTCGTAGTAGTTTCGCTAAACTCATGTTTTACTTAAGTACAGTTTAAATAAGATCAATTATAAAAATTTATTCGAATTCGATTTCTGTACTTATCAAAATAGAAGTTTATTAAATTATTGATCGCCAAAAATAGTGCATTGACAAAAACTAAAATAAATATTTAGGTTATCTTTTAAGTTTTAACAAATCATAATAGTTTAAAACGACAATGAATACAGTCCATTAACGTAAAAAAAAAGAGTTTGAGAAGATTATCTACCTCTGATATAAGTTAACGGCAGTTTTTCGAAATGTCATCAATTGACTACAGCTTTCTTATAATGCCTTATGTCGTAGAATTAGAAATAACATTCGGAAAAAAAGTATACAGTTTACAGATATTTAAAAATATTTTTTGAATATTTGATAGGTTCACTGAGCGCGAAGATACTGGTTAAAGTATAACTAAAGCATTTGACCGCTAAAAAGCAATATAAAAAGATATATAGAGAAGATATCAAGGGAATCTATTATGTTAATTAGTACACTGCATTCGTTATTTCATTCCGCCTTTTTTTTATGGGAAAAGAAGGAAAAAATTAAATGTGTGAAATCATTTTGCGAAAATTGACTGATTGCAAAGGAATTTTGTTTGGGTTTCAATATAACGTGTGGTATGAACTAATGATTTCAATACGACATCCATGTCTATAGATTTTTTTTTAAATTAAAATTGAAAATACTGCTAAAGTTCAAAATTAACAACAATAAAATTTGAACCAAATATATAAAAAAAACTTTCTTCGATGATATATGAAAGCTTAGCACAGTACACCATATTGCTTGGGGGGGGGGCTCAAGCCCCTAAAGCCCCCTGCGTACTTCACTGTAAGTGCTACGACACATTCAAATCATTCACGCTACCACAAGCAAAAAAAAAAAACAAGAACAAAATATATGAGTGCACATGTGCTAAAATATACCTCTACTTCTTTATCCACGTTGACTCCTGCCACGATATGAAACATTCATAGTATCATGACCTAACGCAAATTGTATAAAAAACAATTGAATCATGATTCTTGACTGAACTATAAAATATCTACCTACCTACATACATATTAGTTTTGTTCAGTGACGTTGCTCCAAACAGTTTGGAACAGTTTAGAACAGAAAAGTACAAGTTTTTGTTGTTCAATGAGAATTTTCTGTTCCAAACTGTTCTGATTTGCTGTTCAGTGAGGCTGTTTCGAACAGTTTAGAACAGAATAGAACAGGATTTTCTGTTCTTCCTTTTTAGGTAGAACAACTAAGAACAGGTTTGTGACAACTGTCAAAATCAGCTGCTGTCAATTGCAAGTTGATATTTTTTAACAAACATCGTGGGGGTTTGTGCTTTTACTTTGGAAACAAACAAACAAATATTTAAAAAACAATAAGAATTAATTTAAGTTAAATTGTGTAGTTAAATAAATACTATTTCTAATTGTTTTAAAAAGTAAAAAGTATTTCTTGCTTATCCACCAAACTGGAAAAGTAAATACCAATTTTTTTTTTTGACAATTACATCTGTCAGACAGCTGCCTGTTCTATCTTGTCTGACGTTTCTGTTCTACTCTGTTCTGTTTTGTTCTGTTCTAATCTGAAAAAAAACCTCACTGAACAATGCTTTTATGTACACTCCATCAAAAAAAAATCAGTACACATCCATGACAATTTTTTTTTCTGCCTGTGAGGAGATGAAATATAGAAAAAGAAGAAAAAGACAATTTTATGAAAAAAATGTCTGCTAGCGGATTTCTTTTGCAAAGAGAAAAAGAGAGTTTGTTAGCGCTGATATTGCAGTAGAGTTCTTATGCACTATAAACTTCTTTGTGTGCGTTTACCGAGCAATTTTTTGTTAAAAAACGAAAAACAGGTCACTTTTCCAAAAACCCATTACTTTTAATTTATTCATGTTCAAAAAACAACGAAAAAAATGTAAAAAGGGATAAGACTCTGCCTTCAGTACAACAAGGTCGAAAATATCGACTTATTAAATTGCAATTTTAGGTGTCAAAATAATTTATTTTTAATTTTTTTAAAACTATAGCTCCATTAATAAATACATACATTTGTCATGAGAACAACACTTATATCTTCTAGAAATGCACAGAGCTTTTTATTTTAAAACAATTTAAAAAAAAATGAGTATGGGGTCGACCCACACTATTAACTTCCCATTGGTGCACTTGAAGACCATATGCATATGTACCTACATATTAACCTAAGCGGTGGGTAGTAGAATATATTATTATATAATTGTATATTTTATAGTGTAATAATTTTGAGTTTTTGGATAATCAGGTTTTGGATAACATAGGTAAGGTCGGTATAGATATAGAGATACAGGGCAAAATGTGAATTTACCTATATTTTGTACTTTAGCTATTTATTATAGAGAAATTTTTATATTTTTTTGTAACTAATTAGCTTACAAAACTCTATGAATCTTACTTATAAAACTTTTTTTCCTTACTCTTCGCGGTATTTCAAAACAGACTACTGGCTGCAAATATATCAAAAATCAGGGGAGTGTAGGTCCTTAAAAAAAAGCACGGTTTCAAAGAATATAATTGGACAAATTAATTGTAATATGCAAAATTTCGATTTTGAAGCGATTTTGATCGCTTTCGAATTTTTCGAATTAAAACTTTTTGAAAAGTTTTTTCAACATTTTGATTTTTAGCTCTTTAAGGGGTGGCTTTAAGGGGTGGCTTTTAGATGGAATAGGTATATATTTTTGGTAAAAATTTGAAATCGATATCATTGATTTTTTTTTTTTCAAAATATTTGAGTTAAAAAACATTTGATAAGAATTTTTAATAGTTTCTTGTCCAATTTTGTTGCTCAAAAAAAAATGTTTATTGATTTTTTTTTTATTACCAGTTTTTGACAACGTCATTATGTTTAAAAAAAAAAACCGGGTACGAAATCATTTTTTGTTCTTGATATATTTGAGACGAAAATTATTTTTCAATTGTTTTTCTTAGTGTAAAAAAAAAGTGTCTGTTGAATTTTTTTTTAATATTTACCAATTTGGGATTGTGTAATTATGTGTAAATTAAAATTAGTCCGAAGTTAATATCTTATTCCGTTCTCGAGATATTCCAGATATGACATTTTACAGCTCCTTTTTAAATTGCCGTAGTAAGAAAACGGTTTATTGAATTAGTTAGAAAACCTTTTCAGCACGTTATGAAAATATTATCTGTAAAATAAAATTCATCCGAGGTCGATATCTTTATTCATTCTCGAGATATGGTGGACGAAGAAAGTACCCCGAACGTACGTACATACACACATACAGACATCTTGCTAAAAACGACGAATTCTGATTCTAGAGACCTCAAAACGTGAAGGTATGTCGACAAATTTGTAGGCAGAGCCCTTGTATATGAAAACCATAGTACCATAGTGAATGACGAATGGACTGACATCTTCATTCAGTAGGCTGCAACAGAATCTCAATAATCCATTGACTTATAAGTCAATGCAATAACCCCTTGTATATAAATACCATAGTACCCTTGTATATGAAATCCATAGTACTATCATGGTGAATGTCGAATGGACTGACATCTTCATTCAGTGGGCAAAAGAATTTCATTAAATTCCACAACCCTATAGCTATGATTAGACGGTCAACGAAAATGGTCAACGCATTGACTCTCTGACGTCAGAATGACGTCAAATCCTGTCCCACGGCTTTCAAGTCGTGTGATTGTCATTGCAAAACGTTGTCAACGCACTCTCGACATCAGCGTGGACACTTGCGATGACATGGTTTGAAAAGTCAACGCGTTGACTGTTTTCATTTACCGTTCAATCAACCCATCAGAATTTTTCGGACACATTGACAGATATTTCCTGACTGTCCATCAACGCGTTGTCCAGGTTCCAACGTTGACACGCTATAATTTTCTGCTGTGTCAAAGTAGCTGGCGTTGACATTCTTTTCATTTAGAAACAGCAACAAAAAAAAACAGCAACATAAAGGAAAACAAAACATTTCCAAACAAAATTATTTAAAGTTAAATTAGTTTGAGTTAAAAAAAATGAGCCAAAGCACCAGTGAGTTGGATAAGTAAATGCGCGTCCTGCTGATGAATCGAAGGAAAAGTTGTCGGAGAAACGTAAAAGAAAATTAGTTTACTCGTGGACCAAACAATACGAGGTCTCCGCTTTGATTGCGGCAGTAGAGAAACGACCAGCGCTTTGGGATGGAGGATGCAGCGACTATAAACTAGTTAGAACAGGCAACGGGGAGTCAAATAAGGGCAATCTGAAAAAAGTTTTGACGTCTGAAAAGTTTGAACGCAGTTTTGAAGAGGGGTTGCTTCTTAGCATAAATCTCGATTTGCGGGATTTTTGGTCTTGTGGGGCGTCCGCCATCTTGGAAAGATGAAAGAATTTTGAGTTTGAAAATTATTTTCTCAAAAACTGTTTGCTCAAACAACTTGGTTTAAAAAGTTAATTTAAAAATAGGTTTTTGGCTTTCAAAAACGCTATAACATGATATTTTGAGTGTTGCCGTTGATTTTTAATAATTTTGTTTTTTAGAAAATTGCCCCTTCTGCCGAAACCTAATTGTCATTTCCATTTCGTTTGCTTTTAATATTTTTCCTTGCATTAAAAAAATTTAAACCGAAATAAATAAATTTATTTGACTGTGTCACAGCGCGCCACTACTATGTGTAGGCGTCAACTCGAAAAATTACAGATTTGTACTATTGTCAACGCTCAAAGCGCGTGGACATGGTCAAGCCGTGTGATCGTCAACGATTACTTGTCAGCGCATTGACACCGATTTGGATAAATCTCGTTGACACATATTACCTGTCAACGCATTTTGGGACAACATTGACGGACTTGTGTCATTTGTGTGATCGTCAATGTTTCAGGTGTTGACACGGTGAGCGTTGACGTTGCCATGTCAGTGCTTTGACCGTTTTTTGGTGACGTCAGAGAGTCAACGCATTGACCATTTGCGTTGACCGTCTAATAGTAGCTTATCTCACGGAGACATTTGAATTTTGTGGAGAATTATTTGCAAGAATGGGAAAAGAATAGCCTAATTTATAACAGTTATAGTGAAATAGGTAGAATGAATGTTTTTTGTTAGGTTTACATTTTTTTGTCGATTACTTTGCTATGCAAAGGTGCAGAGAATTAAATGGTGTGAAATAAAACTTTGGGTATTCTCCTTGGTTTGTTGGGTTTTGTGCGGTTAAAGAGGAAGGGGTGGTTTTTTCTTACAGCTTTGGGTGTCTTGTGTGCAAGAAGACAACGGTGACGGCGGCGGCGCGGCCGGCGCACGGCGCTTGAAGGTCAAGGCATAATAGGTAGGTCTGTTGGTAAGAATATGAGTGATGCAATAATTTATGAGTTTGATGGCGATGATGTTTTTTGATGAGTATGGCTCGTGGTAGGTAGTTAGCTATGTATGCCGCTATTTTATTTTAAAGTAGGTATGGTTGTATATAATTTGTATTAAAATCTAGGTAGGAACCTGTAGGTAGGTAGGTACCAAGCCCTACCCAAATTTTAATTGAATGTTTATGATTATTTTTCGCTGATTTTTGTCTTTTTAAGGTGTTAGTTTAGAAATTTGAAATTAATAGGAATCATGGCTACCATTATAAGGATTTTCAGGAGAAATTTGAACTTATAACTTACCACTATGTGACCATGTTGTTGAGTCTTAAGGGCATCTAGGTATTACCTAAATCGTTACTCTTGGTAATTAAAAATTGGTGAAATTTTTTTGAAATTCTCTGTTTGGTTCATGGTCGACAATCGCCTACCAATTTTCTAATTGGAGTCTTAAAAAATCCTAACTTCATTTCTGCTGGAAAGAATTTTCAAATTTAAATACCTATTAAAATAAGCCTTTAAATGTGCCTTAATTTTTGTTTAAAATTTATTGAGGAAAAAATTAACTTTTGTACAAAAAAAAAAAAAATAAACTTTTTTACAAACAAAAATTAACTTTTTTACAAAAAAATCTTTAAAATAACTTCTTTTTTTAAGTGAAGCGTGAGGTAGTCAACTAATTTATATACATACATATATAGGTATTTACGCTCAGCCCTGACTCAAATTAAATAACATAACATAATTTTCTATTTGTTATTCTAACGGGCACAAAGTGGGGGTGTTTGAATAAAAAAATCAAAATTTGATTTTTATCGCTTTAAAAAAATTAAAAAAAAAAAAATAGTGATACACAATTATATAACTATACATAAAATAATCGTAAATGGCCATAACTTGGGCAATTATTTTTTGATATTTATAAAGGAAGTATCAAATGAAAGGTTATAAAATACAAAAACTATATACAGGGTTTTTGTTTTTGAATCAGCTTTTTTACGGTGTTATGAATTTTTGAGTAGAAGTCCCCATCGATCCTAGCTCCGCGTCTATTAAAAAGAGGGGGTCAAAGGTCCTGAAGCATGGTATTTCGCTGATTTTGATCAAACAAAAATCGTCGACTAATGAAACATGACGTTTTTAATAGACGCGGAGCTAGGATCGATGGGGACTCTTTAATTAATACAATTTTTTCCAATTTTTGTTCTCTAGTTTAAGGTAATTGTTAAAAAAAAAAGTATTTTTAAAATTGATTCAATATAGCTTTTAACGGCCTTTAGTCCACAAAAATTGGCGTTTCGTCCCGGCGTTCTCACTTGGACTCTTCAGTTGACAGTGAGGGCCTTGTCAAGACGCAATTTTTATTAAGTTCAGTCCAGATTACATCAACTTTACAGCGAAAATCAATTATGAACTATATCTAACCCAATAAGAATTTCTAATCAAGAATTGTTGGAAATTTTGTTACTCGTGGCCTAGCATTGTTTACATATGAGTTTTTTTTTATAATACAAATTCTATATACTATTGAAATACATCAGCCAAGTAGAAGACTTAGCATTATTTAATTGGACTTGTTGAATTATTGGTTAAATATAGCTTTTAACGGCCTTTAGTCCATAAAAATTGGCGTTTCATCCCGGCGTTCTCACTTTTTAAAATTGTTTTTCAGAAAAATTGTTTTAAGATTTTTAGTTTTTAAAAGTATAGATATACCTAAGGTCCTGTACCAAAACGACCGGTACAGTACCGAAAATTAACGCTGTGTACCGCGTACTAAAGAAAAGCCTCGGTAAACACAAATATAGCGATATCAAATTCGTGTTCCAAAATTTAAAAATAAATTGAGATCAAGTCTGATCTGTATATGTACTTACCTAGGTACATATACAGGGTGTCCCATTAACAATGGTCCAAACCAAGAACTGGTGAAAGGCCAGGGCATACCATTGTTGTGCTCTTTATTTTGATTGAGAAGCACGATTCTCAAACGGGTTTTATCCTGTTTTTCGTGGTATTGTTTTGCTCGTGTTAATAAAAGAAAAATGTTCCACATTTAAAACACAGAAGAGTTTTTAGTTTTATTTTCTTACTCACTATTTCTTATTCTATACATTGGTTTCTTTTCAATATATTTAAGATTTATGTTATTTCATATTCTCTACATTGGTTTCTTTTCAATATATTTAAAATTTACGTTATTTATTTATTTATTACAAGATTTAGAAATTAATAAAAAGGTTAAGATTCAGAGCAATAAGAAGAAATTCGTCCGACCGGTCCGATATCACGAAACAGAGTGTCCCCTCGATAGCTCGTCACCCGACACGACGAAAAGGAAAAGATGCAACATCAGCACAAGTGTGCCTGTGGGATCAATGCACGTTTAATAGGTTTAAATATTGTGTATTGGAAATGGAGTGCATTGATTGTTGGATACAGAAAGAAATGGAAAATGATGATTTGGGAATTTTGGGTTATGTTTCAATGAGGCATATGTAGGCAATGAAATTGGAGAAGTTTAATGTATTGGGAAAATGAATGGGTTGAAGTGGAGCGATCGTTGATCGCGTGGACTTTGGAGTTGAATGGAATTTGTAAGTAATTAAAAGGAAATGATGATATGGGAATTTTAAGTGGGTCGGATATTGGGCAATCAAAAGAAATGATGACCATGGGAATTTGAAGTGGCAATAGGTTGAATTGTAATGGGATAAGAAAGGATGATAAGGGAATGTTTTGAAGTACGCACTTTACAACACCTCCCCCCTTAAGAACGAAACTTGTACCTTGGAGTAGTGCGAGTTTCGGCTTTGCTGTGAGAAGATGGAATTGGGAGTGAACGAGATAGATTTTATGGGGCTAAACGAGGTTTTGGTATTGGTTCAGTTTCTACCGATGTTACTGGGGTTGAATCAACTTTTCTTTCTGGCATTGGTAATGATTCCGTTTCTTTTTTATTATGAACTGAGTTCTTTCTCATATTCCGCATTAGCAATATTATTGTAAACATTAAAATGATGGAAAGCATTAAAAGGAAAAACACGATTGTTGAGTTTTTATTTTCACTATCGGAATTCGAATATACAAACTGAGAATTTTGTAGGTTGTTTATATTCTTACTGATAGAATTAAGGTCATCAATCTGATTATGTATATTAAAAGACTTTGTAGCATAACTGGGAATTTTCTCAAATTGTGGTGGCGTGATATTAAATGAAAGATAAGGATTTGATGAAATAAAGTTAAGATTAGTTTTTGTTTCCAAATTTGTTTTGGAGCTTAAGGATTGATATCTTGTGTTTGCGATACAGTTTGGTTCGATTTTAAGAATACCAGTTGCATTTATGTTTATTTGCGAGTTAAGATTTTGGCATTTAATCATAAGATTTTCTGGATTTGGGGAAACGAAAATCCAAGAATTGGAGTCTGCTAGTTGTAGGAAAATCGGGTGTTATATTTGCATTAACTGAATATTGCAACTACTGATTTCACTTGGAAGAATGGAAAGTAAATTCAATTCGCAGGCACTGCTTGATGATGTAAAAAGGATTGGTGCGTTTCTTTCGCAAAGATAGTTATTTTTTGTAGTTGTTTGGCATTTGTCTAAGTCATGATTATCATAGAGAAAATACGATTGTTTTTCTGAGTCTACGATAAGGAAAGGTTTTTCGGGTATTATAATTGCATAAGTTTTGTTTTCGATGAGATTTGGTATACTAGTCATTTTATAAACGTTATAGTTTTTGGAAGAAGTAAGAGGAATTCTTAATACAAAATTTATTTGGTTGTCAATGTAGTAAACATGAGTTTCTAAGAGATTAAAAAGTGTGTCTATATATTGCTCTTGTAGAGGAAGTGGTAAACGATTTTCTTCTGGAAGAAGTAATTGTATCTTTTTAATTTCTTCGGTGAGTTTAGAAGGATCAATAAGATATGGGTGAAGTTTTCCATGGGCTGCGGAGTAAATAGCGTCCAGGAGGTGATCTTTGGTTGAATATTAGTATTCTGACAAGGAGTTGAACATCGTAAAAAGTTCGTTTATGTGAAGAAAGGATTTATTTATTATGTTGTTACTATTTGAGTTTTTGCTTATTTGATTTATGATTTTACTGGTTTCATCAATTTTTTCTTCTATTTTAATAAATTGGTCGTTTGTAACGTTTAATTGATGGATGATATTTTTGGATATTGAAATTTGTTTTTCGTTTAATTGGGATTCATAATGTTGTTGTTGGTTAAGCTTATTTATATGACGAGAGAAAGTTTGTGCATCTCGTCGTCGAGGGTGCCGAATAATTGCTTTGATATAGAACCAATAGCATTTATTAATCCTCTTTTTTTTATTCGAGGTTTGATGGTGGTTCCTAAGTATTTGTTTATAATTAGGTCCTGTGATTTAATTCGATCAAGGACTAACGTAGAGAGGGTAGGAAGGGATTCGCATTGATGTAAGTTAGAAGAAAGAAGTTGTTTGCAATAGGATAGAATTTTGTCATAGGTCAGCAAGATAGAATTGTATTGAAGGTTGATATCGGTAAGGTTAGTATATATTAGTAAGTTCCAATGGTTAGTGGAAAGCTTAAGGTTACCAACGTGTTCGTAGTATATTCCCGTCTTGTTTTTTAAGTCGACGATTTCATATGGTTGCTCGTGGTTGATCATCATTGGGTAGCTCAGTATTGTTTTAAAGATGAGGATTACAATTATAGGTTTATCCATTTCTGGAAAGAATATTGAGATTGAAGATTTTAATTAACTTGAAAAAATTTTGAGTCTATTGTTGTGGACTTTAACTATTTTATTCTTGATTTTAATGTTTTAGTTTACTCCTGATGTAGATATGATTTCATATGGTCCTGACCAAAGGGGAAGTAATTTTTTATTTCTATTTTTGGGATTGCTTTCATTTTTGAGTAAAACTAGGTTTCCTATTTGAAAATCAACAGGGTTTAGTTTCTTATCGTATTGCTGTTTTGAGGATTCTTTACTCTTGAGGAGATTATCTCTTGCTATCTGATGGCAGTGTTGAAGTCTTGATTTGAGTTCATTGGCATAAAGGTCGTAATTGTAACAAATTTCTGGATTTTTTGTTACGCTAGAAGGAAGTTCAACCTGTCTACCATACATGAGTTCGAACGGAGTAAATGACGTTGAAGTGTTCGGGGTCGTGTTATGGACGAAAACGGCATATTTTATCCAATTATCCCAATCATCTTGAGATTTATTGATAAAACAACGCAAATATTCTACTAAGTTTCTGTGACTTCGTTCGCAAGATCCATTTGACTGTGGTCGGTATGCAGTGGTTTGTAGTTTAGTTATTTTAAGAAGCTTACATACATTTTTAAATATGTCGCTAAGAAAATTTTGTCCTTGATCTGACAAAACGTATTTGGGTGTGCCGTAACGAAATATTATTTCTTTGACAAATGCTTCTGCGATTGTATTAGCCTCTTGATTTGGTAAAGGTATTGCATCAGTATATTTTGTAAGGTCGTCAATGAATGTTAAAAGATATTTGTTATTATTGTTAGTGATAGGATATGGACCAACGATGTCGATAGAAATTTTCTCAAAGGGTTCCTTAGCAGTAGAAGTAATGACCATTGGTTCCATTGTGTACTTAGTAACTTTCTTCTTTTGACAAAGTTCGCAGTTTTTTATAAAGTTTTTTATATCCTGGACCATATTTTTCCACTTATGATAAAGTCGTATGCGTTTAAAAGTACGGTTGACACCACAGTGTCCTCCGATAGGATTTAAATGAAATTCTTTGAGTATAGTTTTAATTTCATTTTGAGGTAGTTCTCGTCTTGTTGAAGGGTTAGAAGAAGAATTAGAATTCATGTCTGAATATGAAGGACTAGGGTTTGTATTCAAAGTAGTAGAGCAAGAATAAGAACTATTATTTGAAGACGTAGGATGAGAACTAGATTAAGGAATTGGAGATGTAGAACAAGGGTTAGTATTGGACGATGTAGTACAAGGATTTGTATTTGAAGATGTAGAACAAGGGTTAGTATTCGATGATTTAGTACGAGGATTTGTTTTTGAAGATGTAGAACAAGAATTAGTAATTGACGATGTAGTAGTTGAGATAGAAGACGACTTGGGAGATGATTCAGAAGATGAATTTTGAGAAGAGGTAGAAGGAGATTTTGTATCTGAACGAAGAGTCATTTTTGCAATTCTGCTTAGGCAATCAGCATTTGTATTTTGTTCACCTTTTTTGTGGATGATTTCATATTCAAACTCTTCGAGCTGTAAACGATATCTCATCATTCTAGAATTTGTATCTTTACAATTATGGATATAAACTAGAGGTTTATGATCCGTGTAAAGTTGAAATTTTCTTCCATACAGATATGGTCGGAAATGTTTAACTGACCAAACGATAGCCAAAAGTTCCTTATCTGTAGTAGAATAATTTTTTTCACTTTTATTAAGAGTTCGTGATGCATAGGAGATAGGAAGATCATTCCCAACTTCACCTTGTGAAAGGACACTACCAATAGCAAAGTCGCTAGCATCCGTTGTAAGAATGAAGTTTTTAGTGAAATCGGGATATTGGAGGAGGGGTGGATTAATGAGTTTTTCTTTTAATCCATGAAAAGAATTTGAACAAAGAGGAGTCCAGTCGAAGCGAACATCCTTACGTAAAAGATTAGTAAGAGGTTTAGAAATGTTTGCAAAATCTTTTATGAAGCGCCGATAATAACCTGCAAGACCCAGGAAGCTTTTGATGTCTTTTGCGTTCTTGGGTTGTGCAAAATTTTTCACACATTCGATTTTTTGTGGATCAGGTTTAATACCGGATTCGTTTATGACATGTCCCAAATAAGTGAGCTCAGTTCGCAAAAATTGACATTTATCAGGTTGCAATTTTAAGTTATGCATTGTAAGACGTTCGAAGATTTCTCTTAATTTTGAATTGTGTTCTTCTAAAGTCTTACCATAGACCACAATGTCATCCATATAAACGAAGGTTTTTATACCTTGAAGTCCAGTCAAAACATTATTCATTAACCTTTGGAAGGGGCTGGAGCACCTTTTAATCCATAAGGCATCCTAATGAATTCATAATGACCAAAAGGAGAAGAGAAAGCGGTCTTTTCTCTATCTTCCGGACGAACTTCAATCTGATGAAAGCCACTGGCTAGATCTAAAGTTGAGAAGAACTTTGAACTCCCTAACTGATCTAGAATATTAGTAATGTTAGGTAACGGGTATGCGTCACCGACGGTTTTGTCGTTGAGTTTGCGAAAATCGACGACGATTCTCCATTTCTTGTTACCATTTTTATCAGGTTTTTTTCGGAACGACAATAAGTGGGAAATTCCACGGACTATTCGATGGTTGGATAATATTATCGTCCATCATCTCATGTATTTGTTTATCCACTTCTTGTCGTTGTGCTTCCGGCAACCTGTAGGGTTTTATATTTGTAGGTGTAGCATCTTGTGTTATGATAGGATGTTGTACAGAGAAGGTATGGGTTAATTTATCTCCTTTTATAAAAAAATAAGTCACTGTACAAGCAGCATAAATCTAAAATAGAGTCCTTTTCGTTTTTGGTCATGTGGTCAGTCACGACTAGGTCTTGTATAGTTTTAATTCTTTCGTAAGAAGCAGGATAGTGTTGAATTTGCAAAATATTGTAATTAGAGACTTCGTCAAATACTATATCATCAGTATTAAACTCAATGGGGGATTCAGAGGAGTTAACGACGGATATGTAAGAGATAGAACTATTGGCAGGAGTAATGTATAATCCATTGGGGAATTGCTGGGAGAGGCATATACTATCCACATTCATTTCCTTGAGGATTGGAACAATGATTTCGGATCTAGGAGGAATATTAACTAGATTAGAAGGAAGAAAGAAGTATTTTGGTGCCATAATTTATTTGAGCTTTATGGTCATCCAAGAAATTGTTACATATTATTCCATCGGTACTGATGGGAAAGTTTTTATCTCCTACATGGAAAGGGTAAGAAATTGTAACGTTTTTAGGAAGATTAATAAGAAGTTGTATAACTCCTTTGGTACGGATAACAGAATCAGTTATACCAGATAGGGAATGAATTATATTAGAGTCGATGGGTAGTTCTGGTTTTATTTTATCTATTTTAATCAGACAAATTTCACTACCGCCATCGATTAGAAATTTAGAAGGTTTAGGATTTAGCAAGATTTCAGAAGAAAGTTTAATTGAATCTACTCTACTTATATTATTTTTTAAATTTATGTGTAGGATGTGGCGAGACGAGATTAAGTTTTGGTCCGAAGCCTGCCACTGGTTTCGGCCTCTGAACGGTTTTCCGAATTTTTATTTACAGTCGAAGGGGAATAAGTATTGTTTTTTTTATTATTATTATACTCCCTTTTTCGACATTCATTTATATGATGCCCAAGGTTATAACAGTAACTACAAGTAATAGTTACTTTCTTAACTTCACTTTTTAAAGAAGGAAGCTGTTCCTTATTTTTGCTTAAGTAGCATTGTTCTATGTTATGTCCCGACTTTTGGCAGTAATAACATGAAATTGAATTTCTGGATTTGCTTTGTGATGAGCTAGTAGAAAAATGTGTAGGATGTGACGAACTAGTTTTCTCTTCTAGGACGGCTGCTTCAATGGCATCCGTCAATGTATTAAATCTTGATGCTTTTATAATTAGACCTACTCGATAATTAAGCCCTCTTTCGAACGCTTTCAACGCAGTCTTACGATTAAGACTTATGATTGTGTCAGCTTTATCTGAGCCTTCACTTGCAATGCAAGCATCATTCAGATGGGATAAAGTTTTTTCTAATCTGTTTGAAAACTGACGAACAGATTCGTTCGTTCGCTGTTTCATTTGGATGAGATCCACCTGTAATTGAGATAGAGATTTAAACTCTAGGAATTGCTGGAGTAGCTTTTCTTTAAGGGGCTTCCAATCTTCGAAGTCAGTGTACTTAACTACATTATATGCGCTTCCAGACAATTTCGTTTTTATTATAAGAAGAAGAATGGGTAGATCTGAAGAAGAGGTCTCTTCTGTAATTAAGTCGCAGGCATTTATGAATTTATGTAGGATCGATATGTCCCCGTCAAACTCCGGGATGAGCTTGAACGCAAAAGACCTATCTAACTTAGGAGCCATATTCAGTAATTTATTGGGAGTAGAATGAGAGGAAGGAGAAGTATTGTAAGGGGTGTCGGATTCTGTATCACTATCTGTTTCGAACGAGTTTAACGTTGATTCGGATTCGTCGGTTTTATTTATTTCACCTTGAGACATGTATACAATAATTACTTACATATATGTATATATATAAAAAAAAATGTTAGGGCTACGCAAGAATTAAATTAATGATAAGAAAATAGTAAAGAAAAATAATTAAAAGATAGCTTACTAGTAAAAAAAATTGTATTTGAAAATTCTGCTTTGTAAAATGATGATAATAGGTTGTTGGTGGATGCAGCGGGTTAAAGATGGATGCGGAGGGTTACAGATGAATGTGTAGTCCTTAGTTCTCTCAGATTTTGTTTTTCACTGATTGTTGTTTTGTTATGGGTTTTTTTTATCACTGATTGTAGTTTTTTTTTTTTTTTTGTTTGAAATATATTTTTTTTTTTCACTTGGTTTTGAGTTTCTTTTGTTTGATTTGTTGTTTTTTTTTTTTTTTTTTTCTTTTTAACACTTTGCACTTGTCACTTTTCAGGCAAACCCCACATCTGACACCAATTTATGTTGTGCTCTTTATTTTGATTGAGAAGCACGATTCTCAAACGGGTTTTATCCTGTTTTTCGTGGTATTGTTTTGCTCGTATTAATAAAAGAAAAATGTTCCACATTTAAAACACAGAAGAGTTTTTAGTTTTATTTTCTTACTCACTATTTCTTATTCTATACATTGGTTTCTTTTCAATATATTTTAAATTTACGTTATTTATTTATTTATTACAAGATTTAGAAATTAATTTAAAAAGGTTAAGATTCAGAGCAATAAGAAGAAATTCGTCCGACCGGTCCGATATCACGAAACAGAGTGTCCCCTCGATAGCTCGTCACCCGACACGACGAAAAGGAAAAGATGCAACATCAGCACAAGTGTGCCTGTGGGATCAATGCACGTTTAATAGGTTTAAATATTGTGTATTGGAAATGGAGTGCATTGATTGTTGGATACAGAAAGAAATGGAAAATAATGATTTGGGAATTTTGGGTTATGTTTCAATGAGGCATATGTAGGCAATGAAATTGGAGAAGTTTAATGTATTGGGGGAAAGTGAATGGGTTGAAGTGGAGCGATCGTTGATCGCGTGGTTGACGACTTTGGAGTTGAATGGAATTTGTAAGTAATTAAAAGGAAATGATGATATGGGAATTTTAAGTGGTTTGGATATTGGGCAATCAAAAGAAATGATGACCATGGGAATTTGAAGTGGCAATGGGTTGAATTGTAATGGGATAAGAAAGGATGATAAGGGAATGTTGTGAAGTACGCACTTTACAACACCATACTTTTCTATACCGAGTCATAGCAGTTCTCGAGTAACGGCTATTTTTTGGAATTTGAAAAAAAAAATTTACTTTGAACCAGTTTTTTGCTCACCCTGTCCACAATTGATTTTTTTTTTTTTTTTTTTGTTTTACAAATTTTGCATTAAAACATTGACTTATAGTTCCTTACTGAGTAAAGTATTTTTCATTGGCATCACCATTTGCCTAAAATTCATAAGTTAATATTGAACAATCTTCTAAAGAGCTCCCTGAACAGAATTCATATGGCTCAATACAGGTTTTATATTTCAAAAATTGCTTATTTTTCTGTTGTTTTAAAAAGGTATACAACTTGCCAAAGCTATGTTTAAATAGACAGTTATAACCGTTTGAACCCAATCAATAAAAGTATGTAAAAAACCCAAAATTCGATTTTTTACCTGGTTTAGATTTTCCCAAGTATAATAAAATGTATGGGTTTTTGGGTTCACTTATTAATGATTTTTTTTATTATTGTTTTGTTCACCAGGTAAAAATAATAAAACTTTATGTTATTAGGCATTTTTTGAATAAAAAATTGACCTCAAAGTCAAAATTTAGCTCGGGCAAGAAAAATTGAACACCATTTAAAATTAAATATCTAGCAACCCTAAACACATATCGGCTTAACTTAAACGTAGTTTGAAAGGCTAGTTTTTTCTTACTAAAAAAAGTCCAAAATGAGGTCCCATTTGCACTGACAGAGAAATTAACCTTAACAGGGGTCAGGGTACACCAAAGTTTGCCTTTTTTTTATATCCTCAAATAATGATGTCAAAGTTGAAAATCAGACTAGGGCTCACGGCTAGAATTTTGATTTTTTTTTTACAGTGAGCTAGGCGTCTCTTTAGAACAGCTTTGAAATATTACGGTGAGGAAAACCCCATAAATATGATTAAAAAATATTTAAATATTTCGATTTTGGCACTTTTTTCACACTACTCAAGTTTCCCTTAAGATAGCACACATTTTCCCAGGGGAATACTTGTTCTTGGGTAGATTAAATAATTTAATTCAATAATTTTAATATCAATAAACTTTTATTTCAGTTTTTAATAAACATTTAAAGTTAGAAAATTGATGAAATCTGATGCCACTAAATAAAAAAAATCATACAATTATTTTGACAGTTCTACTATTCAACAACTTTGCTATGATAAGTGTTGAATGGCGTGTGGGATTTTATTTTGGGATTTTTTGTTGGGAAGTTTTTTGCGAATTAGGATATTTTTTTTTCGATAAAAAGAAGGTTTGGGTGCCCCGCTTCGCGGGTTTAGAGATTTTAACTCCCTTTTCGGGTCCTCAGTCTCGCTCACGCGACTCCGTCGCTCCGCTTAGGGTATGCTCAATCGTCTGGCAGGCGCCTATGTTATCAGTCGAGCTGTTATCAAAGTTTTTTTTGTAGTAAACAGTACCTTGGGTGGTCCGCTTCGCGGGTTTAAGGATTTTAACCCCCTTTTCTGGTCCTCAGTCCCGCTCACGCGACTCCGTTGTTCCGCTTAGGGTATGCTCAGTCGTCTGGCAGGCGCCTATGTTGTCAGTCGATCTGTTATCAAAGTTTTTTGTAGTAAACAGTATCTTGGGTGGCCCGCTTCGCGGGTTTAAGGATTTTAACCCCCTTTTCGGGTCCTCAGTCCCGCTCACGCGACTCCGTCGCTCCGCTTTGAGTATGCTCAGTCGTCTGGCAGGCGCCTATGTTGTCAATCGATCTGTTATCAAAGTTTTTTGTAGTAAACAGTACCTTGGGTGGACCGCTTCGCGGGTTTAAGGATTTAAACCCCCTTTACGGGTCCTCAGTCCCGCTCAATCCGTCGCTTCGCTTAGGGTATGCTCAGTCGTCTGGCAGGTGCCTATGAACACTATAAGGACCGCAAACTTCCCAAAAAAGAATAAAGAATTCCTCCTACAAATCAACGACAAAAAATAAATATTGTCAAAAACTCCCAAGAAAATCCCAAAAAAAAACCACATATCCCAACACTTACCATAGCACAGTAACAGTAGTCAATGCTTATATTAATTATGAATCGAACACAAAAAACCGAATGGTTTTATGTCTTCAAGTTTTTGAGAAAAATTTTTTAAGCAACAGAACCTTTTTTTTCAATAAATACAATTTATTTCGTAAAACAATATTTTTAAGGGAAAATAAATGTTGGCAAATATAAATACACAATAAACCCATTTCCGGCGGCTACCAGTTCTAGTAGTTTATCCTCAAATCGCATTTAAAAAAATTTTTTGGCGATTTTCAAATAATTTTAAAATATTAAATATAAAGTTAATTGTAATAAATTCAAGAGAATTTATATAGGTAAACGCACAATTTTGTATATATTAAAAACAAAATGGTAAGTCAATTTGAAATATTAATAGGTAGCTACCACTTTATTAACTTCCCATTGGAAGTTATTGTAATTGGTGCGATTTGTCGAATTGAAAATTTTGACATATCTTCACGTTTTGAGGTCTCTAGAATCAGAATTCATCGTTTTTAGCAAGATGTCTGTATGTGTGTATGTTCGAACGTTCGGGGTACTTTTTTCGTCCACCATATCTAGAGAACGAATAAAGATATCAACCTCGGATGAATTTTATTTTACAGATAATTTGTTCATAACGTGTTGTAAAGGTTTTCTTACAAATTTAATTAACTGTTTTTTTTTTACTACAGCAATTTACTACAGCAAATATTCAAAAAAACTCAACAGACACTTTTTTTGAACTAAGAAAAACAATTGAAAAATAATTTTCGTCTCAAATATTTCAAGAACCAGAAATGATTCCGAACCCAGTCTATGTTTTTTTTTACATATAATGACGTAGTCAACAACTGATAACAATTTTTTTTAGAGCAAAAAACTGGAAAAAACCATTAAAAATTCTAAACAAATGTTTTTCAACTAAAATATTAAAAAAAAAAAAAACAATGATATCGATTTCAAATTTCTACCAAAAATACAAACCTATACCATCTAAATGTTGTGTAATTTAGAGATTTTTAAAACCACCCTTTAAAATTCTAAAAATCAAAATGTTGCAAGAAAAAACTTTTCGAAATTGTTTTAATTCGAAAAATTCTTACACTCAAAATCACTTCAAAATCGAAATTTTGCATATGACACTTATTTTGCCTTTTTATAGGTATTCTTTTAAACTATTTTTTTTTAATTACACTCCCCCGATTATTGGTATTTTTTTTTTTAAATACCAAAATAAAGGTAATGTCACATTTTGCCCTGTATCTCTATATCTATATACCTACCTTGGTACTAATTATCCAAAACCCAAATTTATTACACTGTATTAACTAATATATAAAAGTCTTTTTTTGTTTTCTTGTCAGTTTGGCTGTACGGGTGTCCAAACTAACAAGAAAACAATCAAAATACTCACTTTTTTTTATTGCAGCAACAATTTGTATCCCACTGCTATCCGATAGATAGCTTCTGAAAAAAAATATTTGTAAATTTTTTCAGGAATCTTAAACAATAGTAAAAAAATGTTGCCTACCTCTGTAAAAAATTGTTTATTTTGACGTTTTTGACGTCTCTGTTTCCTTACCTTATTCGTATTTTTTCTTTAGTTGAACGACGCAAATAGGGGCATTCAGTTCTGTACTATCGTTTGGTCCGGATTTACATTAAACGATTTTTTTTTTGTTGGTATTTGGTATTGACAATTTTTGTATGTCGATGTGATTGATTGAGATTGAAAGGTTCAGTCAATATGTTCCTTCCAGTTTCTGATGACTTTTTTATACGCCGCCGTGCAGGTATGTAAAATCACGATTCACCACCGTTCTAAATTCATAATCACCACCACGCGTTGAACGCATTGAAATAAATGTGGCAGAAGCTTACAGATTTGTTTTTCGAGTTAAGGCTCTCCCAAACCAATGCAAAACATTCGGTGCGGTTGAGAAATATCATCAAGTCAAATTTTATTTACATGGCGATAAATGAGAGTGCCCACACCAGAGCGGCGGAGAAACATTCGCCTTTCAAACTTTCTCAATTTTTGCGGGATATACACGGTTGACCATCGTATTTTCTTTCATTCTAAACACGAAACTTTCACAAATATTGTTGGATTTACACGGTTTGGCGGGAAATTTGTCGCGTTGAAATAAAAACGGCGAGTAATCCTACATTTATCAAAGTTGCAGAAATTCCAAAAGACCTATTTCACAATGCGATGAGAAAACTAAACGTGAAACAAGATCTCGTCGTAGTTATCAAAACAATTAAAGGCTCTCCCAAACCAATGCGAAACATTCGGTGCCGCGGGGAAACATTCACCGTTGGTGTGGGCACTCTCATTTATCATCCTGTAAATAAATTTTGAAAGGCGAATGTTTCTCAGCCGCATTAGTGTGGGCACTCTCATTTATCACAATGTATTTTAATTTTGACTTGCGAATGTTTCATTGCCGCACCGAATGTTTCGCATTGGTTTGGGAGAGCCTTTATGCGACAGATTTATGTGAAAAAACGAGCGTCTGATAGAGAACCATAAAGAAGATGAACATGTTCGTCTTCATATCTGCATTACGGGCCGCCTCCACAGGCCATGAACTATGGCCGGACTATGACCATGTCTAAAAAAAATCCCATGGAGTCCAAAAAATCCATGTCCGCAGCAACATATCGAAAAAAATAACGTTTTGAACAAGACATGGAGACCTGGTCAAAGCTTGGCCATGAGATGACGTTTCGTGTGCGTGATTTTTCATGCTTTGCCCAGTTAGTAGAAATGCAAGTTTTGTCGATTGGATTGTATTTGGGATGTTGGACATCTGTATGACCTGTGGAATCGGCCTGTTATGAAACTTCCTATAATCTGCTCCTACGAAGATCTGGATTTTGGTGTTCCCTCTCTATGTCCCAATCTACATTAAACGATTTTTCCAATGCCGATCTTTTGTTTGTTGGTGAAGAGAGTGAAAAGTAAGGGAAAAGTAATCGTTTGTACCACAAAACTCGAACGATTTTTCCAGTCTGTTTATGTTCTCTTTCACCTCCTTTCCAGATTTTTGTGTGTGTTGTTGTTATTTGAGGTGCGTTTTATTGGCAATTTATTGTAAGCGTGTCCACTTTCACACAACGAAACTGAGTTGCCAACGATTGGGAGTTTGTAGGCGAGAAGGGCAAGAAGTAAGGCGATTGAAGAAAATCTCCCCGGATTTCTTGTATACATCTGTCCTGCTCTACTTTTCTGCATCGTGCAGTTGAAGATACATGTAAATCCAGCATATCAAGAAGACAGACATGTTCGCCTTCATTTCTGCATTAAGGTTAGACCGCACTAGGCGGAACTTTACTGCAGCGGAACTGCGATTCACAACAATTTGTATAAAATTTTATGAAGTTCAGTTTCCGCTTAGTGCGATATAGCTCATACAATTTCATAGAAATAATATTCTGCCGCGTCGTGAAGTGTAGTTCCGCTGTAGTTGTGTGCGGTCTTAAGCTTAGTACGCTTCTGATGCAAAACGAAAAATCCCATACAAAAATGACATGAAGAAATCATAAACGAAAAATTTCATTGTGCTTTTCGTTCTGTGGTACGCTGTTCGACCAGCGAAATTGATGATTAAACCAGCTTGTTTTGAAAAGTCTCCACTCTCTTTTCCCAATGAATTAATTGCCCGGGCCATTAATCGTGTGCGGAAAAATGACATTTGGGTTTGTTCGTGTTTTTGTTTGTTGTTTCTTTCATTACAGCACGGTTTTTATTTGATTTTTTCGTTAAATTTCGATGCATTTATTTGCAATTTATTTAGACTCTCCATGAATATTTGACCGCTGTATTTTCGTAAGCATTTCGTTGTCTTTTTGGAGACCGCAGGAAAATTTCGTTTCGCTTCAGCAGCGTACTAGGCTTTACCTTTACGGCACTTTCCTATAATGCAGAAACAAAGTTCTTCAGCATGTTGATCTTTTTTCTCTATCTAACAATTTTGTATTTGGCATCCCTTTTTTTTGCAGAAACCAAATGCAGATACATGTAGTCCCCTTTCATACAGGGAAACCAGTTGCTGGAGATTTTTTCTTGTACCTTTAATTTCCTTGTACCTTTCACACAAGGAAACAAAAATTTCTGGAGAGCAACGCTATCCTATGAAGTTATTGATATTAGGAAAAAGTTTACTAGAGGAATTTGGATGTCATTACAATATTTCCAAAAAAAGACCCGAGCAACGCCGGGTATCTTCCGCTAGTAAAATATAAAATTATATAATAAATGCTCTACCACCCACCACAAAAAATTCACAAACCCAAGCAACAGACACACAATTGTTTTTGTTTTTTTTTTCAGCTTTACTTCCTCTTATACTTCACATTATACCGTCTTCCTATAGAAAAAAAAAAAACTGACAAAAAAAGTTAAAAAAGTCTCCTTTGCAATCTCATATATTCGTCTTCATTTTTGTTGTCCTACTCTAACTCTATTCTATTTTCAAACCAACCGAGTGTAGAGACCTTAAACACAAACCTTAAAGTTACTAAAAGTCTCCCAAATTTTAGCCAAATTTTAGTTCTTACCGTCCTCACTTCGACTAGCGCCAGTTTTTTTCTTCATGATATTACTATAGATTTTAAATACAATGGTTTGTGTTTAAGGTCTCTACACTCGGTTGGTTTGAAAATAGAATAGAGAAAAAGGCAAATTAAGTGTCATATGCAAAATTTGGATTTTGAAGCAATTTTGAGTGTCAGAATTTTTCGAATTAAAACATTTTTGAAAAGTTTTTTCTTGCAACATTTTGATTTTTAGAATTTTAAAGGGTGGTTTTAAAAATCTCAAAATTACACAACATTTAGATGGTATAGGTTTATATTTTTGGTAGAAATTTGAAATCGATATCATTGTTTTTTTTTTGAAAAACATTTGTTAAAAATTTTTAATGGTTTTTTTTTCAGTTTTTTGCTCTAAAAAAAACTGTTTACTGAATTAAAAAAAAAAAAATATTAGTTGTTGACTACGTCATTATATGTAAAAAAAAAAAATAGACTGGGTTCGGAATCATTTCTCGTTCTTGAAATATTTGAGACGAAAATTATTTTTCAACTGTTTTTGTTAGTTTAAAAAAAAAGTGTCTGGAGCATTTTTTTCTAATATTTGCTGTAGTAAATTGCTGTAGTTAAAAAAAACGGTTTATTAAATTTGTTTTTTTATATTTAGCGCGCGCTAAAGGGGTTATGAATACCGTTAAAGTGATAAACACAGCACGAGCGATTAGGTAGGTTGGAGGGGATTTGGAAGGAGAAACCGATGTACATTGGTTTTGAATGTATGTAGATCATAATGGGAGGGGAAGATAGAGCGGGGTAGAGCATTCAACATTCGTGTAGTGCGACTAAAGAAAGAATCTCTGTACTTAACTGTACACCCGAAGTTGGGCTCAAGGGTAAACTGATGGGCATTCCTAGAAGCGCGAGTATTACGGTTGAATTGTTTAAGGGGAGGAATGCAACTGGCTATTTCGCTAGAGCAATGTTTGTTAAAATAACGGTAAAATAACGAAAGACATGAAACATTTCGACGGTGCTCCAGAGATGTAAACGTTTCCGTTATAGTTCTTTCACCTATCATTTTAAGAGCTCTCTTTTGAATTCTATCCAATAGACTCAAGTGGGTTATTGGAGCATTTGGACGAATAAAGGCTTTGTAGATCACAGCCAGATCCTTTACAGCACGTTATGAAAAAATTATCTGTAAAATAAAATTCATCCGAGGTTGATATCTTTATTGGTTCTCAAGATATGGTGGACGAAAAAAGTACCCCGAACGTACGTTCATACACACATACAGACATCTTGCTAAAAACGATGAATTCTGATTCCAGAGACCTCAAAACGTGAAGATATGTCAAAATTTTCAATTCGACAAATCGCACCAATTACAATAACTTCCAATGGGAAGTTAATAAAGTGATTAGCTACCTATTAATATTTCAAATTGACTTACCATTTTGTTTTTAATATATACAAAATTGTGCGTTTACCTATATAAGTTCTCTTGAATTTATTACAATTAACTTTATATTTAGTATTTTAAAATTATTTGAAAATCGCCATATTTTTTTTGTTAATGCGATTTGAGGATAAACTACTAGAACTGGTAGCCGCCGGAAATGGGTTTATTGTACATTTATTTTCCCTTAAAAATATTGTTTTACGAAATAAATTGTATTTATTGAAAAAATATATTTTAAATTTTCTCAAGAACTTGAAGACATAAAACCATTCGGTTTTTTGTGTTCGATTCATAATTAATATAAGCATTGACCACTAGAAGCCAATTTAGCACTTTATTTCACAATTTTGAAAAAAATTGGTCTTAATTTTTTTTTTATATTTGTCTCTATCAAACTTTAGAGTTTGCATGCAAATTTTTCAAAAAGTGTTGATATAAATAATTCAATTTAACTTTAGGAAACCGGTATAGTACTTTATTGTAACCGTTGGCGTGGTTTTTTAATATATTTTTTTCCATTTAAAGTAATTTTTTTCTAAAATGCATGTACCTCCTAAACGGGATGAGATAGACCCCCCTCCTATGGTAAAAAATGCTCGTAGTTGACCCTTCTATGCCCTTCTACCGTTATTAATTTTTGGCGCCAGAGTTATCGTACTCGTGCCGTACATTCGGTGTAGGTACTTTTTGTCCACGATATCTCGAAAACAAATACATAAGACAAAAAAAAGCATATGTGGATGTAACAGCTAGATTTTTCTTACATCTTAGATTTTTGTGGGATTCGATCAGAAATAATATAAACAACGAGAATATGAAGTTGCTCGCGTTCAAAAAAGTGTACTATTTGCAAGAAAAATTAAAACGTGCAAGAAAGTGCATAATTCACTCCCTGTTTTTTGTTATTTTTTTTATATTACTTTGGAAATATGCATCAAGAAAAAAAAACATTGAGACAACATTTTTTGCTTTAAAATTCTCCATAGGATGACATTTATATTTAACTTTCTGGTGTTATATTTTTGTTGCTATAAAAGAAAAACAGCAGAAAAAAAACTGTAAAAAAAACAGAGTAGTTTTAAATTTGTATGAAAAAATTTGTTTTATTAAAAAAAGCATTTTTCATACGACTTTTGTTCTTTCAAATTGCTACTGAAGTCATTAAAAAAATAAAATAAATATAATAACAATAATATACTATAGTAAAGGGTTCCAAGTATGTGTACAAAAATAAGCGCCAGCTTAAATGATTAACTTTGACCACTGCATTGGCGCAAAAATTCCGTGGTTAACATTATCTCTCATGCCGAACCTATCACAGCGATTTGAATCGGGTTTTGATTATTCATTTTTTAATTCCATAGAGTACCTACTTCAGTCCACGTCCATCTTTATAGTAGAACTGGACCATTTTTGATCTGTCAGTTAAGCGCTTCAAACTACTCTGTACCTACAGCAATAAATATATAGCAACAGACAGTTTTATATAAATGTCTTGTGAAGAATTTTTTAACAAATAACTTTTGGCTTGATGTTTTTTTCCTAAGATGCATATTTCCAAAGTTATATAGGAAAATAACAAAAAACAGACAGTAAATAATGAACTTTCTTGCACGTTTTGATTTTTCCTGCAAAAGCACACCTTTTTGAACGGGAGCAACTTCATATTCTCTTTGTTTATATTATTTCTGATCGAATACTATACAAATCTAAGATACTATATGTTACATCCATGCCAAAATCGAATTTGCCTGGACTAATATTATATCTATTTATATCGACTTCGCATGAATTTTATTTTACAGATTATAACATGCTGAAAAGGCTTACACATGATACATAACACACATAACAATACAATACACATAAAAATTTTAAAAAAATCAATCAACTATTTTTTTTAACCAAGAAAACAGTTAAAAAATCAAACATTTGCAGAACAAATAATGATTCCGAACCCAGTTTATATTTTGCCTACACAACATTTCTTTTTTTTTTTAATAATTGTTTTCAATAATTAATTTTCCAATTAAAAATAGGTGCCTACCATCATCTTTGTTTACAAAAAAAGTTTTTTCCGACATACCTACCTACCTTACCTATCTACCTGCCTACCTAGTACTTACCTAAATAGTTTTAAGTTAAATGGCGTTTAAATACCTACCTACCTACAACTATTTATAAAAATGTAAGTAGACAGGTATGTACATAAGTGGTTGTAGATCATTCAAACTACATAATTAATAGGTACCTACCTATAAGACGGAGCAAAAGCTATGTAGCCTTACTGCGAGTGTGTTATCATACGAAAAACCCAATTGAGATACATACTATGATATTGCATAAAATATGCAATATCACAACGTTGCAAGACCATTCCCTCGTAGAATAAAGTTTAACAGCGTTGCCTTCATAATCATCAAAAGCAAAACCAAATAATTCAAAATTCAAATGCTAAGAAAGAAAAAAGAATAAAATACCTACTTATACCTTATATTATCTATATACTCCTATATCCATAAGCGCATTTTTTTTATTTTCTCGTTTCATCCCCCTTATTATCGAGATTGTCTACCGCAAGCATTTGAGTATCTTACTAAGGGGAGTAAGAGAGTCAGATTATTTCAGTGTACGAATTCCATTTATACAATCCTCCCTGTCTTACTAAATATCTTTATTATTTTTCCTTACTCTACACTAATAGCCCTTCCACACTACCCCACAGTGTATTAATACATGTCAAATTGAAAGTGGGAAAGAATTCCACGAGACTGCCAAATTTGTTTGAAAGAAATGACTTTTCATATTTTGATTCCACACTTGCTTGCATTAATACACTCCCTTAACCTAAAAAAAGTGTGATAGAATGTGGGATATAAATAGAACCATTCCTAAAATTATTCATGTATTAATACATGGCAAATCGTGTGGGATAGAATGTCGGGTTGTGTAGGCTGGGCTTTCATATTTTGTTTCCACACTATTCTACATGATTTGTTCCCACTTTTTTGACATGTATTAATACACAGTGGGCTAGTGTGGAAGGTCTTTAAGGTCTCCAATGGCGATTTCAGCGCATATTTCTGCCAAATTGTGAGGAGAGTAAGTACTACAAAATTGAGCTCCATGATAGTACTAAAGATTATAAATACAACGGGTTGATGACAACGACGAGGAAAAAGCTAACTTACATATATGTATGTACACTTCTCACTTCTCTTCTCGCATATAGCATATCAGTAAATTAAGCAAAAAAAAACCTTACATTGCACATTCAATCAAAGAGGATACGCACATTTTTTTGCCATTCTCTTCACCTTTTTCTCATCATAGACGTTTAAAAAAACCTTCGATTGGTAAACTCGCTTACTCCAATCTCGCTTACCAAAATCGAAAAAATACAAAATGGAAGTCTCCGCCGAGCTAAAGTGGCGCCACTAACGAAGCATTGTTGCACTAAAAAATGTTGTCCATGATAGTACTATAGTTTTCATATACAAGGCTATCATGGACAAAATTTTTTTGTGCAACAATGCTTCGTTGGTGGCGCCACTTTACCTCGGCGGAGACTTCCATTTTTGGGAGACAATTGTCGGCGGAGACTTCAATTTTTGGGAGACTTCCATTTATCAGAGAATCGAAACTAGGTAGTTACAGCAAGAGGAATATATTTTTTTCGATTCTGGTAAGAATCAAATGGAGTAAGCGAGATTACCAATAGCAGGTTTTTTAAACGTCAAGATGAGAAAACGGTGAAGAGAATGGCAAAAAAAATTTTCATATCCTCTTTGATTGAATGCGCAATGCAAGGTTATATTTTTTGCTTAATTTACTGATTATGCTATATGCGAGAAGAGAAGTGGACATACATACATGTAAGTTAGCTTTTTGCGTCGTCGGTCGTTGTCATCAACCTTGAAGCAAGGAATAGGTATAGTTTGATTTTTTTTTTGCGGGAAAAAATAATGCGTGGAGGTTCTTATATTATCAAGGGTAGGTTGATTTTAATGCGGGAAAGAAAAATATGTTCATGTTGTTTAAGTATATTTGTAGGTATATATGCAAATTAAATTTATCGATCAAACTTTTGTTTTTTAAAAAACTTTATTCAATCTTAAATCTTAATCTACTTAATTCTAACTCGTCGTGATGATGGTCCGAAGTCAACTTAACAACCGACTGACTGCACTGCTTGATATCGAAGGAACGAAAAAAATGATATTTTTATATATGAGTAAATAAAGCCTCCAGTCCTCGTCCTCATATTGTTTATATTATCACATTGTTCTCTCCGGTTGGAGCGATGGATTCTTCCCATGAATCTAATTATATTGATGATTCATTTAAAGAGGATGTGATATCGATATGGCTGGGAGCTTGGAAAGTTTTTGTCTTAGTTTATTTTATTGATGAAGATATCATGTGTTAACTTCCCCCTTCGTTTGAAAAGATCGCCTCGATCTTATGCTTGGATTTGACAAGTTTCAACTCGATTCATGATGTCCTGTACTTGCAGGTTGATGAACTCATGTCTGCTTAACTGTGGTTGCCTGGATCTTTTGGCATGTAATATTAAGACTATGATTGCTATGCTTAATATTATTAGTCCGAATGTGGATATAATTTGACTTTCTCTTATTTCACTTTGGATAGCTTGCATTAAATTTATGTTCTTCATTTTTAACTTTTCGTCTAAGGCTTCGAAGTATTTGCCAATATCGTACTCATTGACGTTGTATGTTTTCAGGAATTAATTAATTTGTCCTGTAGGATTTTCATATCTCTCACCATCTATTATTGTGGAATTTTCGAATGTTAGTAAGTATGTTCCGATCACATGTTGATCGTCGATTTGATGTTCTCCCATTAGTAGTATCGAACCATCTTTTATAATCTCTAACTCATTGTTCTTTTCTTTAATCTTGTTACATATAGTTTTCTTATTTCCTAATAAATCAATTAAGCATGTATTATTATCTTTAAAGATTTTACAATAATTGAATTGTAATTCAAATTTACAATCTTTAATATTCTGATAGGTTTCATTACATTTAGCAATTTCTTTATTTATCATTAATTTCCCATCAGTTTGGCTTAAGGCCCTTGTTTCATATAATTTACACTTTTTTTGCAATACTGGATATTTTATCATAATAGCTATAATATCTTTGTTTTGTAATATTTTAAATTTAGAGATATCCATGAGCTCGTTAATATTTATTTTAGTATGTTCAATTTTAACAATATTGTTTAATTCATTGTGATTAAGTATGCTAGGATTTAATATATTTAACTTTGCTAATGTTAATGTTGTTACAATATTTTGTAGCTCCGAAATTATAAGTTTACATTTTTCAGCAATATATTCATTCTTTATATTCATTTTAATATTTTGGATAACTTCAAAAAGCTTGGAGTTTGTTACAAATTGCTTATTATTATTTTGGATCAAATCATTAATTTTACTTTCTAATATTATTTCATCATCGTGATCTGGTGTACCTGCTATAAGCTTCCAAATCGTACCTAGTGTATTGATTGATCTTTTTTGCCTTGTTGTCATTAATTGATCTAAATATGTTTGGATAATATTTAAATTATTATCATGTCGGTCATCCCTAGGTGTGTCTGCGTATCGGAATTGGTCATGATCCCTAGCTAGTTCTTCGTAAGTCGTATCAACAAAATTTTGAATGTACGTAAGGTTAGTTACGTGAAAAATAGTTGATGTGTTCTCGTAGATTAGTACATCGTCAATCTCTATGAGAACGTAATTCTCCCTAGTATAATCTATAAGTTCTGCTCCAGTTACAACGATTATTATCATTAAAAAACGGATGTCCATTTTCTGAAATTAAAGTTTTAAGTTATCCTTATGGATTATTCTGTTATTATCCAGCTGTATTTTATTTCCTAAGTCAACTGCAACAATTTCCTTTTTAAATTTGGGTTGTAATTTATTACGCACGCCGGTTATCTTTTGGTATACTACATCATTAGGTTCTAATGTCTTTCTTTTCCTTCTTTTATTGTGTGAAGTAATCATTTTATCTTGGGTTATGGCTAACTTAATAGGAACATCTTCGTGAAAGGTTTTATTGAAAAGTATTTCCATAGGTTTCTTCTGTGTAGAAAAATGAATTGTTTTGTTATATTCCTTTGCAGATCTTATGTAAATTTCTATGGGGTCAAGTAATTTATGCTCTTGTTTCAAGCATCTAGCGATTTCTTGTATAGTACTATGGACTCTTTCTATTTGTCCGTTGGTGGTACTATGGTTAGGGGGTGTATAATATATCGTAATATTTGATCTTTGCATAAGTGTTGTAAAAACTGCGGATGTAAAAGCTACATCTTGATCACAAACTATATTTTTACATTCTGGGAATATTTGAAGAATTTCCAAAACTTTGTTTGGCATATCTTGTCGATTTTCGATTAATTTAATTGTTAGAAATTTTGAGTATGCATCTATGCATGTTAAAAATTGTATTTTTTCTGTAAACATTACGTCGATGTGAACAGTCTCACCTTCCTTTAAGGGAATTGGCGCCTCGCCAATTGGTTGCAAATGTGGATGTCTGTTATACTTGCTAGTGTTGCAAATTTCACAATTCTTTGCAAATTGTTCGAATTCTTTTTGCATGTTGGGCCAGTAATATCTATCTAATATTTGTTTCATATTTTCTCGAGCATTGCGATGAGCTCGATTATGGGTTGTTTCTATTAAGGAAATTTGATCGTCTTTATTTACAAGATCTATAGCAAAAAATTTAGTTTTTACGAACTTATTCCTAAAGTGAGTCTTTAAAATGTTTTTAATATTATGAATTACCTCTGTTGTGCCATAAAGTGCTACTATACCTTCACCAATATATTCTTTAAATATAGGGATTATAACTTCTTTATTTTCGAAGTGAATCAAATGCCTTACTTTCCCTTGGAAAGGATATAATTGTTCATGTCTTGTTTCGGGACCTTTATTTATAATTATTTGTGTGTTATATTGATTAATAGGTCTATCTAACTCTTCAATTTGATTTTCATCGCTACTTTCAGCTGAATGCTGAGTATTAACTGAGCTTGAATCAGATATATGATTTAAGTTTTGTCGCGATAATGCGTCTGCTACAACATTAGTCGTTCCTGGTTTATAAACCATTTTTGGCGCGTATTCCTCAATTAGTGCATGCCATCGTTTCAGTTTAATGTTTGGGTTGCGGGGTGAGACCGCGAATGTAAGAGGTTGGTGATCTGTATGGATCTCGAGGTTTGTTACACCATATAAGTAGTTTCTTAAATTCTTTAAAGCAAAAACAATAGCGTATAGCTCTTTCTCGTTAGTAGCATATTTTCTTTCCGTTTTATCGAGGGTTTTGGATATAAATGTAATGGGTTTTTTTCCTTGTGAGAGCACAGCTCCAATTGCATCATTTGACGCGTCAGTTGTCAAGATAAATGTTTGGGAATAATCAGGTTGGTTTAATTTAACCTCTGTAGTTAAATGATTCTTCAATATTTCAAAGGCTTGAAGTGCTTCATTATCTAAATAAATATCGGTCTTTTTCGCGAGATGGGTGGATACTTGCCCGTTTTCACTCTGCAAAAATTTAGTAAGTGGCTTCGCTATTTGTGCGTAATTGAGTATAAATCTCCTATAGTACCCTATCATACCCAAGAATGACCTGAGTTGCCTTAAGGTTTTTGGTTGAGGGTATTTTTTAATAGTTTTAATCTTCGAGGGGTTTGTTTTAATTATACTGTGCCCAATAATGTATCCAAGGAATTCAACCTTTTCCTCATATAATTTTGATTTCTCGATTGAAATCTTCATATTTGCATTTTTAAAAACTTTAATAATTGTGTTCAAATGTTCAGTGTGCTGCTCTAATGAATTAGGGTAAATAATAATGTCGTCTATGTAGACATGACAAAATTTTCCGATGTAAGGACGCAATATGTCGTCCATTGCTCTTTGAAAAATAGAAGGTGCATTTTTCAAACCAAACGGAAGTCTAGTATATTCATACTTTCCGTTATTTACACTGAAACTTGTTTTTTCAATGTCTTCCGATTTCATTTTAATCTGATGGAAACCAGATTCGAGGTCGAGTGTTGAGAAATATTTTGCATTGCCGAGATTAGACAATATGACATTAGTATCTGGAATAGGATACTTATCCGAAGTCGTATTCTCATTAAGCTTCTTGTAATCTATTACAAGTCTATTCTTTTGAGTACCATCTTTATTTACGCCTTTCTTTGGTACTACCCATACCGGAGAATTATAAGGACTTTTTGATGGTCTAATAATACCTTTTTGTAACAGTTCTCTGATTTCATCATTAACAAATTTATTTACGCTCAGGGGATAGGAATACTGTTTGGTCCAGATAGGACGGTCGGAACATGTGCGTATTTCAGCAGTAACATCGGTCCTTAATGGAAGAGTAGTATCAATGCTTGAATGGATACTTGAAATTTTCTCCAACATTGTGGCTACTAAATTATCGCCTTTCTGAATGTGATTCAATGAATCGCTAGGTTCATCAAAATATATTTTATCTGTCCTATTTCCATACTTAAGAACGTTATTTTTTAAATCTATCTCAGCTTTTACTGAGTTCAATAATTTGCTACCTACTAGCGCATCATATTCTAAGTTTTTAAGAACGTAGAATCTTGTATCTTTATTAAAAATAAATGCTTCGTGGCATTGTTTAATAATAACGTCCCCGTTTACCGTACAGGCACGTTTATATATAGCGAGATCAATTGGGTTACTGAAGATATCTGGTCGACAATAGTTACTGCTTGCGCCAGTATCTATTAATATTTTTATATTTTTCCCATTTATTGTTCTTCGTAAGTGGGGCAATCCCACTCTTTTCCTAAAAAAATATTCTTATCCTCATTTATGTTGTTGATGCGTTCATTTTTTACAGGTGGTGGTTGTATAGAGTGTTGTGCACTATCTTAACGTTCGCGTTTGAAAATTGGTCGCGTTTGGTTATTGAACGTATTGTATGTTGGTTTTTGCCAACGAGGTGAATTGTTGTTATTGCGATTCCTGTCTTGTCTGAACGGGTTTTGTGTTTGCGTATGAAACTGTTTATAGTGTTCAGCTTGTTGCTGAGGAATTGGCCTGTTCTGGGAACTGCCTAGAACCATTGGTTCGAAAAGTTGAGGAAGTTGTCTATAATCCTGTCTACGTTGTGATTGGAAAGCATGACTATGATTCGCTATTTGAGAGTGATTCTTTGGGAATCGTAAATTGTTGGCATGGCTTGTATTCCTATTATCAGTTCTTGAATTTTGTAAGGCGAAGTTAGATCTTATTTGGTTACTTTCAAGTTCTTGAGCTTTAGCAAGGGCATTTGGTAGATCGACTGGTCGCAAGGAAAATAATTTATTCGTTAACTGTCCATTAAGACCACTGATAAAAACTCGTAAAGCATCTGCTCTATTTAATTTATTTAACTCCGTCGTTATAGGCGAGTTTGACTCGTAAGTCATAATGACTTTATTTGTTAGTAGCGTTAGTTTTTTGTTCACTTCATCGTAATACTGTAGAAGGGAAAGTGAACCTTGTCTTAAGACACTCATTTCTTGGTTTATAATATGCATAGGCCGTTTATCAGAATATGCGAAGTCAAGTCGAGCAATAATTGCCTCGAAATTGAGTACTGTACCATGATTGGTTAGTACGTCGTTTGCAGCTTTGGTTATCTTATTTCTGAAAATCGTAAGAGCGGCGAAAAACCTCTTACTGCCAATAGCATAAAGTTTCATGCTGTTATGAGCAGCATCTCTCCAACTTACGTAAGCGGTTGGCGTACCGTCAAAATCTCTTAGGGATTTAATTATATCTAACGTCTCATCACACGGGATGGCCGAACTAATTGTCTGTGTTACGTATTCTGTAACTTCGGGAAGAAGTCCCCTGTCCTTAATAAGTGTCTGTAGCCTATCTATTTCGAATGCGTATGTATCGCGTTGTTCACTTAAAATGTCGTCATATTTCGCATTATTTAATTTAAGTGCCTGAGAGATCAGGCCATTTACCGTATCTTGATTCATTTTTTTTTTAATTTTTCTGTTCACCAGACCACGTTACAGTTAAAAAAAAATTTTTTCTTTTAAATATTCACTTTGATAAGACAACAAAATTACCAAATAATAATAATAATAATACGAATTTAATTAAAATTTTTGAAAATAATCCTAAAATAAACTTAAAATATTCTCACTCTATGTTCGTTTTTTTCTTAAGGTTCTGCTTCTTTTTCTCTGCTTCTTTTTCCTTTCCACTGGAGATTTTTGTAGATTTTTTCTTCGCTGTCACTGATTCACTTTTATAGTTTGAGAGTTTTTTTTTCTTCCACTTTTTATCTAGTTAGCAACGTGTATACATTTTTGTCAATTAGGATACTTTTTCCTATTATAATTTTCTTCACTTTCACTACTTAGGATACTTTTTGTTTCCTCCTAATTTATATTTTTGTTTTACCGTTCTAGGATACTTTTTTGTTTTCTCCTAATTTTTATTTTTCTTTACTGTTCTCAGTTCGCACTGATACTTGTTTTTTATTTTTTGGCGGATCGCAAAAATTTAACACTTTAATTTCTATCGTTTCAAGTTTCCGTTAAACCGCGATCCCGGTTGAGCCCCCAATTAAATTTATCGATCAAACTTTTGTTTTTTAAAAAACTTTATTCAATCTTAAATCTTAATCTACTTAATTCTAACTCGTCGTGATGATGGTCCGAAGTCAACTTAACAACCGACTGACTGCACTGCTTGATCTCGAAGGAACGAAAAAAATGATATTTTTATATATGAGTAATTAAAGCCTCCAGTCCTCGTCCTCATATTGTTTATATTATCACATTGTTGTCTCCGGTTGGAGCGATGGATTCTTCCCATGAATCTAATTATATTGATGATTCATTTAAAGAGGATGTGATATCGATATGGCTGGGAGCTTGGAAAGGTTTTGTCTTAGTTTATTTTATTGATGAAGATATCATGTGTTAACTTGCAATCGTATGTTATTGAGGGTAGTTTTTATATTAAATTGTCTTGCAAAGATTTCTTATTTGCCGTGAAATTTGTTGCAAGTGCAAGATTTTGAGCATATTTTTTTGCGGGAAAGGAAAATATACCTACATATAAGTAGATATATTCGTATAAATTATGAATGGTAGGTTTTATTAATATTTAGGTTGTTTGCATGATTTGAGTTTGAATTGAAATTTCTTGCAAAGAAATTTACAATTTATTATGCCCACGAATATAGGTTCATACATAATACATACCTATCTATATGTAGGAAGGTTTAAAAATAAGTTAATGAAAAAGGGGAGAATTTCTTTGCAATGTTGAGGTAGGTAGGTACAGAAAATAAAAACTAATTTCCTGTCTTTGGCTTAAAATTTGTTTGTTTGATTTTCAGGGTACCTAGGTAGGTTTATTTGCTTTGACTTTTAATTCACAATTTATCATACGAGTAGGCATGTAGGTAGGTGTGTACTTCGCTAGGTATGATTTAATTGTTTGACACTAGAGTCTGTTTTTTTCTTTGTTTTTGCTAATGGAATTCATATTCTGTCAATCTGACCGACGGTTTTTTAAACTAGGTCATAAAAGACTTATAATCATTAAAAAAAATTGTATTTAATTGTTTGACACTAGAGTCTGGTAATGTGGTGGTTGAATTTCAGCCAATGGACGATATCCTAGTAGATTGGTCTTATAAGTTTTAGCTGTCAACTATTTTTTTGTTTATTTGAGTGTAGGTAGTTAGGTACCCAGACATTTTTGAAATATGGCTAAGTATGTACCTATACATACGTACGTACATACCTACAACATTGTTCTTTTAATTAAAGCTACCTAGGTATGTACATAGGTATGTACCTAGGTAGGTACCTACCTACATTTTTATTTTTTCAAATCAACCAGAGAGAGAAAATGATTGTAAATTGCAAAACGGCCAGTGCAATAAAAATTGAATTATACACAGCTGGTGTAGGTAGGTATGTACATAAAGGTTTGTAGGTAGGTATATACATATTGTTAAAAAAAGGAAGAAACGAAGTCTCAGTCGTCAAATAAAATGTTTTTTATTTTTGTGTGCAGGTACAGTCAACTCTGCTTAACTGAAAACATCGGTTATCTGAAACAAAAAATTTATTCCGGAGGCTTTTTTAAGAATTTTTCACACAAACTGCTTCGTATAACTGAACTCCGTTTAATTGCAAACTCGGGATAATTGAAACAAAATGAATATTTTTCACTTTTTCAACTCCGTATAAGTGAAACGGCCGTTTTTTTGTTTTTAATTATTGTACCTACATAGGGGAAGTGGGGGCAAGACCGCACATTTAGTGCCTGACTACCTCGAAAACCGTTATAAAACATCTTTTAATAAAAATAAAGTTTTTATTCACTTAGTCTTACATTTCTTTTAGGAACTTTGATTTTTATAATAAAAAAATAAATTATTCCAAAAAAGATAATAAACTTAAAAAAACATCGTCAAATAATGCTCTTGCCCCCATATGGGGGCAAGATCGCCCTACCAAATTTTTCCGGCTTCAAGAGCGTTCTTACCTTCAAAATGCAAAAATACTATACTAATACTTTGTCAAAATCGTTTTTTGTGTTATTTCTGCTAGTTGGAATGCAAGCACGCAAATCCTTGATAGTTATGGGGAACAAATGGCTTTCGAGCAAAATTATGTGTTCAGATAATTCATTCTCTTGCTCTTGAATATTTTTCACTTTTTCAACTACGTATAAGTGAAACGGCCGTTTTTTTGTTTTTTATTATTGTGCCTACATAGGTATATTCATATTCGTTTTGTGATTAAAAATGTAAATACCTTTGTTGTTTGAATTGTTTCATATGGAAATATAACTACATACATATTTTGACACAAAAAATCATGCCTAATTTTTTTTGATTTTCAGGCTGAATGAAATTTAATATTTGTTTTCAAAAAACTCCGCTTATTTGAAACAAGTTTCAGTTATCCGAAATTAGTTATTCAGTTAACTGAAAACTCCGCTTAACTGAAACAAATGGTCTGCAAATGTGGTGTTTAAGTTATGCGGAGTCGACTGTATCAATTTCATTTCTATATGTTATACCTAGGTAGGTAGGTGTATATATACATACGTAGATGTGTACATTTTTAAAAAATTGTTTTAACTAAACCTAAATTTACCTTAATTTTTGTTTTATTTTTTCAAATCAACCAATTGCAAAACGTGCCAACAGGTAGGTACCTACCTATACTTACGTATTTTGATTTTTATTTACGACTTTTTGATTCCAGATATTTTACAAAATAAATGATTTAATGTACCTACCTGTAGATACCTACCTACTAATAACTTTTTCATAGAAAAATCCAATTTACCGTTGAAATTGAAACAAACAAGAAATAAGCTTACCTCGACACAGTAGTCATTCGCGAAGAAGGGCAACTAAAAATGGATTGGTTTCAAAAACCAACTTCGTCGGGTAGAATAATGAACTTCTTCTCCCTACATCCCAAGCAAATAATTTTCAACACGGCCAAAAACTTGATACATAGAGTTCTTTCAATCAGTGACACAGAATACCACATCAATAACAAAATAAAGATAAAAGAAATATTACAAAAAAACGCCTTTCCGCAACAAATAATAAAAACACTAATATCACAATATGAACATCGAAGTATCCATCCACCGGAAGAAAAAGAAAGAGAAAACAAAATTTACAAATCCTTTATGTACGTTGAAGAAATAGCAGATCGGTTCAAAAACGCAAAACTCCTAGGTACATAGAAATACAAATTAGCTTTAAAATCGACAAACACAACTCTACACCAACCTTAAAACAAAAATAGACAAATTGGAACATTCAAATTTAATTTACAAAATTAATTGTAATGGAAATTCTGACGAAGAATGTGACCAAATATACATAGGAACAACAAAACAAAAACTTAAGAGCAGACTAGCAGGACACAAATCCGATATAAAAAGCAGCGCAATACAGAAGACAGCCCTGGCATCACATTGCATAGCTTTCAAGCACTGCCCCGACCACTCCAACGTCAAAATAATGCAGCGAGAAGAACATCAAAACAAAAGGATGATAATCGAAACCCTGCTATAATCAGCGCTGATAACACAATGAACAGACGAACCGATATGGACGACGTCAGCCCACACTACAAGCATTTGGTGGAGAAGAGGAAAAGAAAAAGCTCTACAATATGATCTTTATGTGCTGTGTGCTCATGTTTATATATTTTTTTCAGTTTATTTGAGATGTTACTTGTCAGTCAAACTTTATACTGTGTAGTCGTAAAATAAATTATTAATTTAACATACATAAATGTAACAACAATTATTGTAAGTGATTAATGAATTGTGAATATCTTTGTAAACATTTATTAACATACATATCAATGCTAATATAGAAACCATTTTGCACCTGATGATGTCCATATACATGGACGAAACGTTGTGACAAAAAGAAAATATTTGTTTCATTTGACCTAAAGCCCGTTTAGCAATAATCTATAATAACAAAAGGTCACCAACATCAAAATATATAACTTTTTTCGTTAGGAATTTTTTCCTTTTTTGAAATTTAAGTGTAAAATAAATTTGAAAAACTTAAATTTGAATTTTTGCATACCTAATTCAATAATAATAATTATAAATTGTTCCTATTTTCGTGACCTTTTTTTATAAATTTCTAAAAGGAATACAATTTTAGAAATTAATAATAATTATAATTAGTGTTTTAATGTTTAAAGCTTAAGACTTCTATCTCCCTCCGTTTGTGTGGGAGGGGCAATTTTCTAAAACATTTGCTTTAAATGGATTAAAAATTATTAAAAATCAACAACTTACAATATCATGCGATAGCTTTTTTTAAAGTCTTGTTTTTTTAATAGTTTTCAAAATAATAGTTAATCAATAGTTTTTGAAACAAAATTTTTCAAAGTCAAAATTTAGAAAAAAAAAATGGGCACGACTGGATCGCACAAAACTTGCTCTTGTAGCTAACAACTTTAACGTAGCTTGAAATAGACATGTACATATTTATTCGTTCCATAACATTATGATATTATTAAAAAAAAAAGTTTTAAAAACAATTTAAAATATAAATGATTACTATGAATTATTATAAATTAGTTATTTTATTAGCTAAAATAGATAGAGCTAAAAAAAAATATGCCATCTGATTTGTTTAATAAATATGAATTTATGAAAAAAAAAATTCAAAAATCGTTAGATCGTTTTTTTTTAATTAATTTTGTATATATAAAAGATCTTGGACATATTTTAAAATTAAATTTGGTATGCTTATTTTTATTACTTAATAAAATACAATTTTTCACAAAATTCATTGGCTCGTTTTCAAGATAATGAATTTAAAAAAAAATTCAATATTTTTTAAAAAATCCAAAAATAATTTTTTCGAAAATTTTTATATGCAAAATTGAAATTGTAAGCGACTTTTGTATAAAAATTTTGGTTGAAATCGGTGTAGTAGTTAACGAGAAATTTGAAAACCAAAAAATTGGTTGTATGACAGGTACCGTTAATAACCGTTATAAATTTTTTTTTTCTATCAGAATATTTATTTTAGTCATTTTAGTACCTCGTACATTTTTTTGAAAATCGTTAGATCCATTTTTGAAATAAATCAATTTTTGTATATTGGCTGTATGACAGGTACTGTTAGTTTTTGAGCTAAAAAAAAAATTTCAATTTCCCCTCTAGGGAATCACATAAGACCCTTAAATCAAAAGTTTGAAGAAAATTGCTTCAGCGGTTTAGGCTGCAGGTCGAGGTACAGACAGACGGACAGAGAGACAGAATTGCGAGAGCCACTTTTTTTCGCGCTCTCTATCATCGTAATGTTAGGGAAAATTATCATATCCATTTTTTTTTACGAATCCTAAACTTGCCCTATACTATGTATATCGCAAGTTAAATTGAAAAACTAAATTTATTTGCATTTTTTTCTTCTGAATTTTACGTAATATTCTGTAATTAGTTTTTATTCAAACGCTTAGAACCATGAGCTGGTATATAGTTTAGTTTTTGAGAAAATCGAAACTTACTAAAGAACTTTTTTCTTCCAAAATTATTTTTTTTACCTACCTATCAAAATTTTTGTACTAAAATAATTTTTATTTTAAAAAAACAAAAAATTTGATGTACTTTGAAAGACTGGATTTTTCTTAAATTTTCTTTTAACATATGTTTAAAAGCCCATAAAGCTTGTGGTTATTGTTAAAATATGTTTTATATATCAACAAATAATAGATGATTAGTATAAATTATTATAAAATTTAAGCTGTGAAAATCGGCAGCAAAATAGTTATGATATTAACCATTTAGTCCAAACAAAGCTATTTTATCTGTCCCGGCGTATTAGGCCTTAAAATTGTATAATCATCTAAATATTTTATATGTATTTAAATGGTAAGGAAATAACCTTTCTATAGACATCTAAATTTTCAAATTCGGATAAGAACTTTTAGATTTATAACCAATTTTATGCAGACAAATTCACTATTTTAAATTTTTGTCTGTAAAATATATTTCTATTGTAAAATTTTAATATTTGAAATTAATTTGTGAAGCTTGTGAGCAACACACAGCTATGTTTTATATATCAAAATTTGTATTAGAAAATTTAAAATATTTTAATTTGAAAATATTTGATGGGCGTGGTGACAATATAAAAATAAAATTCGTTGAAAAAGCATATTCCATTTTGCATTTTTTTTGGTAAATAAATTAATAAAACTAATTTTAGAATGCCTTTTGTTTGAATAATGACTTACAATTTATTAGAAATATTTAAAAAGAGGATTGGAGCAATTGGTGTGTTTGTTTTGTTTTTAAAAATTTATCAAATTTTTATTAACTTTTGTACTTTAAGTACAAGAAATCGAATTAATTTTTCACTAAATCACATTTTTATTATGATTTTTTTAAGATTTTGCAAACATTTTAAAACAGAAATTTAGATTATAAACTTCTATCTTAAATTCATGTATCATTTGTTATGAACTATTAAGTATTACTCATGTTTGAAGCCTCTAAAATTGGGTAAATGGAGCTTTTTTGTGATTTATTTTATATGATGATGGTTATAATGATTTTTTATATTAAAATATCAAAAAAAAAATAAATTTGAGATAACGCTGCTTTGCACTGGTGGACGATTGTTGACAATGAACAAAGCAAACCACTTGTATGGATTTTATTCGAATTTGTATGAATTTTAAAAAATCAATTGTGACTATTATATAGGAGGTATAGATAAAAAATGAGGTATAAAATTAATGGTTATTTTGTTGAGATTAAATATAAGAAAAAACTAATTCAATCCATGTCTACACTCACATGTTATTAAGTAATATGTTTACAAAATATTATATTGTTAATTTCTCAGCTCAATGGTGCAATAGAAATATAATTTTTGTATACAAATTCCTAGAACAAACCTCTATGACTGTTTATTGAAAAATTATTAATAATAAACAAAAAAAACAAATTTCAAAATGTTTACCCTTTCTTAAATAAATCTCTCAAATAATAATTCAGAAAGATAACATTTTTACCATTTAATTGCTATCAAATATATCTATAAGATATTAAAGTTTTAGATTTTGTCCAACTGCCCATTAAAAAGATAAAAATGAAATACTTTGAAAAATTGACCAAAATAATGTACCCTTTTTCAAAAATCGTTTTGAGTATGAAAAAAAAAATCCTGTCAAAAAATACTTGAACATTTGTAATTTTTTCGTTCATCCCCTATAAAAAGGAGTCAAAATAAAAAAACAATTAAAAATGTACCCCCGTACAACTACTTAGTACTTTTCGAAACGACTATTTGTCAATTTTCAGTCTTAAACCGGTTATATCTTGTAGATTTTTTAATAAGAAAAGATGTACGTGTTTTTTTCTAATTTGTTTATGTCTTTTAAATTTAAACAAAATCAAGTTTCTACGACGACGTCGCGTTGTTAGTTAGTTAGTTAGTTTTTTTGACTTTGATTCAGTTTTACCCTATTAAATGTGCGAATTTCAAAAAATCCGTTCTAAGTGGACCCCTACATAAAATTTTCTATCGTATAAATTTGTATTATATATATTTTTAATACTTCTAGTTTAAGCTGTAGTGTGATAAGTCAAAGTGGTTGTAATTAGGACAATTTGTATTCTTTCATTTATATAATATAAATAAATAAATAAAAAAAATAATAATAATTTTTTGTCATTAATTTTTGAAATTTTAAAATTTGTCATCAAGTTTTCAATAATTTAAGAGATCAAATATAAATTTCACGGGACATTTACACACTCTTTTAGTGTGAAATTTGTCGATCCTCCTCAAAAAATTTTATTCAAAAATTTAGCCACATTTAAAGGCTAAATTTTAATATCTTAACTTTAATATTCTTCCCAGTAGAAATGAAGTAATGATTTTTAAAAAATCCAATTAGAAAATTGGTAGACGGTTGTCGACCATGAACCAAACAGAGAATTTGGAAGAAATTTCGGCAATTTTTAACTATCAAGAGTAACGATTTAATACCTAGATTCCCTTTAGACTCATCAAAAAACATCATCGCCATCAAACTCATACATTATTGCATCACTCATATTCTTACCAATAGACCTAAATATCTAGAAAGCAAAAAAAAAGCAATCTACCTATATGCCTTGGCCTTCATGCCGCCGACGACGCCGACGCACGTCACCATTGTCTTCTTGCACACAAGAAAAAAAACACCCCTTCCTCTTTAACCGCACAGAACCCAACAAACCAAGGAGAATTCCCAAATTTTTGTTCACACTTTTTAATTCTCTGCACCTTTGCATAGCAAAGTAACCGACAATAAAATGTAAAAAAATGCTATCCCTTAACAAAAAAGATTCAAAGATTCACTCTAACTTTTATAAATTAGAGTATTCCTTTCCTATTCTTACTTGAAATTCTCCACAAAATTCAATTCTCTCCGTGGAATAGGGTTGTGGAATTCAATAGAGATTCTTTCGCGTTCCCTCTCAAGATGGCAGTCCATTCGACATTCACCATGATAATACCATGGTTTTCATATACAAGGGTTCAATCTGTCTAGCTTTCAGCTTACAGCAATAATAATTGATGTATCAGGAAAAGAGATCCACATGAGGGTATTTTTATAAGTAGTATTCAAAAAAGCTTGGCAGGACACTACTAAAAAAGCACTCACCCATAGAGGTTAGGCAAAAGCTGATATTGCTTTATCTTCCAGGCGTCACCGGCCGGCACTCAGGTCTTGTTGTTGCAACTTTTTTTTTTTTTTTTTTTTATATTAAGCGCGTGCAAAAGGGGTTGTGACTACCCTTAAGATGATATACACAGCACGAGCGATTAGGTAGATTGGAGGGGATTTAAAAGGAGATACCGATGCACATTGGTTTTGAACGTCTGTAGATCACAATGGGAGGGGAAAATTGAGCTGGGTAGAGAATTCCACATTCGAGTAGTGCGACTAAAGAAAGAATCTCTGTACTTAACAGTACGTCCGAAATTGGGCTCAAGGGTAAACTGATGGGCATTCCTAGAAGCGCGAGTATTACGGTTGAATTGTTTAAGGGGAGGTATGCAACTGGCTATTTCACTAGAGCATTGTTTATGGAAATAACGGTAAAATAACGAAAGACATGAAACATTTCGACGGTGCTCAAGAGATGAGAATGTTTCCGTTATAGTTCTTTCACCTATCATTTTAAGAGCTCTCTTTTCAATTCTATCCAATAAACTCAAGTGGGTTATTGGAGCACCTGCCCAAATGTGAGAGTTATACTCAAGTTTTGGACGAATAAAGGCTTTGTAGATCACAGCCAGATCAGAAGGGGAGAGAAATTTCTTGCATCGACGGAGAAAACCTAAACACTTAGTAGCATTTTTGGCGATGTCGAATATGTGGTCGTTCCATAAAAGGTGGTCTGTGACACACATACCGAGGACTGAAAGCTTTTCGGTTTCTTCAATGCAAGTGCCACTCATGGATAGTGGCATGGGGGGTGGGTTTCGTTTTAACGACAGTAGACAGCATTGAGTTTTTGAAGCATTAAATTCTACACGATTTTTTATTCCCCAATGGACAATGCTGTCGAGATCAGAATTTAGTGAGCTTATCATACGCTGCCGTTCAAGTTCCACATTCGAAGGACATGGATGAGAATCTGTAAACGAATATGAGAAGCTGAGGGCACTGTCGTCAGCAAAACAATTTAATGGATTAGAAGTTTCAGATAAAAGATCGTTTATGAATATAAGGAAGAGAGTCGGAGACAGAACGGAGCCCTGGGGCACACCAGCATTTATTTTGTGAATTTCAGACTTGAAACCATCCAATACAACTTGTATTGAACGGTCCGAAAGGTAATTTCTAATCCAACGAAGAAGAGATTCATCGATACCAAATGCACGCATTTTCGATAAGAGAGCTTGATGCCAAACTCTATCAAATGCTTTAGAAATATCAAGCGCAATAATCTTACTTTCTCCAAAATGATGTAAAGATTTGTGCCACTGTTCGGTGAGATATACCATCAGATCACCAGTGGACCTATTGCTACGAAAGCCGTACTGCCGGTCATTAAGAAGCTTTCGTTCTTCGAGATATTTTTTTTAGCTGAAAATTAATCAGCGTTTCCATGACCTTGGAAAGAAGGGACGTAAGCGCAATTGGCCGATAGTTGGAGGGGGAAGAAGACCCGCCTTTTTTAGGGACAGGCTGGACAAATGCTGTTTTCCATCCACTCGGAAAGAGACCAGTAGAGTAGGACAGATGGAAAAGCTTACGCAGTGGTTTTGCCAGCGTTGAAGAACACCTCTTCAGAACAATGGGAGGGATACTATCCGGGCCAGCGGATTTGTGTATATCGAGATCTTTCAGAACTCTGGCAACTGCACGAGTGCGGAAGAAGATTTGTCCCATAGAATCATTTGCGCTCTCAAGTACAGGAGGAGTCATACCACTTTCAGGCAGCGACGAATTGACAGCAAACTGTGCTGCAAGCAAATTGGCTTTATCGATTGAGCTGACAAAAGGAGTATCGTTGAAGACGAGCGTTGGAACCGAGGACGAGGTGGTGTTTCGTATGTTTCTTACAAATGACCAAAAAGTTTTACTACCTTTGGGACATTGTAGGATTTTTTGCCGTAATTTTTGATCATGTAAAAATTTGGTTCGTCGAATATGAACGTTACAGGTCTTTCTAGCTTGTTGAAACTTTTTCCGGTTTTCCTCAGTAGGGTTGGCTTTATAACTTCGGAAGCTTACTTCTCTAACCCTAATAACCTCTTTACAGCTCAAATCAAACCATGAGTTTTCTTTGGGTTTGATAGGTTTCACCCTATTTGGGATAAAATTTCTCATTCCACAAAGAATTAAGTTTGTAATCATATCTGCACTGGAATCTACGTCACTATCGAGGAAGCATAGTGACCATAGCATATATTTTACGTACATATGTATGTATTTCAATTTATTTTTTTTTTTCAACAGGCATGCGCTTCGGATTGGCCCAAAGCAAAGCCGGTTTAGTAACAATGCTTATGAAATATAAAGTTCAAACATCAACAAAATTCGCGAAGCCGTTGGAAATTTCCCCAACAACGTTTTTGACAACAAGCCGTTTTGGTGTTTGGCTTCGCTTCCAATCAAGAAAACTTTAATACCTACATATTCATAAGAAGTTAAGCGCATAAATAAATCAAGATATGTATATTAAATATTCAGTAGTCTTAATGTACCGCCGCAGGGGCTCCATTGACAACTTTGAGGCAGTAAATTGCTTCACTTATTGCCATTGCCTTGAATACCTACTGCCAATGGAGACCCTTTAGCGGGGTACGCATTATCAAACCTGTTTGACGTCAAACATCACATAGTAGGCGTGTTTTTTAGTGCCCTCTATATTAGCTTACAAAAAATGTCCATGTAAAATACAACAATAAATGTGTTTAGTTCGCGGCGATAAACATATCTGCTTAAGAATTAAGATAAAATAAAAACAGTGCTTCCATACGCTATTTTCTACATTTATCCGATGAATTCTCACCAAATCTCAAAAATTCATCAAAAAATTCATTAATTTGGCAGATGGATTTTAAAGCACGGGTCGGCTGATTGTGAAAAATATGACAGAAAAAAAGTTAAAAGCCAAAGTTTATTTTATTTGTTAAAATATAATTTATTAATTTGAAAAAAAAATGTACTTTCCATTGCAATAAATAAAAGAAAGACCTGTTCCAGGCATGAGACGTTTCTTTAAATTTGTCAAAATTGTAACGATATTTTGTTCAATTCTTGTTTGTTGACAATCAGTTGACAGCCAAAATGTTGTG
>OX439486.1:30364982-30414222 GCA_949320155.1 Melangyna quadrimaculata
AAACGAGGCCTTAATTGGTATTTTTAATAACGTTACCGAAAAGATGAACTGGATGATCAGCAAGTTCAACAACCAAATTGAAAGAACGGATGCAGAAAGGATTGAACAAGATATCCTGCACCAAATCCTTATAATCAAGGACGAAGTCAATGAGATTATTCGAGCATGTCAAATGACTAGAAATGGAATAGTAAACACCAACCTTCTAAACAAGGAAGAAGTTAATAACATCATAAGCGAAATGGAAACGTTACCGTACGAACATTCAATCCAGGCGATTGAATATGGCAAACCATCAGTTTTTACGAACAACACTATTCTTTTATATGTTCTTTCAATGCCAAAAGTAAAACCAATTCAGTACAATCTTGTCCATACGCGAGCTACTATAAGTGGAAATCAACAAGTGGACTTGAAATTCAAAATGGTCCTCATTAACCACAGTGAAACTTTTTGATTGATAGGTCACTGCCTAACGATAAGCAATTCCACCATATGTGAGGAATCGGCCCTGGAAAGGATTCCTGAGGATGCATGTATATCAAAGGCTACTAAAAGGTGGAGGTGGAAATTGTGAGTTCCATACTAACACTAAGGAAATTGTTGAGCTGGTCAAGGATGACACCATTTTCCTTACAAACTTTAAAGGCGATATGACGTCGGATAATGTCACAAGTATGTTAAATGGTAATTACGTTATTCAACTACATAATGAAACTATCCAGTTGAGGAACAGAACACTTTCGAGTAGAATCTCTACAGCGCTTCAGGTTTTACCCCCGACCTTAACAAATGTGACCGTTAAGAGTCGTGCAATCGATATTGGATACTTTTAGCCTAAAAACATCGATATATATATATGTTTATTGAACAAAATAACATTTACGATTTGCCTTATAACTAGTTAGATACGATGATATTATACATTTATTGACACATAGGGGGCCTAATCTTATACTTTGTCTTAAATTTAAAGCATTATAAAATGCAAAATACATGTCAAAAAATTAAATCTAAAAATCGGCTGACTTGATTGTCCTCGGGGTGTTCTGTCCCGGTTGTCAAGTTGTAGTTTTGGTGGGGTAAAAAGCATCGAACGCCTTGCCAAACTTACTGAAGATCTAAAAGCATCCACCTTGTTAGATGTAACTTAACATCCCAGCGCTGAACATACAAACCTTTGGTCCAGCTGTCCCAGATGGAAGATCTTTGTCTTGCTCAAATGCGTAGTCTACGGGACGTAGACTTTTGAAGGGGGGAAGGGTTATGACAATGCCTCGAACACGCGCAATGGATTAAACTGATGAATCATCATATTCATATATATACCTGTTCCCACAGGTATCTGTACATTGAACTTCACCATAGCGCATTTGATGATTCCAGATACTTATTCTGGCTGGGAACTAACTGGTCATTGACCATTAGTGAAGAGTCAGCACAATATGAACTAATGCCCTTGAAATATCGCCACTGACCAACAGTGCATCGTGGGATAGGAAAATAAGATTAAGCTAGTTTTATGTTTGGAACTCACAAAGAACGGAATAAATAATAATCGATACAATTAAATACGTTTTATTATTTGTAAGTCAAACGGTTAGGCCAACCCCTCAAGAATTAGCGTTCGCGGTTTTTTTTTTGGTATCCCCTTCAGGGATATCGTTTACTTGTGTGAAAATACTGGATGCTCAAAATATTTATTTTCAGGGCGTTGCCTAAAATCACCTTCACTTTAACTGCTTTCCCACCGAGCAATTTCAGCTAACAATTTTTAACCATGATGTGTGGTTGAACAAATTTCATATAACTCTTTCTACTTTGTTGTTGGAAGCAAGCAAACAAAACGCAACAAGAACATAATAGTTTGACAGCAGAGAGAAAACAAACATTTTCGAATACGTGCAGTAGCGTACGCAGGATTTTGTTTGAGGGGGGGAGGGGGGTCTCAGTCTCAATTTTGGTGAAATTTTTTTAAGGTATCACTAAAAAGAAAACAAAACTAAAGCCTTTCGTATTATCAACCACCAGAAGTTAAATTTCAATAGACAAATTAAAAAAAAAAAAAGAAATACACACAAAATACTCCATATATAAATGAAAAATCCACTTTATGGACTCGATTTAAACAACGTCAACAGTAATAGGGGTAGGTGAAAAGTGAATTCACATTTTAATAAAATGTCCGTTTTTTTAAATAAGCTCATAGCTCTGTTATATATCCACTCATGTTTAACTTAACTACAGTTTAAATAAGATCAATTATAACAATTTATTCCAATTCGATTTCTGTACTTATCAAAATAGAAGTTTATTAAATTATTGAACGTCAAAAATAGTGCTATGACAAAAACTTTTAAGTTTGAACTAATCATAATAGTAGTTTAAAACCACTATGAATACGGCCCATTAACTTTAAAAAAAGAGTTTGAGAAGATTGTCTACCTCTGATACAAGTTAAGGGCAGTTTTTCGAAATGTCATCAATTGACTCTACAGCTTTATGAAAGCCTTGTGTCGTAGCATTAGAAATAACATTAGGCAAACACAACATGAAGTTAACAGACATTTAAAAATATTTTTGAATATTTGATACGTTCACTGAGCGCGAAGATACTGGTTAAAGCCTAACCAAAGCACTTGAGCACACTAAAAAGCCATAAAGAGAAGATACTCCATTCGTTATTTCATTCCGGCTTTTTTTTAAATGGGAAAAGAAGGACAAAATTAAATGTGTGAAATCATTTTGCGAATTTTGACTGATTGCAAAGGAATTTTGTTTGGGTTTCTATGAATACTGAGATACGTTTGAAATGTCAAACAAAATCTAGATTACGTGTGGTATGAACTAATGATTTCAATACGACATCCATGTCTATAGTTTTTTTTTTTTTTATTAAAATTGAAAATATTGCCAAAGTTAAAAATTAACAAAAATAAAATTTGAACTAAAAAATAATAAAAAACTTTCTTTGATGATATATGAAACCTTAGCACAGTATACCATATTGCTTGGGGGGGGGGGGGGCACAAAATCTAACAACATACGTTATTCATTATTAACACTTGCAGCGCAGCTTTCGGACTTTTTTCTAAATTTTCAAATCTACTGCACCACTGCGCTTTTCTTCAATAAATAACATGAATAAGAAAATGTGTACAATTGTAAAAATCGTAGTGCATCTTCTTTATGCAATTATTGTTAAGAAACACTTTTTAAAAATGCTTAACAATTTTATAAAAAAGAGTTTATTAGTAAGAAAGTTGATCTTGTAATATTATCATATCATATTCCTGCCTTAAGAATGTAGTCTTAGTTTTTAAATACATGAGCTCAGTTTATCAGACGGGAACCTTTTTGAAGAAGAAACAAATATTTTGAATTATTATATTACATTTGCAAACAAATTTAACCCAGATTTTTATTCAAATGTACATAGAAAGATTCTTATATGAACATCTTCATCCGAAAAAAATTCAAGAAGGATATCTTCTTTCAGTTTTGAAAATAACTAAAGAATTTCCATTCAATAAAATAGCTGTTGAAATAATTATTGATAAATGGAAAACATTTTTACGATATGATAAAAGTGCATTGAATTCAGAGGACATCGTTAAGTTTTTGTATTCTTTGACAGAGCAGAAAAATGTCGTGGAAGAATTTATTTTTCAAAATCTTTCAGAATACATACGATCCCTTATCTACGATTTTGCCCCTCAGTTTTTTTTTGTTTTAAAAAAATGCTGAAATTTAATTTAATTAATTATTAAAAATCAAACTATAATGCTACTGCGAAAATTTTGGTTTCAATGTGATTTTTGTTTCAATTTACTGCGATTTGTGATTACTCAAGTCCGAACCCTGCTTGCAGCGTATACCAATTTTCCTTGGAACTACACAAGAGGGAATCAAACATGAGCGAAAAGGGAGAAAGAAAAATAACTATAAAGGCTTGCAGCACTACTAACTACAACAACAATGCAACTGTGTTCTTGTTATTTGTATTCGAGAAGCGCAATCAAACATTTTATAATACGAAGGGTGAATTTTTAAACCAGAAATAAACCAAGCGAACTATGTATGTGTACATGGGTAAGATTACCCCGATGCCTGTTTCTTAAGCCCACTGCACATCTACTGCGTACCTATTATAGCTGCCACCAGTAGCAGATCCAGGGGGGGTGGCTATAGGGGCTAAAGGCCCCCCCACAGCCGAATCATAAAATAATTTGAAATAAAGAAAGCAATACATTACAACGTGTAGAGTTTTATATTCCGTCTAAAATATTGTTAAGATATGAAATTTGATGGACAAAATAACGTCGTTGGGGCTGAACTATTTGCATACATGTTATGTAATTCTTTTTCTAAGCCCTAGGATTGGGGCTAAAGCCTGAAGCGAATTGGACAAAAACTAAGTTGGGGGCTATGAATATGGATATTTTTAATGTAACGACAATGTTTCCCTAAAAATTAAACCCAGAAATTTGGGACGAAAAAAAACAGCTTTGACGCAATAAGGTCTCAGAATATTGGACAAAAAACCTAGCCAGGGTTAAGCAACTTACTTCCTAAAAACTAACCTTATTCCAGAGAGTTTTGGGGGCTCAAGTCTAGGGACTGTCAAAGTCCGAAGTTCGGGCTAAGGCTTGAAGAGATAAGTAAAAAGAGATGAAAATGGTCGGGGCTTTACATTAACGTGTCAAATGCGCAACTGTATTTACTAAAAACATAGCTAATTTACCGAAAGAAATGCATTTGAGGCTTAAACCATTGGAGAACAACGGGATGTCAAGTTCAGTGTATGTTTAATACAACAGGAATTGTTTCTTACGGCCTTGGCTGGGCTTAAAAATTTTAGGGGCTACGTTTTTTTTGAAATTTGAAAGGTCCACGGCAATTGTACATACAAAACATAGAAATTCTCTAGTCAAGGAGCCAAATTCCAAAAGCGTGAGTATTCTCTGTGCGCACTCAGAAAATAATGCAAAAGCAAATGAATATTTGCAATCCCTCTAGACTCTAGAGTGACGTGCAAATTTGTCGACATATTTTTTTAGCATGAATGAATACCTATAAAGCGTATGCAGCGTATACACGAAAACTCATTCACGCTGGCAGAATTGGCCCGCGGCTTATTTCTTAGAGCAGCTTTGTCTTATGTCGTAAAGTGTCAGTTTGAACAAAATAGTTTCTCTTTGATTTGGATAATTCAGGAAAAATGAGATCATAGAGGACTAATACCATGTCAAAGCACATATGTGAGCTTTTTCCAGTATATAATTTTTCTGAACTAGCCAATTAAAAACAGTTTTCAAATCTTGTCAAAAATGGGAAGTTCAAAACATACACACAGCTTATTTAAAAATATAACTACATAATGTAGGTACCTAATCAATTTTTAAATAATATAAATAAACGAATTTGTACGCGTGGTTCAAGCATATATGGCTAAAAATTATTGTGTGCCTTTGAATTTGCTTCTATCTCCGCTACAGCAATTATGAATAATTGTTATTGTACTTTGTATTAAAAACATTTTGAAGCGCACCAGGAGCGGATATAAAGGCACACAAAAAACGGATATCATTAAAGGAAAAGGGAAAAAAAATTGAGCCTTAAAGGTTAGACCGCACTCGCAGGAACTGCACTGCATCGGAACTACACTTCACACGAATTCGTATGAATTTGTATGAACTTCAGTTGCCGCTTGGTGCGCTATAGCTCCTTAATACATAAAAAATAATGTTTTGCCACGTTGTCGTGAAGTTTAGTTCGACTGAAGTTGAGTGCGGTCTTGCATTAAACCTAAACTGATCTCTATTATTTGTTATAAATTATAAAATTTGTCTTGGGACAAGCAAATTTTATTACTTAAGGTCTCAAAATGGATCTCCAAACTGAAAGCTTTTGATTTAGTGTAGCTGAGCACAAATGTGCACGTCTCCCAAATCAGAGACTTAATGGGGTGGGGGGGTGGTGTCAAAGTTGTCAAATTTTGGTGAAAAAAAAAAGTTATAAGGTACATGGATTCTGACAACGCAAATGTGTTGTGTCCATCGTCATTAAACGTGAACCAAAATGGCAGACGGTTTGGGAGAGTCTAAGTTGCCGGCAGACGTCGCCGTCGTTTTAAAGTTGTCAAATTTTGGTAAAAAGGTACATGGATACCGGTTTTTTATTTTAATACTTATGTATATAGAAAGCAAAACCCAAAATGGCAGACGAAACAGTAGAGGTTAACACCGCGGCAGACGTGTTTGTGCACTGTTAAACCAGAAAAATTGCATTATTTCTGCCCCAAAAAATCCAAACTAACTTTTTGAAATGCAATTATCTTTATTTTAACGTGAAAAATATAGTCGCAAAAGTTCATTGCCCAATCGCACAACCACCAATAGTTATTCAAGGTTGAATGTCAAAAATATCAGGTTTTCACCTATAACTCCGAAACGGTAAGTGCTATCGAAAATCATTTTAAGCAAAACATGTAGACCATGCTGTCCACCAAAAAATAAGTCATTTTTTTCCTACGACTCACCGTTAAGAATATATTGACATTTAAAAAAATTTAAAATGTCGAAAAAGCTATTTTTTCATGTATAACTCCTAAACGGTTCATATTTCCGAAGCCATATGAATACAATGTTTGTACATTGACTGACCCCCTACCAGACAACATTATGGTTTTTTCTTAAAAATAAACATTTTAAAGATATAATTAATTCAAAAGTTTCAAAAAGGTCTAAATTTCTGTTTTTTCCCCTTTTTACTCAGAAATGTCAAAAATTTATAAAAAACACTTATGCTCAATTTATACATCGTAATATTCAGTACAAAAACATTATGACGGTTTTTTCCATAAGAATCATCAGTCGCAATATATTACTGTTTTAATAGCGTTAAATGTCGAAAATAAAGGTTTTTCGCATATACGACACATCGTTTAAATGAGAATTTTTCCCGAAAAAGAAGATGTACAAAATTGAATTATTAATAGATTTATTATTCACAAAAGTGTTGTTATTTATTTATACTATAAGTAATATTTGCTAATCAGCTCCAGTATCGGAACCTGATGACTCATCATACTCTAGGACTTCACTCACCCAATCAGAATCTTCCTCCGAATCGATTTCTCCACCTTTGCCTGAACTTTTTATAAATATATATGAAAAAAAATAAATAAGGTTTTTGTATGTTATATGCAAAAGTATTTATACATTCAATTATTTCTTCTTCAATCACGACTTGTACGGTGCTGGGAAACTGTAGTCCATCAAACCATTTGAACTGATATTTTCTTTACATATTACCCATCCGCAATCTTCTGCATTCAAGGACGTCGGAATGTCTTATGTGCATTTCTCCAAATGGAAGAAATGTACATCGTTCTAATAGATGCTGGTTCAATTCGGTCTGGCAAGGAGGTCAGAGGCGGCGGAAGGAACTAAATATAGGACGGCTGTATTTTGTTAACCTTAAAGAGGGCTATTAGAAAAGCTTAAGCCGTGTTTTTCGGGACGCTATACCCCTGGGGAAATCGGCCATTTTAGAAAACGCGAATTGATTTATGCCTCCGAAACTACCGATTTGAAGTGAAAAGCTGCCCACTCAAATTTGTTGAAAATCAAATTATCTTTTATTTGTCATCAAAACTTTCTTCTGCGTGGACGATATTTTAGAGGTTATGTCGTTTTATTTTTTTTTATTTACTTTTCCACATTTTTCTCATTTCGTAAGAAACTTACGTAAGTTGTTCACATTGTACAAATTATAGACCGCAAAGTTTAACAAACGTTCATATATTTTTGAAGATGATGCAATCTCCCATACCAAAGTTAGAGCTTTTGGAAAATTGGCTTCTATGTAATTCAATTGAGCCGATAAAGTACAATAACGATAGTATTTTTCGTGGAATGAAATATTGGTAATCTAATTTCTTTGTTAATGAAAAAGGACTTTTAGAAAAGCTTATGTCCGAGCATTGGGGACGCCATGACCCTGGCGAAGTCCACTATTTAGGAAAATACGAATGGACCTATATCTCCGAAATTATTGATCTTAGAGCAAAAACTGTAAAAAAAACTGCCTACTAGCTTGGAGATATAGAATAATTCGCAGATTTTCAAGGGGTATAGCGTCCCGAAAAATAGCACTTAATATTTTCTAATAGTCCTCTTTCAGGTTTCGTTCTACAAAAATTCCTTCTGTTTTTAAATACTTAGTCAGTCACTTTGTGATTTACTCAAAGCTTTTGTAACTTAAATAGCAGTTGCAAAAGAAAAACATATTTTTTTTTTGCAGATACCTACTTATTATTTACTTTCAGTAAGTATTCAGAAAGGGGCCCCGAAGATAAAATCTTGCACAAGGCTTAATTTGGTCCATCGCCGCCTCTGAACGAGGTTAGGACGATGCATCAAAATTATGCAATTTCTTTTTTTGAAATGGTTCATCCAAATCCTTAACTTTGTAGGTATGTTTTTAAAAATAATTTAAATCGAGATTTGTTTACAGAATCGAGAGATTTAAAACTATATAAACTCCAAACAAATTTTTCAAATACAGGAAACACATTATCCTTATCGCAATTTTCGTATCCTATATCATCAAATGCTTTCTGATAGTCTTCATTGTTTCGTAATATTTGCAGAGGACGCTGTTTTCCTTTTGCGAATTAATGCTGGATTGAAATCGCATCCCGTAAACGCATGGAATCCTGCTAAGGACTAACAAAATAAACTACCAAGCTCTTTATACAGTGCTGACACGTTTGTATCCGAATTGTGTTACCATTTTTAAAATAATTCATGTAACATAAAATTTTAAATTAAAATGTCGGTGTCAGAGCAGTTTATCATAATATTTGCTTTGTATTCAATACAGCACGCTTGATATACAATTTTTGTATTCGCTTCTTCGTAAGCATCAAGTGAATACTTATCGTTGATGGAACAAAAAACGTGGTCATCTCGAACCTCATACTGATAAAATTTATCAAAGTTTAGTACCACTTTTTTCATTTTTAAAAATGAGAGAATTTCCTGTTGTTGCCAGTTTAAAATCAAAAAATTAACTAGAGCTTCCTTGAAATAACTATTTCCCAATTCTTTTACAAAATCAGCTTGCCTTATTGTTTGCTCTGGTCCAGAGATCACATACATATGATAATCAGAGGAACTGTCTCGATGAGATCTTTCATAGTCTTTTATAGAAGGTGACCAATTCCAATACCTATCAAACATTAAGAGCATTTCATTAGCTTAGTTGTTAGTTACCATTTGAAGGATTTTTTTTTTAAATACTTCCGAAAGTTTTTGGCAAATCTTTTATGCAATGTATAAGGAAGAATCCATCTATCAAGCAAACGTCTGTATTGGTGGGAGCTATGGTCCTGTCGCGGATTTTTTGGAGCTAGTCTCGGTGCCACTCGTCTCGCTCGCCCCGGTTTACCGAAATGACTTGCGGTCTCGTCTCGGCCCTACCACTCTCTTCTATACAGATGTTGATCTCCAATGTTTACTAATATGCACAGTGTTACTAGACCGTGGCCTTTAGTATTTTAATTAATTTTAGACCGAAATTCGGACATTTCAAATAAACCAATAATGTTTTATTTTATACTAAATTATATTTGTATATTAATAATTACAAAAGTTTATTAAAATATTTGTAAGATAGTATTTGATTTTTGATTCAATTTGTTGTGTATGCGAAAATTATCTGGGTTTTTCAACAACGCAGTAATAAGGAAAAAGAAGGAGAAAATTATATTTTATTTTATTTGAATATTCAGACCAAGAGTATGGTATCACTTTTTCGGAGTTCAATTAATAGTAGATTAGATAAGGAACCAACATGACATGAAAATGTATTTTGAATTCGATTTTTCCATTTTAGAGTAAAAAGGGGGAAAAAACTGAAATTTAGACCCTTTTAAAACTTTTAAATTAATTATATCTTTAAAATGTATGTTTTTAAGAAAAAAATAATAGTGTTGTCTGATAGGGGGTCAGTCAATGTACAAACTTTGTATTCATATGTCTTCGGAAATATGAACCGTTTAGGAGTTATACGTGAAAAAATATCTTTTTCGACATTTTAGATTTTTTTTTAAATGTCAATATCTTCTTAACGGTAAGTTGTAGGAAAAAAATGGCCAAAACTTATTTTTTCTCGGTCAGCATGCTCTAAGAGTTTTGGATGAAATCATTTTCGATAGCACTTACCGTTTCAGAATTATAGTTGAAAAACCGATATTTTTGACATTCAACCTTGAATAACTATTGGCGGTTATGCGATTTGGTAATGAACTTTTGTGAATATATTGTTCATATTAAAATAAAGATAATTGCATTTCAAAATATTAGTTGGGATTTTTTGGGGCAGAAATAATGCAATTTTTCTGGTTTCAAACACGTCTGCCGCGGTGTTAGCCTCTACTTTTCGTCTGCCATTTTGGATTTTGCTCTCTATATAAATAAGTATTACAATAAAAAAATCGGTATCCGTGTACCTTTTGATTTTTTTTTTTACCAAAATTTTACAACTTTAACGACGTCTGCCGGCAACTTAGCCTCTCTTAAACCGTCTGACATTTTGTTTCACGTTTATTGACGATGGACACAACACATTTGCGTTATCAGAATCCATGTACCTTATAATTTTTTTTTCACCAAAATTTGACAACTTTGACCCCCCGCCCACCCCATTAAGCCTCTGAATTGCGTTGGCAGACGTGCATGTTTGATCTCAGCTTCACTAAATCATTCTCTCCAGTTAAAATCAATCGTGTACCGATGACTCACTTTTTTTTTGTAGCCAGCTCTTAGACTTAAAAAGCCCTATTCGGGGAGATGTTTTACTCTGCTATTCTGTTATGAATTTACAATTTTACATACGAAAGTTGGTTCTATTAAAATTTTATTTATGAATTATAGCTTTGGTATTCAGCTTGCCAAAACCTGTCAAAAAATCTACTAAGAGATGTATTATGAACTACTGTCAAAATATCGAACTCCCAAATAATTTTTTATGAATCGCATTTTTGCTATTGAGATGTTGTAAATCATAAAGAATAAAGACAAATTTTTTTTAAACTGTTATCATAAAAGATTTTAATAAATGAAGTAAAACCTTTTATTTCGTCAATGAAATGCTCTTAAAATGAGACAAATGTGGCAAAATAATCACCTCAAGTATCTACGAAATTCGTATTATTAAGTCGTATTTGTTCGTATGTTGAGCTTGTGGCTTAAGTACGGGGTACTTAGAATTCGTTATATGGTGCTCTGGGAAATAATGCCGAGGTGAAGTTTGACTTTGCCATTCGAAAGAACATCAGTACACGAGCCGAAAACCAAATTTTTCACAACTGTACCTAGAGCCATTATGCCGCCATTTTGTTTTTAACGGTGATTTTTGTTTTCATCATAACTCCCGTATTTTTGATCTAAGAGAAATAAAATATATGACAAAGTTGTAGCAAATCAAATTTCCTACAAGAAATATTTTGAAACTTTTTTCGAAAAATCATACTGTTTACAAGTTAGAGTGCATTTTGTGAAAAAATTAGGGGGTTTATTTTTTGTATTCGTCATAATTTTTTTGTTTGTCACTAAAATCAAAAACAACTTAAACAAAAATTATAAAGCTTTTAATTATCTATATTTTTTGGTAATGTAGTTTCTAATTACGTAATTACAAGTTCGAGAAAACCGTTTAGCATCATTTTCATCGAATATTAAAGGTACGAGTTTGGCCTTCGATTTTTGAAATGTAAGCAGTGCACGACCTAGGAGTATGTATATAATTTTGCACAGATCTTTTCAGTGGTGAAGAGGCTTCATTTTTTGTTTTTTAAGGGTTATTTAAGTATTTTGCAATTGTATCAAATTATTTGCGTAGTTTTAGATTTTTAATGAAAAAGACATAGGTAATTTATGTAAATTTTTTTTGGTAATTTGATTATTCCCTATTGTGAATTTTAAATCGGTTGTTTTCATGTGTTTTTGTTATACCTGTTCATAAAAATTTCAGACATTACCTACTGGAAAGGCTTAACTCTTATCCACACCACCCATGAGGTAGTAGGTATTCACTGCAAACCGATTAGCGTTTGTTTTGCACTGCAAACCGATTAGCGTTTGTTTTGCAATTTTAGGCACGTTTTTTTTGTGTGCTTTCCCCTGGAGGCCTAATCCACTAGTCACTAACGGGATTTATGACTATATTTACATATCCATACATACATAAACATGGCTTTTTAGAAAAAAAAGCAAAATATCTCTGTTTCATAGCTTCTAAACGTCAAATCGAAATTTTGGGTTAATGACGTTTAAGTGCTTGGCGGTATTTGTTTCAGTGGTGCGTTCTTTATTGTTACTATGGTCAAAAACAAGAGTTACAATGTCAAAGTTAAAAAAGTTACTTTTTATTTAAGAACGATCAAAGTTAAAAAATTGGGAAAGGGTTGAAAAAAAAAACGAAAAAATAAGAAATAATAAACAAAAGACAAAATTTTGATTCCGTTAAATTTATTGATAAATAATTTACAAAATACATGGTTCTTTCAAATTAAATCACTATCAACTTCATTTTTGCATGAAATCGAATCATAATATAAGACATTTGTAATTTGTTTTTGATTTTTTTTATAATTTTGTATGAGCCACACATTTCTTTATTAAAAAATTGACCCAATCGGAAGAATAAAATTTCAATAAAAAGTGAATTATTCAGAAAACAATTCCAAATATCAAAATGAATAATAAAAAAATTAAATTTATAATAAATTATTACAAAATTGAAAACAATTCCAAATCGGAAGACGAAAAGCAAACACAATCCAACCCCAAAATGAAAACTCAAAGTAACTTTTTCTTATTAAAAGAACGATGAAGGTAAACTAGTTAGAAACAAAAAGAACGCACAAATGTCATTAACCCAAAATTTTGGCTTTCAGTTTGGAGTTTGGCAATTAGATAAAAATCCCCATACTTATTTCTCTACTTATAGTAGGTATTATATCCTTCTTTTCTTTTTGGAAGGGCCTAATACAGTGATTTCTTTTTCTTGATATCCTTCATTTTCAGTGTCGGAGAAAATCTTTCGGTGTGTAAACGAACCCTCCTGGGAAGTGTCTTCAGCCACTGCATCGTCATCACCTTCTATTTCTTCTCTAAACTCTACCTCATGGGTGGTGTGGAAAAGAGTTAAGCCTTTCCAGTAGGTAATGTCTGAAATTTGTATGAATAGGTATAACAAAAACACATGAATACAACCGATTTAAGATTCACGATAGGGAACAATCAAATTACCAAAAAAAAATTACATACATACACATTTTCATTAAAAAATCTTAAATTACGCAAATTATTTGATACAATTGCAAAATACTTAGTAACCCTTAAAAACAAACTATGAAGGCTCTTCAGCACTGAAAAGATCTGTGCAAAATTAGATACATACTCCTAGGTCGTGCACTGCTTACATTTCGAAAATCGAAGGCCAAACTCGTATCTGTAATATTCTATGAAAATGATGCTAAACGGTTTTCTCGAACTTGTATGCGCTGTAGAGCGAGAACCGTAATACGTAATTAGAAACTATATTAGCAAAAAACATAGATAATTTAAAGCTCTATAATTTTTGTTGAAGTTTTTATTCGCTATTAGTAACAAAAAAAAATATTATGACGAAAAAAAAAATAAACCCCCAATTTTTTTTCACAAAATGCACTCAAACTTTTAAACAGTATGATTTTTCGAAAAAAGTTTCAAAATATATTTTGTAGGAAATTTGATTTGCTACAACTTTGTATCATATAACTTTTTTCTCTAAGATCAAAAACACAAGAGTTATGCAGAAAACAAAAATTACCGTTCAAAACAAAATGGCGGGATTATGACTCTAGGTACAGTTGTGAAAAATGTGGTTTTCGACTTGTGTACTGATGCTCTTTCGAATGGCAAGGTCAAACTTCACCTCGGAATTATTTCCCAGCAAAAGTCCAATTGCCTTGGGCAAATCTAAGCCCGAAAAATAAATGGCACTTCAATTCAAGGCATCCAAACGTTTCTTGCTTACTTAATTCTTTGAAAGTATAAATAAATGAATTTATCTACCTATGGTATCTTATACTTGCTCTAGAGGGCAAGTATTGGTTTCGCGTCAAAAAAAATTTCGAGGTTATAATCAAACTTAGCATTACGATGATGGAGAAGTCCAAAAAAGTGATTTTCATCAAGACGTCTTGAAAACGGCTAACACGATTTTGATTAAACTTTGTACATGTCATCTTTAGACTAGTTCTAATAATTCTGCATACCACCAAAAAATACGACTAATGGAAATAAAAATGTGTTTTTTTTTTGTATATGTCTTTTTTTATACTTATTAATGTATATTCCCTCATATCTCTTATTTTCTAAGTTATTCAACAAATATAGCATTTGAAATTCGTATAAATATCCTTTTGATTAAAAAAAATTTACTTCGCATAATTATCTCCAATAGTTTAAGGGCGAGTTTGTTCACAGCTAATTATCTTTAATCCATGATTAATGGAGCTGGGAAATCTTTGTTTTCTGCATACTTCTTGTATTTTTGATCTTAGAGAAAAAAGTTATGCGACAAACTTCGAGAAAATCAAATTTCCTACGAAAAATATTAAGAAACTTTTTTCAAAAAATCATATTGCTTAAAAGTAAGAGTGCATTTTGTGAAAAAATTCAGGGTTTTATTTTTGTATTCGTCATATTTTTTTTACACTAAAATCGAATAAAAATCAAATACAAATTATAGAGCTTTTAATTATCTATATTTTTTGATAATATAGTTTATAATTACGAATGACGGTTCTCGCTCTACAGCGCATACAAGTTCGAGAAAAACGTGCAGCATCATTTTCATCCAGGCAGACGACACAGCCATGCATTTAAGATTTATGTACATTAAGTAATTGTAATTTAATTTATATAAGATGAATTTAAATTTTGAAACCAATAAATCTAAATCTAACCTAATCTCATCATTTACATCGAATATTACAGATATGAGTTTGGCCTTCGATTTTGGAGATATAAGCAGTACACGACCAAGGAGTAAGCATCTAATTTTGCACAGATCTTTTCAGTGGTGAAGAGGCTTCATATTTTATTTGCTAAGGGTTTTTGAAGTATTTTGCAATTGTATCAAATTAGTTGCGTAGTTCTAGATTTTAAATAAAAAAGACAGAATTTATGTAAATTTTTTTTTTCGTAATTTGATTATTAGTCCAGTAACCTTGTCGTTTGTTTGTATATGGAAGGCACAGTTTGCGTCAAATCTGGTATCTCTGATTTTGTGCTGAGTTGTTCAGGATATTGACCTAGTAAATAACCTAAGTTTTCGACCTCGAGCGGCGAGAACGCGATTTTGTTCGCGCTTTTTTCAGTTAGTGGCGATTTTAGTCTTAAGGAAGTAAATTTTAATAAAAACATTGTTCTACGATTCCAAAGTTACCTACTTTGATCAAATTTGAGCCTAAAACCATCTTTGTAGACCGAATGGTTTCCAAAATACAGCGTTTTAAAATTTAGCGATAAGAAAAATATAACAGGTAGTATTATCAAACAGTATAATGGAAAATAAAGAATGGTTGACATAAATGCATCAAAGCACTGGAGCGTGTAGGTTGAGCCATAATAATAGGACAATCATACCGGAAGGTGCGTCTATATATACCCCCGTTAAGATGGGAGAGGCAATTATCTAAAAAAAACTACTGAAGGCAGAAACAACACTATTGAAAAACAATGGTAACACCCACAATATTCTTCTTTAGAGTATCTTAAGCCCAGAAAACCATTCTTGAATTTATTTTTTAAATAAAGTTATTTTAATCGATAGTTTTTGAGAAATTAATTTCCAAATGTAAGATGCACAGAGCAAAAGTATTAATCCAAAAGTAAAGATTAAATAAAAGGCAAGAGGTACTTTCTTTTAACAACGCTTTAATACAACTGATCCTTGATTTCTTAAGACTATACATTAGCTGTTTCTGTTTCTCGAATATTAATTAGTGTGTTATTTATATATTACATAAAAACTGTGACATCGTACGATCGATGATTTATTATATATTTGACATATAATACTGTACTTGACATTTTATTTAATATAATAGCAACAATTTAAAATAAATAAGCGAATATGCAGGTGCACGGATCTGGGTGATGGATGGGATATACCGTTTTAATGTGTTTTTGTTTGGGTCATAGAAAATGTCCCCTACAGATCGACCATCCTGACAACAAATCGTCCTCGATTTATAGCATGCACATACATTTGTTTTTACATATAAGTTTTTCTAATAAAATACTCATCTGAGAAGAGTACGTTTTATGTATATTATTATCATATAAAATAAGCATATTCATTAAGTTAAACGAACTGTACAAAATGTTGAAATTCATACCTACAAATTATACAAAATATATTAAGAATTTTAATACAACCAAGCAAACAGGAAACAAAGCTTTTATTGAATAAAAACCTAAAAATTGATACGCTTTTTTGTACATAATATAAGAGGTGTTAAACATTTATATATGGTTTCATATTTTCTGGAGAGGCTACGCCTTCGTACGGAATCCTTGAAATTTGAAGATTTTCTAGATCTTTTATAATATATATATCATTACTCAAACATTTAATTATTTGGTATGGCCCTTTGTATTTAGGTATAAGTTTTTTATTTACACCGGGAGTATTAAAGACATTTTTTATCATGACATAATCACCGTTCTTGTAAGGGTGTGGTGTTTTGTGTCGTTTGTCAAAATATTCCTTATTAACCTGCTGACTATGAATAATTTTCATTTGTGCTTCTCGCCTGACTGACTCTAAATTTCTCGGCTGTTCCATGATGACATTATTTTCTAAATGATCTCGAATTTTATCGCAAACTACACCCTTTTGAGAGACACCAAATAAGAGTACACTGGGACTAGAGCCGGTGCTTTTGTTTTCAACATTGTTCAGAGCATATTCAATTTTGGCTAAAAACATTGTCCATTCTCCAGGTTCCATCTCACTCTCTTTTGCTAACATTGGTTTCATGCTTCTATTCATCCTCTCCACTTGACCATTGGATTGAGGTGAGCAGAATATTATAGCTACTGCAAAAATTGGAAAACTCTTCAGATATGAAGCAACTTCCTCTGTCTGAAACTATTCGAGTAGGCTTACTATAATTTGAAAAGTATGATTCTAAACACTTCAATACTTCTTTTGTACTAGTATTTTTGACGGCATAAAGTTTCGAGAACTTGGTGAATCCATCAACAACCAAAAATATATACTTTTTTAGGTTTCGGATTGATGAAGGTAAGGACCATAGTGGTCAATATGTACAGTCTCAAAAGGCTTGTCACCCTTGGGGATGCTGTACAATACCCCCTCCTTTTTGCCAGTGTGCGGTTGGAAATAAATACACCGTAAGAAGCTACTTATGTAGTTTTTAATTTTGCACTTCATGAAAGGAAACCAGTAAGTTTTCTTTAAAAATTCGTAGCATTTCTCTACGCCAACGTGGCATAAAGCATCATGGTGGGTTTGTATCACATTTCTTTCCATTTGTGCTGGGACATAAAACAAAACTTTATTCCCAATTTTACGGTACACAAGACCATTAATCAACTCATAGCAAGGACTTTCTTTTTCTTCTAGCATTTTTACTAATCTTCTTAACATCGTATCTCTTTGCTGTGAAGCCAGCCGCAAGCGCAAATTCAAATGACTCAGGTTCTATAGTAAAAATATTGTGGCACCTGCTTAGAGCATCAACGTGGCCCATTCTTTTGCCATCCCTATGTTCTATGCTGTTCTCAAAATCTTGAAGCTCTAGGGCCCATCGTGAAGTTCTAGGGTTTAAAAGTTTTTTGCTCAAAGTCAATGTTAATGACTTGCAGTCGGTTATGACTTTAAATTTGATTCCAGCTAGATAAATCCTAAATCATCTAAGTGCAGACACTATCGCTAGTGTCTCAAGCTCATAAGAGTGATATTTAGATTCTTGTGCTGTGGCTCGCTTTGAAAAGAAAAATATTGGATGTAAGAGTTTATCCTCTTGACGTTGCAGTAACACTGCTCCGAATCCCAAGCTGCTTGCATCGCAGTGCAGCTCCGTCTCTGCGCTCGGGTTATATATTCTGAGTAAAGGGGCATTTAAAAGCATTTTCTTGAGTGTTTCAAAAGTGAATACGTTTCTTTCATCCATTTAGTATCTTTCTTTATAAGATCATAAAGAGGTTTTGAAATGAGGGGAAAATCTTTAATGAACTTCCGAAAATATGAACATAGACCTCAGAAAGAGTGCACAGATTTCGAATTTGTAGGTGGCGTGACTTTTCTTTGTGAACTCAGAAAATCATGCAGAGTCAAATGAATATTATATTCCCTCTAGACCCTAGAGTGACGTGCAAAATGATCGACATATTTGTGAATGTTTGAATGTTCAACAACCACTTGAGTGGGCTACCATCATTGTATTTGGCTGGAATTATTGCAATTTCATGGCTGCCACACCAATCATCAGATTCCTTTCAGTGGTGCTTAGTCTTTTATGTTCAATTTTAATTTATAAATTAGTGCCGTCAATTGGAATCCAACCTAGACCAGCTACCTCTGACGCCTATGCACTACGCATTGCGCCACCGAGGTCACCTGATCATATTCATCCAATGTCAGGTTTTGTCTTTTGTAAATTGCATATTGAGATAACTAGCATTTTTACTAGCAGCACACAAGTAGTAAAATTGCTAGTTGTCTCAATATGCAATTTATAAGAGACAAAACCTTACATTGGATGAGCATGTTTAGGTGACCTCGGTGGCGCAATGCGTAGTTTTTTTTCCATTAAGGGCTCTTAGATATCATTTTTATTTTTGTCTTAAACTCGATCTCCAAGCTCCACCCCCCACAGCCAAATCCGCTACTGCTAAATGTATATCATAAATGAAATTCTTAACACATCAGTTTGTTGTGATGCTCTCAAGGGTCCTTTCACTAAAACTTCTATTGGTTAAGATTGCTTAAAATCATTCAGATATATACCAATTTAAAAGAAAAGTGTCTCACTCTTCGCACCTTTCCCCTTTAGTATCAAAATAATGTCAAAAATCAGAATCCATGGATATAGGCCTATAGGGGACACGATATGAACAATAAACGAGCCCTCATTCTACTTCAAAGTTGGTGTGAAAATAAATGCACAAAAACGCCAAACTTTCCTTATCTCTATGTCATGTACATACATTATACCTAAATGTTGTAAGGAACTTATTTTGAACTAATTCACCTTACCTCTGTCATATTTATGTTTGTATGTACGTACTCTTAATCATATAATATTTGTAACGTCATTTTAACAAAATATTTGTTTTATTTTTTATTATTATTTTTTTTTTTATCTTCGAAGCCTGACCATTTTTGAAGTCGCAATATCTTGCAACTGATGCGTTATACGCAAAAACGTCTGATAATTTTTCCTCTAGGGAATATTAAAACCTGCAAAATAGGGACACATTTTTTCCGATAAATTTTTCATTTAAGAGTAAACAGCCAAAAACCAGTATTTTCGACCTTTGGTGATTTTTTAAAAATAATGACATCATAAAAATTATGACTTCTAAAAAAACTGTGATGCATGCTTATAAAGGGTGTCCAGTAAATAATGGATAACCTTGGAATGGCCCATAGTAGACTTTAAGACCGTCCTGAAAACTAATTAAAAAAAATCTATCCCAACCACAAGAAGAGATATGTGCATTTTTTTGTTCGGTGGGTGTATTACTTTTTGCGTTACTTTACGTTTTTGAATACCAAGGCTACAAGTGAATGTATTCCACCGTTTTTTTTTTTTTTGTAGCAATATTTAGAATTGTTTGTGCCAAAACATAAGAAGACAAAAAATATAATACATGGTGGAATTCTTAGAGAAAAAAATTATTTAACTTTGATTTTTGATGCAAAATGTGGAAGAAAATAACTTTTGAAAAAGTTAAATCATCTCTGGTATAAAAAAATACATGAATAGAATACCTAAGTGGCTATTTTAAAAATATGCGCGTTAAATGCGAGTTTCAAAATGGTATAATTTATTATTGCACCTTGAACCAATAGGAAGTTATTGGTAAAAATCAGCAACACGAGAGTCAATTTAGCAAAAAAAAGTTTTAAAAATTAGCACATTAAAAGTGAAAATAATATCATGCATTGAACATGGTAGATTTTTGATTGATTGCCTGTTTTTATGATGTTATCTTAGTGATAAATCCAAGCTTTTAACTTCTAGGGCCGATTGCAACATTACCAAAAATGTTAACAAAGTGCAAAAAATGGCTACATTTTCAAGCTTGTTTTGAATTATACCTGGTCTATTGGGCCCTAACAAAACCATAAAATATTTTCGCAGTTGCTTTTAGTTTATTTGTTATTTTCCTCAAACAAATAGTCTTTTGAGTTTTGATCCAACTTTCAGTCACTTGATCACTTAGTTACAAAACAAAAATAGATATTTTTTTTTTTTTAATTTAAAGCAAATGCTCAAACTGTTTTCCACCCATTCTTATACAGGTTCAGCACCTCCGAGTAAATGAAGATCTTATAAAAATCGTGTTAATATATTTGTTCAGAATCTTGTAATGCAGCTGCCTTCACAAGATTTCTTAGCTCCTCTAAGGACCTCATGGGCTTGCTGTACACAATTTTCTTAATGCAGCCCCAATAAAAAAATCAAGTTGATTTAGGTGAACAGGGTAGCCATAAAATTGGTCCCAGAACCCATATACATTTGCCTGTATATCGGGCATATTTGTAATGCAGCAGCTTGCATAAGATTCCATACCTCATCTGAGAAGCTGGTCGGCTTGCTGTATTCGATTTATTTAATGGACCTCTTATAAGAAAATTAATTTGGTAATAACCACCACTAAAATATTTGATGGTTTTGTAAAAGGCCAATTGAAGAGGTATAATTCAAAACAAGCTCGAAAATGTAGCCGTTTTTTTGCACTTTGTTCACATTGTGGTAATGTTGCATTCGGCCCTAGAAGTTAAAAGCTTGGATTTATCATAAGGACAACATTCTAAAAACAGGAAATCAATTAAAAATCTACCATGTTCAATGCATGTTACTATTTTCACGTTTAATTTACTAATTTTTAAAACATTTGTTTTTGCTAAATTGAGTCTGGTGTTGCTGATTTTTACCAATTACTTTCTATTGGTTCAAGGTGCAATAATAAATTATACCATTTTGAAACTCGCATTTAACGTGCATATTTCTAAAATAGTTGGCCATTTAGGTATTCATGTATTTTTTCATACCAGAGATGATTTAACTTTTTCAAAAATTATTTTGTTTTCACATTTTGCATCGAAAATCAAAGTAAAATAGTTTGTTTCTCTAAGAATTCCAACAGTTATTATAATTTTTGTCTTCTTATGTTTTGGCACAAGCAATGTTAAATATTGCTACGGAAAAAAAACGGTGGAATTCATTCACTTGTAGTCGTGGTATTCAAAAACGTAAAGTAATGCAAAAAATAATACACTGAACAAAAAAATGCACATATCTTTCTTTGTGGTTGGGATAGATTTTGTTTTAATTAGTTTTCAGTACGGTCATAAAGTCTAATATGAGACATTCCAAGGTTATCCATTATTTACTGGACACCCTGTATAAAGTTACATAATGTATAAATTTTGTTAATACAATTTTTCTATTAAGCTTACCTGCAGTTTAAAAGATATATGCGAAAAACAATTTTTTTGGCAGTTAGCCACTATTGAAGTCACAATATGTTGTGACTTATGAGTCGTATGGACAAACGTGACACATTTTTGAAATAAAATAAAATAAAACTAAAAATGTTTTAAATTTAAACTTGTAAATTTGTTTTATTAACTGATTTTTGCTTTAATAATTTCTCAACATTAATAATTTATAATTATATAGAGTTAACTACCCAGTGACCGACACCCTCCCCAGTTATGGTCATCTATCACTATTTTTTCATTTTGCTAAGGTTTCCTGTTGCTGGATGCTGTCGACGTTATTTTTAACGTGCTCAGACATGCAAATATCATAAGAAAGATTTCAATTGATATTTTGTAGTTATTCGTTGATGTTTATTAAAAGAAATAAATGAATAACCTCTGTAGACCCAAGAAAACTTGTGAATTCACTAAGAAACACGTTAGTATAAATCAGTATTTTATTAATATATCCGTGTTTTGTACAGAAGTGGACAGGGCATATCATTTGAGAGCAATGATTATCGGATCTATTTGTTAGTTTGTTTTTATTAAAATAATAAAATAACTTAATTTAACGCGGGGTGTTCATAACTAAAATGTAATGTTCAATAAATTCAGTGACGAACAGGGGTGTCCATTACTGGCTCGATTGGACGGATGATGTTAGTTACGGACACCATAGTTTTTTCTGTCGTTATTTTCAAACCGCTTTTTATTTCGCTAATAAAGCGTTATTTTTAAATCTTTGACTGCTTCTCCATATTTTTCAGGATTTTATTTCAAAATGCCAATGCAAGGCTAAAACAGTTTAAGAAGAATATTTGCAAAATGCTTTAGATTCGGTTAAGGGGGGAATGTCAAAAAATGGCATAGATAGATTACTTTGCTTATGATGTATAAAGGTATTGGTTTATTGCATTATTTATGTTAATATTTTTAATTCAGTAACTAACTATAACTAAAATTCAAATTTTATTAATTTTGTTTGTATAATTAACTTTTTTGTAATAATTTTCGATATTAATAGTTTAAAACTGTTAGTGCGTATGCATTTCCTTTGCTTGTTTTTTTTTTAATAATATAATTTGTTTATATTTTAATCAATTTGTTTTAACTAACCGCTACATAAATTACCTGTCTATCACATAGCAAGTTTATGACATTCCCGCAATAAGGGTTTGTGTTATATGTGTGTATAGAGTTTGTATTTCTTTTATATGTGTAGAATGTATCTTTTTATGTTTTTGTGTGTATTTAAATTTATTTATCTTATTTACTAAACAAAAATTAAAGTGTTTTGAAATACATACGTACCAAGTTGCATATGTTCAGTTATTAATTTTTAACAGTTTGAAAACCACTTAAGTGGGATTTTTCACACCAGGGCTAAAACGAGGTTCGCACGAAAACATCGGTTTTGGTGAAAAACAATTTTAGATAAAAAACAAGTTTTTATGAACCACACATTTTAATCAAACGTAATACTATGCAAGCCGGTCGACGCATAGTTAGGTTACGCATACGAAATAATTTAAATATCATGAGTCAGGATTCATTACATTCCCATTTTTAAGTTCCAAAAATTTGTAAATTCTCTTTCAGTTTTAAATAAAACATTTTCCTATTTGTGCGTTTTACTTTGACGCTGCGATTTCTTTCTTCAAAGTGGATGCAGATGGGTGTCAAAACAATTGATATGTCAAATTAAAACTTGTAAATTTTATCGCTTTTCAAGTTTATGTAAACTTCTTGCCAAAAACCCTTTTATAGTTTAGTGTGAAAAGCCTACAAAAAAGGGTGTCCATAACTAATGTTTTAGGGTGTCGACTACTGAAAATAAGGTGTCCGTAACTAAAAAAGTAATAAGGTACAATAATTTTGTGTTTTATTTATTTTTGGAATTTCTTACATATTTTTTTCTTTAATATTAGAACAGAAAATAATTTACAGTATAATAATATATAAAAAACATTAAAATCGATGCAGGGGAAGAAAAGTTATGAATTTTCAAACTCAAAATTTCTCTTTAGGGTGTCGATCACTGGGTGTCTTACCCTAGCGACGGACTCAGTGTTCCATCTTCGGGCTAAATTCGATGACTTCATTTTTTAGCCCGAAGATGGAACACTGAGTCCGAAACGCGTCGCTATATAATTATAAATTATTAATGTTGTGAAAGTATTAAAGCAAAAATCAGTATAATAAGACAAATTTACAAGTTTAAATTTTAAATTTTAAACATTTTTAGTTTGATTTTATTTTATTTCAAAACCATCACACAACATGGAGACTAAACCACAAACAAGTGACACATTTGCTTTAAACTGAGCGTAAGATTTTTTTTGGACAATTTGCGCTTTTAAGACTAAAAAGCAAAAAACGAGAAATTTGAATTTTCAAAATTTAAAAAAAAATATTTCTTTTAAAGTGTTGTTTTTAAGAAAAAAATAATAATGTTTTCGGATTCATATATTGTACAAAATTTGCATTCAGATGTTTTCAAAAATTTGAACCGTTTAGGAGTTATACGTGAAAAACGACCTTTTTTGTTATTTAAGGTTTTTTGAAATGTCGATATCTTCTTAACGGTGGGTCGTAAGAAAATAATTTTCATTACGTTTTTGGGGATGACATAATCTACAAGTTTTGCATGGAACACTTTTCGATAGCATTTACCGTTTCCGATTTTTATGCGAAAAACTGATTTTTTTCGACATTTAAGCTTTGATAACTGTTGAGCCGGATGTAATGTAAAAAGGAAAGAGATTTATTAACAGAAAGTTAAAGTCAAGTATAATGTATAAGTGATTTGCAGTTGCTACAATTTATACTTATTGTACAGTAATTCACAAAATTAATATTACAAATTTCACACGCAGCTACAAACCAAACCAAGGTTGTGCAACGACAAGTGCTCTAACAAATATGTTAGAAGGGTACGCACTGGTGAACGAATTATTAGAGCCAAAAGGTTATCATGAAGCCATAAATTCTGTTGATGCGAAGAAGTGGAGAGCTGCGATGGACGAGGAAATCCAGTCACTTCATCTTAATAAAACGTGGGATCTTCTGTTTCTTCCAGACAACAGAAAAGTCATTGACAATAATTGGGTGTTTAAGGTAAAGCTGTCAAAGGATGCCAAGATTGACCGGTACAAAGCCCGTCTCGTAGTACGGGGATTTACTCAGAAGGAAGGCACAGATTACACTGAGACATTCAGCCCAGTTGCCAGATTCGCTTCTATCAGAGCTATCCTTGCGATTGCAGTTGCCGAAGATCTCGTTTTAAAGCAGTTTGACATCAAGACGGTCGGCGTTTCTTTATGGTGAGCTGAAAGAGGTTATATACATGTCTCCAAATATGGTCACGACGAAGATTCTGATGACCCTACCACCACATTTTAATCATTTTTTCAGTGCTTGGGAGTCGACAGCATCAAAAGAGAAAACATTGGAGAATCTTATGTCGAGACTGATAATGGAAGAAACTCGTTTGCAATTATTTAACAAGAACGGTGCATCGTCGAGCATGTCTTTGCAAAATAGCCAGGAGCATAGCGCCTTAACAGCTCATCGGTTTAAGAGGGGCGATGAAAAACGAAAATCTAAAAATTGCAACAAAAAGGGGAAGTGCTTTCTATGCAAAGAAAATTGGCATTGGAAGCGGGACTGTCCTGTGAGAACAAAATCGACAGTACATTTTGCGGAGACGAAAGATTGTGATGCCTTTGTGGTAAATACTTTAGCACCAGAGAATAATGCCGTAACAATTGACTCAGGTGCCTGTCACCACATGAGTTTTCGTCACGAGTGGTTTAACAACTACAAATTGCTTGATGAGCCAATGCCTGTGGTTATCGGGAACGGGGAAAAAATATTTGCTGTTGGGATCGGTTCTGTGAATATTTTGGTATTTGATCAAAAGAAATGGTTGCGAAAATGCCTAGAAAATGTTTATTTTATTCCAAATCCAAAGAATGAATCTATTTTCTTCAGGAACTGTGATGGAAAGTGTGAAACTTTGAAAGATGGTCGAACTGTGGCAGTGGGAATACGATGTCGAAGACTCTACAAGATGATTTTCCGAGTGCTGAAGAATGGTGATGGTTGTGATGGTGGTGATGGGCATGGTGGTGCTCAAAATGATCACGTTGGTGTGGATTGTAAGATCGGGCGGCAAATGCTCTGAACAAATGTGAAACTCTAGAATTGTGGCATCAGAGGTTTGGCCATTTGTGTGCAAGTCAAGTTAGATCTGTTCTTAAGGAACAGTGTATCGAGTTTGTAGATAACACACAGTTTTTCTGTGACAACTGTGTTTACGGAAAGCAGTCCAGTTTACCCTTCAGAAGCAATGAGTCCAGGGCTACCTCAGCAGGTGAATTATTTCATACGGTTTTATGTGGTCCCATGCAAATTCCATCGGTAGGTGGATCAAGATATTTCGTTCTGTTCAAGGACGATTTCTCCCATTACAGATATGTATATTTTATCAAAGAAAAAAGTGACCTGCCTTCTGTTTTTTTTTAGATTCGGTGAAACTTGACATAAATCGATCTATTGCCACTCTTCGATCTGATAACAGGCTAGAGTTCAAGAACAACGATGTTGCGGGAATCCTGAGGTTCAACAAAATAAGACATCAAACCAGTGTTCCGTACAATCCCGAACAAAATGGGCGTGCTGAACGTGATATGAGATTCATTGTTGAAATTGCTCGAACAATGTTGCACGCAAGGAATCTTCCAATTAAGCTGTGGGCTGAGGCAGTAAATACTGCGGGTTTTCTCATAAATAGATATGGTCCAAGTCCTAAAAAAGAAAAAAAGTCCTTTCCAGTTTTGGTTTGAATAAAAACCTTCTTTTGAGAACCTGAAAGTGTTTGGGACCGCAGTATGTATTCATGTTCCTAAAGAAAAGCGTCGAAAATGGGACAAAAAGTCGCAACATGGATATTTTGTCGGGTATCCTGAAAATCAAAAGCGTTACCGTGTTTGGCTGCCCGAAACTAATAATATCGAAATTTCTCGAAACATTATTTTCAAAAATAGTCTAGTATTTTTTCTATTCCAGAATCTAACAATAGTACTGCATTGAGAGAACAAAAGTTGGACCTAAAACACATTAGTATAAATCAGTATTTTATTAATATATCCGTGTTTTGTACAGAAGTGGACAGTGCATATCATTTGAGAGCAATAATTATCGGATCTATTTGTTAGCTTGTTTTTATTAAAATAATAAAATAACTTAATTTAACGCGGGGTGTTCATAACTAAAATGTAATGTTCAATAAATTCAGTGACCGACAGGGGTGTCTATTACTGGCTCGATTGGACGTTTTTGATGATGTTAGTTACGGAAACCATAGTTTTTTCTTTCCTTTTGTCTGTCGTTATTTTCAAACCGCTTTTTATTTTGCTAATAAAGCGTTATTTTTAAATCTTTGGCTGCTTTCCCATACTTTTCAGGATTTTATTTCAAAATGCCAATATAAGGCTTAAACAGTTTGAAGAAGAATATTTGCAAAATGCTTTAGATTCGGTTAAGGGGGGAATGTCAAAAAAATGGCATAGATAGATTACTTTGCTTATGATGTATAAAGGTATTGGTTTATTGCATTATTTATGTTAATATTTTTAATTCAGTAACTAACTATAACTAAAATTCAAATTTTATTAATTTTGTTTGTATAATTAACTTTTTTGTAATAATTTTCGATATTACTTGTTTAAAACTGTTAGTGCGTATGTATTTCCTTTGCTTGTTTTTTTTTTAATAATATAATTTGTTTATATTTTAATCAATTTGTTTTAACTAACCGCTACATAAATTACCTGTCTATAACATAGCAAGTTTATAACATTCCAGCAATAAGGGTTTGTGTTATATGTATGTATAGAGTTTGGATTTCTTTTATATGTGTATGTTTTTGTGTGCATTAATATTTATTCATCTTATTTACTAAACAAAAATTAAAGTATTTTGAAATACATACCTACCAAGTTGAATATGTTCAGTTATTAATTTTTAACAGTTTGAAAACCACTTAAGTGGGATTTTTCACACCAGGGCTAAAACGAGGTTCGCACGAAAACATCGGTTTTGGTGAAAAACAATTTTAGATAAAAAACAAGTTTTTATGAACCACACATTGTAATCAAACGTAATACTATGTAAGCCGGTCCGCTTACGAAATAATTTAAATATCATGAGTCAGGATTCATTACATTCCCATTTTTAAGTTCCAAAAATTTGTAAATTCTCTTTCAGTTTTAAATAAAACATTTTCCTATTTGTGCGTTTTACTTAGACGCTGCGATTTTTTTCTTCAAAGTGGATGCAGCTGGGTGTCAAAACAATTGATATGTCAAATTAAAACTTGTAAATTTTATCGCTTTTCAAGTTTATGTAAACTTCTTGCCGAAAACCCTTTTATAGTTTAGTGTGAAAAGCCATAACTAATATTTTAGGGTGTTGACTACTGAAAATAAGGTGTCCGTAACTAAAAAGTGGTAAGGTACAATAATTTTGTGTTTTATTTATTTTTGGAATTTCTTACATATTTTTTTCTTTAATATTATAACAGAAAATAATTAACAGTATAATAATATATAAAAAACATTAAAATCGATGCAGGGGAAGAAAAGTTATGAATTTTCAAACTCAAAATTTCTCTTAAGGGTGTCGGTCACTGGGTGTCTTACCCTAGCGACGCGTTTCGGACTCAGTGTTCCATCTTCGGGCTAAATTCGATGACTTCATTTTTCAGCCCGAAGATGGAACACTGAGTCCGAAACGCGTCGCTATATAATTATAAATTATTAATGTTGTGAAAGTATTAAAGCAAAAATCAGTATAATAAAACAAATTTACAAGTTTAAATTTTAAACAATTTTAGTTTTATTTTATTTTATTTCAAAACCATCACACAACATGGAGACTAAACCACAAACAAGTGACACATTTGCTTTGAAGAAAATATTATGGTCTTTAAACTGAGCGTAAGATTTTTTTTCGACAATTTGCGCTTTTAAGACTAAAAAGCAAAAAACGAGAAATTTGAATTTTTTTGTCAAAATTTAAAAAAAAGTATAACTTTTAAAGTGTTGTTTTTAAGAAAAAAATAATAATGTTTTCGGATTCATATATTGTAAAAAATTTGCATTCAGATGTTTTCAAAAATTTGAACCGTTTAGGAGTTATACGTGAAAAACGACCTTTTTTGTTATTTTAGGTTTTTTGAAATGTCGATATCTTCTTAACGGTGGGTCGTAAGAAAATAATTTTCATTACGTTTTTTGGGATGACATAATCTACTAGTTTTGCATGGAACACTTTTCGATAGCATTTACCGTTTCCGATTTTTATGCGAAAAACTGATTGTTTTCGACATTTAAGCTTGATAACTGTTGAGCCGGATGTAATACAAAAGGGAAGAGATTTATTAACAGAAAATTAAAGTCAAGTATAATGTATAAATGATTTGCAGTTGCTACAATTTATACACAGAGAAAAAAACAACGTAAAATCAAAGCAAAAAACTTTGATTCTAATATTTTTCGGAACGATTTGGCGCCAACGCCGAAAATTCTTAAATCAAAGTGGAGCGACTTTATTTGAAAGTGATTCCATACTTAAAAACGAGCTAGATTTTACTACATTTACATGTTGATTTAAAGTGGAATCATAGGTAAATCAAATTCATCCATCTTTTAAAACAACATTTATCTACTTCGAATCAACGTAGATTGAACTTCGCTTGGTTAGGTATTGATTCAAAATGGCTACCCACGCCACGCTTCTTTGTTTACGTTTATATAAGACAAAGACAAATGAATATTCATGATCGACGCATTTCATTTTTGTGGTGAATCATTTATTTGTGACGACTTAAGTGAATCGTTTGATGCTATGAGTATTTCATAGTAATAAATATAGAAAAGTAATTAAATATTGTTTTTCGATTATATGACAGTGAATTTTGAGTGCGCGTTTAATTTGTTCACAAATGTAAGGGCGCTACTTCGAAAAACAACAACGCGCTCTCAAAATTCTTTATATTAAGCTTACAAATATAAACAAATTAAGGTTTACTTTACTATGCAACACTTTGAAACTACGTTGATGGCACTTTAAATGCCATAAAAGTGGATCAGAAAGTAAAATGTGGATTTCAATATAAAAATGAATACGTTTCACTTTGAATCAAGGTTGAGCGCACTTTAAATGTGGATATCAATTTAAAAATGATAATGTTTCACTTTACAACAACGTTGAACGAAATGTTTATGCACAAAAGTTGATTTCGATGTATAAATAAACACGTTTTACTTTGAAACTAGGTTGAATCTCTTATAATTACGTCGCATATTCAAATTAAGATTGTTTCAACGTAAAAATGAAAATGCTCCACTTCATTTTAAAAACTTTAGATCAAATACGCTCGTATTTAACTTTAGAAAGCATTTTTTCCCTCAGTGTACTTATTGTACAGTAATTCACAAAATTAATATTACAAATTTCACACGCAGCTACAAACCAAACCAAGGGTGTGCAACGACAAGTGCTCTAACAAATATGTTAGAAGGGTACGAATTATTAGAGCCAAAAGGTTATCATGAAGCCATAAATTCTGTTGATGCGAAGAAGTGGAGAGCTGCGATGGACGAGGAAATCCAGGCACTTCATCTTAATAAAACGTGGGATCTTGTGTTTCTTCCAGACAACAGGAAAGTCATTGACAATAATTGGGTGTTTAAGGTAAAGCTGTCGAAGGATGCCAAGATTGACCGGTACAAAGCCCGTCTCGTAGTACGGGGATTTACTCAGAAGGAAGGCACAGATTACACTGAGACATTCAGCCCAGTTGCCAGATTCGCTTCTATCAGAGCTATCCTTGCGATTGCAGTTGCCGAAGATCTCGTTTTAAAGCAGACGGCAGATCAAGACGGCCGGCGTTTCTTTATGGTGAGCTGAAGGAGGTTATATACATGTCTCCAAATATGGTCATGACGAAGATTCTGATGACCCTACCACCACGTTTTAATCATTTTTTCAGTGCTTGGGAGTCGACAGCATCAAAAGAGAAAACATTGGAGAATCTTATGTCGAGACTGATAATGCAAGAAACTCGTTTGCAATTATTTAACAAGAACGGTGCATTGTCGAGCATGTCTTTGCAAAATAGTCAGGAGCATAGCGCCTTAACAGCTCATCGGTTTAAGAGGGGCGATGACAAACGAAAATCTAAAAATTGCAACAAAAAGGGGAAGTGCTTTCTATGCAAAGAAAATGGGCATTGGAAGCGGGACTGTCCTGTGAGAACAAAATCGACAGCACATTTTGCGGAGACGAAAGATTGTGATGCCTTTGTGGTAAATACTTTAGCACCAGAGAATAATGCCGTAACAATTGACGACTGAATACTTGACTCAGGTGCCTGTCACCACATGAATTTTCGTCACGAGTGGTTTAACAACTACAAATTGCTTGATGAGCCAATGCCTGTGGTTATCGGGAACGGGGAAACAATATTTGCTGTTGGGATCGGTGCTGTGAATATTTTGGTATTTGATCAAAAGAAATGGTTGCGAAAATGCCTAGAAAATGTTTATTTTGTTCCAAATCTAAACATGAATCTATTTTCTTCAGGAACTGTGATGGAAAAAAGGTTTAAAATGGTGTCGGATGAACGAAAGTGTGAAATTTTGAAAGATGATCGAACTGTGGCAGTGGGAATACGATGTCGAAGAATCTACAAGATGATTTTCCGAGTGCTGAAGAATGGTGATGGTTGTGATGGGCATGGTGGTGCTCAAAATGATCACGTTGGTGTGGATTGTAAGATCGGGGCGGCAAATGCTCTGAACAAAGGTGAAACTCTAGAATTGTGGCATCAGAGGTTTTGCCATTTGTGTGCAAGTCAAGTTAGATTTGTTCTTAAGGAACAGTGTATCGAGTTTGTAGATAACACACAGTTTTTCTGTGACAACTGTGTTTACGGAAAGCAGTCCAGTTTACCCTTCAGAAGCAGTGAGTCCAGGGCTACCTCAGCAGGTGAATTATTTCATACGGATTTATGTGGTCCCATGCAAATGCCATCGGTAGGTGGATCAAGATATTTCGTTCTGTTCAAGGACGATTTCTCCCATTACAGATATGTATATTTTATCAAAGAAAAAAGTGACCTGCCTTCTGTTTTTTTAGATTCGGTGAAGCTTGAAATAAATCGATCTATTGCCACTCTTCGATCTGATAACGAGCTAGAGTTCAAGAACAACGATGTTGCGGGAATCCTGAGGTTCAACAAAATAAGACATCAAACCAGTGTTCCATAGAATCCCGAACAAAATGGGCGTGCTGAACGTGATATGAGATTCATTGTTGAAATTGCTCGAACAATGTTGCACGCAAGGAATCTTCCAATTAAGCTGTGGGCTGAGGCAGTAAATACTGCGGGTTTTCTCATAAATAGATATGGTCCAAGTCCTAAAAAAGAAAAAAAGTCCTTTCCAGTTTTGGTTTGAACAAGAACCTTCTTTTGAGAACCTGAAAGTGTTTGGGACCGAAGTATGTATTCATGTTCCTAAAGAAAAACGTCGAAAATGGGACAAAAAGTCGCAACATGGATATTTTGTCGGGTATCCTGAAAATCAAAAGGGTTACCGTGTTTGGCTGCCCGAAACTAATAATATCGAAATTTCTCGAAACATTGTTTTCAAAAATAGTCTAGTATTTTTTCTATTCCAGAATCTAACAATAGTACTGCATTGAGAGAAGAAAAGTTGGACCTAAAACACATTAGTATAAATCAGTATTTTATTAATATATCCGTGTTTTGTACAGAAGTGGACAGTGCATATCATTTGAGAGCAATAATTATCGGATCTATTTGTTAGCTTGTTTTTATTAAAATAATAAAATAACTTAATTTAACGCGGGGTGTTCATAACTAAAATGTAATGTTCAATAAATTCAGTGACCGACAGGGGTGTCTATTACTGGCTCGATTGGACGTTTTTGATGATGTTAGTTACGGAAACCATAGTTTTTTCTTTCCTTTTGTCTGTCGTTATTTTCAAACCGCTTTTTATTTTGCTAATAAAGCGTTATTTTTAAATCTTTGGCTGCTTTCCCATACTTTTCAGGATTTTATTTCAAAATGCCAATATAAGGCTTAAACAGTTTGAAGAAGAATATTTGCAAAATGCTTTAGATTCGGTTAAGGGGGGAATGTCAAAAAAATGGCATAGATAGATTACTTTGCTTATGATGTATAAAGGTATTGGTTTATTGCATTATTTATGTTAATATTTTTAATTCAGTAACTAACTATAACTAAAATTCAAATTTTATTAATTTTGTTTGTATAATTAACTTTTTTGTAATAATTTTCGATATTACTTGTTTAAAACTGTTAGTGCGTATGTATTTCCTTTGCTTGTTTTTTTTTTAATAATATAATTTGTTTATATTTTAATCAATTTGTTTTAACTAACCGCTACATAAATTACCTGTCTATAACATAGCAAGTTTATAACATTCCAGCAATAAGGGTTTGTGTTATATGTATGTATAGAGTTTGGATTTCTTTTATATGTGTATGTTTTTGTGTGCATTAATATTTATTCATCTTATTTACTAAACAAAAATTAAAGTATTTTGAAATACATACCTACCAAGTTGAATATGTTCAGTTATTAATTTTTAACAGTTTGAAAACCACTTAAGTGGGATTTTTCACACCAGGGCTAAAACGAGGTTCGCAACGAAAACATCGGTTTTGGTGAAAAACAATTTTAGATAAAAAACAAGTTTTTATGAACCACACATTTTAATCAAACGTAATACTATGCAAGCCGGTCCGCTTACGAAATAATTTAAATATCATGGGTCAGGATTCATTACATTCCCATTTTTAAGTTCCAAAACTTTGTAAATTCTCCTTCAGTTTTAAATAAAACATTTTCCTATTTGTGCGTTTTACTTTGACGCTGCGATTTTTTTCTTCAAAGTGGATGCAGCTGGGTGTCAAAACAATTGATATGTCAAATTAAAACTTGTAAATTTTATCGCTTTTCAAGTTTATGTAAACTTCTTGCCGAAAACACTTTTATAGTTTAGTGTGAAAAGCCTACAAAAAAGGGTGTCCATAACTAATTTTTTAGGGTGTCGACTACTGAAAATAAGGTGTCCGTAACTAAAAAAGTAATAAAGTACAATAATTTTGTGTTTTATTTATTTTTGGAATTTCTTACATATTTTTTTCTTTAATATTATAACAGAAAATAATTAACAGTGTAATAATATATGCTGATGATGTTTATTTATTTTTTGAGATTTTATATTTTTCATGTTAAATAATTTTTCATTTAAAGTTCATTAGTTAACTTTCAACTTGTTTTTCACTTTTTTTGTAATTTAATAATTTTTATAAAATTTGCCAAACATTTGTTCATTACCCTAATGTATATTTCCTATATCGATTTGTTCTTGTATTAGAATCAGCTATGTTAGTAATATTTTTTTGTAAGTTATATTTTTTTTGTTGTTGTTTGCCTTCGATGCCTGGCTATGGGCATATTCTCTTCTTGTTGAAACCGTTGCAATTTAAGAAAAACAATACACCGCAATCATGAATGCATTGCATTACATTGGTAACGTGTGCAAATTATTGGTTCTCGGCAAGAAGAGCATATGGGTTGAAATTATACGAATGGATTATTGAAATTCTTCTTGTAGCAACCACCAAACCAGACGGTTATTATAGAGTTATATATTATGTATATTATTGTGAGTGTAATAATTAAAGTTTGTCTTGATTAAATTGATTGGCATAGTAAATTAAAATTTATAAGGTTGTTCAAACATTTTGAGTTTATTTTTTAATTCATCATTTTTAATCAAAGTTGGTCCTTCTACGCCTTGGATATTTTTTAATCGGCTTTTCGTTTTTGTTTCTCTGGTTGGTGGTTTGCTAGACTTTGGATTCCCACGCAGATAAGTAGAAAGCTAAAGCAGAAATCTGAATTTTGCCTGGTGCTCCTCCGTGCTGTATATGTATATGCTTTTTTTTGGGGGGGCTCGATTTGCTGCCGTTTCCAATCTGTTGATTGTTTTGTTGGAATCTTTTGGCTTAAAGCAGACAATTTGTGAATAGTGCGTTGGCTTAGACTTTTGTTAACCTCGTGTTCGATTGTTGAGTTTGAAACGGTATTTATAAATATCATAATGGAAGTCTTGAAGCAAGCTCGCGGACATTACAAAGGCTCTATTACTAGGGTATACATCTACGCGCAAAATATTCCGGAAAATGGGAATATATTAGAATTGAATGTGCGGTTAGGAAGATTAGAAAAGGCTTTTATAGACATTTGTGATTCTCAATCGGCTCTGTTTGAATTCCATGCTGAAGAGGATTAGATTTTAGAATCAAAATATATAGCTGCGAAGTGTGCTCTGCTAAAACGTTTAAAAGACATTACTCCGTTTAAAGATGACGTGGAAAAGAACGTTTCATTAAAAGAATTAGTTTCTTCTCAAACCGGGTTGTTAGATAGGATAGGACAGGTAGTCTCATCGAACAATGGAGACAAAATACCTACCAATATAATGCTGCAACCGATGCACATTCCACCGTTTTCTGGTGACTACCGAGAGTGGCCAGGTTTCCGCGATGTTTTTCTGCAAACCGTGGACTGCAATACCAAACTTTCAAGTGCTCAAAAGTTTAGGTATTTGAAATCGGTTTTATGTGAAGATGCATTCAATCTTTTGAACGGTGTTAGCATTTCGGACTCAAATTACCAGCTAGCTTGGGAGAAATTAGAAAGTCGTTATGATAAACCGCTTTATATAATAAACGCTCTTATCGATCAATTTTTAAAATTGCCAAACGTCGGTTCGGGGGATGGCTCTCATTTGCGCAAGCTAGTTGATAAAGCAGATGAGGTTATTCGTGGGCTGGAAGCGGTTAAGTCGGTAGGTAGAGACCCGTGGCTTGTTTATTTGCTAATAAATAAAACAGACTCAGAAACTAAAAAAGCTTGGGCACTAGAAAACCAAATGTCGGAAGAGTCAACCATCAAAGACCTTCTTGATTTTCTAGAAAAACGTTCTAATGCCTTAGAAGCTAGTGAACCGAAAACTACTCATGTTAAGAATTCTCGTGTGTCAAATTCTACGAATATAAAAAGTCTCGCCGTAGTAAATACCCCCTGCCCAAAATGTAAAGGTGAACATTATCTCCCGCAGTGCCCAGATTTTGTTTCAATGTCGGTTATTTCGCTCGAGATCAACGAACTGCCTCGGTACGAAGCACTCATCGAATCGATGTCGAGTTAAAGCACGTTGTACGTCATGCAATTCTCGTCATCATAGCTTGGTACATTTAGATAACATAAACCCACCTACCAGTTTAGCTACTGCAAATGTTGTTGATATCCAGAGTTCAGCTTCCGTCGTGAGAAATCATATGAAAAACGATTCGCGTTCCTCGGTGATACTACCCACAGCTGTTGTAAAAGTGTTTGACGCTTCGGGAAAGACTCATCTCGTGCGCGTTTTATTGGATAGCGGTTCTCAGGTTTCGTTTGTGACCGATAGTTTGTATAAAAGGCTTGGTCTTCGTCGTTCTCACGCTCGTTTACCCATATCGGGGATCTCGTCGGTTGAAGCGGGTGTGACTCAAGGTGCTGTTGAGTTAAAGTTAAAATCCCGAATTACTTCGCATACTATGCAAGTTGAGGCATACATTCTCAACCAATTAACTTCCCAAACTCCATCGCTTTCGTTTGAAGCTAGCAATTTCACATTCCTTGACGATCTTCCGTTAGCTGACGTAGGATTCAAAAACCCAGGTCCGATTGACGTTTTGTTAGGAGCTGACAAGGCCTGGAGTATTCTGCTAAGTGATCACCGTTCCGATCCAGAGGGAAAGGCTGTTGCACATGAGACATTGTTTGGATGGGTTGTTTGCCAGGAAATTCGTTAGTTTCGTTGCACGCAGGTGTTGACCTTGATGTGATTTTGAAATCCTTTTGGGAAATTGAAGAGGTTCCTCATAGTTCTTCGTTGACAGTAGGTGAAGATGAGGTGGATGAAAACTTTTCGAAAAATCTTACGCGTACACCGGATGATAAGTACATGGTAGAACTTCCTTTTCGACAAGACAATGTTAAGTTCGCTAACACCATATCTGGAGCTTTGTCTAGACGTCGATTTTTGCGTGATAATAGTCTCAAAGTGGAATATTGCAAGTTCATGAAAACTTACTTGGAATTAGGACATATGGAGCGTATTCCACACGATGAAATAGAACCTACGTCGGGAAGTGTTTTCTATTTGCCTCACCACGCCGTTATTACAAACAAAATTCGAGTTGTCTTCGCTGGGTCTCATAGGGATACTAAAAATTGTTGCCTCAATGAAATGCTTCACGTAGGAACTCCTCTTCAACGTAATTTGGTTAACGTTTGTATTCGTTTTCGTCTTCATCGTTTCGTGTTTTGTGCTGACATTGTCAAAATGTTTCGGCAAATTTGGGTGCATTCAAAGCACCGTGATTTCCAGAGGATTGTTTGGAGAGAATCCCGTGATAGCCCAATTTCTCATTTTCGTTTGTCTACAGTCACATACGGTACTTCTCCAGCTCCATATTTGTCCATGAAAGTTCTCCGTCAAATAGCGTTTGATTACAAAAACCAGTTCCCCCTTGCGTCACATGCCGTTTTGAATGATATGTATGTTGATGACCTCATGACCGGGGCTGATTCGTTGTCGGAGACATTGGAGTTGAAGAAGCAGATCGTCGAAATGCTCTCATGTGGAGGTCTTGAACTCAGCAAGTGGAGCTCCAATTGTTGAGAGATATTGCGCGAGATCAACTGTAAAGAAGCTATATCACTTGATTTAGATAGTTCCTCGGAGTGCACCAAGGTTCTCGGTTTGGTTTGGAACCCGTATCGCGACACATTCACCTATAAAATTAGTTTGCCTGAAAACTTTTTGCCTACGAAACCAAAACTACTTTATGAGGTTGCAAAGATTTTTGATCCTTTGAGATTTTTGGCTCCTTCCACTATTTTGTTGAAAATACTGTTACAGGAGCTGTGGATCGCAAAGACGAAAATAGATTGGGATGATTCTTTGCCCTTTGAAATCGCAGAAAAATGGAAGATGTATCGCGAAAATTTGACCTATTTTGAAAACTTTAGGATTTTTCGAAGGTTTACCCTAAATTCTAAAAGCTTGGAGTTAATAGGTTTTTCGGATGCTTCGGAAAAGGCTTATTCTGCAGTGGATTATTGTCGCAGTTCTTCAGGAGATGGTGTTGAAATTCAGTTGGTCGAAGCCAAGACTCGTGTTGCTCCAGTTAAGCAGTTGTCGATTCCACGTCTGGAACTTTGTGGCGCTCTTCTCTTGTCTCGGTTGATAGAGCTCATTCGGTCATCGTTGGATGCAAAACCAGTTTGAGTGTCTGCCTTCTGTGACTCTCAAATTGTCCTGTCATGGCTTTCAGCTCCTCCGCGAAAATGGAAAACTTTTGTGGCGAATCGTTCTTCCGAAATCCTATCTTCATTGCCTCGTTCGTCTTGGAATCATGTCTGTTCGTCTGATAACCCTGCTGATTGTGCTTCGCGCGGTCTTTCACCTAAAGATTTGATGGATCACAAAATGTGGTGCAGTGGTCCAGAATGGTTGGCTGAAGACATTGATAAGTGACCAAATCATCGTGAAATTGCCTTAGAAGAGATTCCTGAGGAGAGAAAGAAGGCCGTTACAGTTCACGTTTCGGTTACGGTTGAACATTTTCTTGAAAACATTTCGCTTAAAATTTCTAGTTGGAGAAAACTTGAGAGAATAGTTGGATATATTCGTCGCTTCATCTATTTTTGTCGTTTGCCTATAGGTGATAGAAAATATGGACATCTTTCGCTTTCAGAACATCGCCTAGCTAAAAGGACCTGTCTCAAGTGGTCTCAGATTGAGTTCCTCGGCGAAATCAAAACTCTCAAGGCTGATCGTTGTGTTGACAAGACGTCAAAATTGTGTTCGCTTTCGCCTTTCATTGATGTCGTCGGGTTGTTGCGTGTCGGTGGTAGAATTTCGAACGCCAGAGATGTTCCCTTCGCGATAAAACACCCTGTTATTTTGCCCAAAAATCATCCTATAACTTATCTGATTCTCTTAGATGCTCACAGGAGCTTTTGGCATAATGGTGTTTCTGGACTTTTCACTTTTATTCGTCAGGAGTATTGGATTCTCGGGAGCAGAAATCTTATTCGAAAATTAGTTCATGACTGCATTACGTGTTTTCGCCAACGAAAAATTACTTCTAAGCAGCTTATGGGAAATTTGCCATCGTCTCGTGTGAATCCATCATTTGCTTTCGCCCATACAGGATGTGATTACGCTGGTCCCATTACTCTTCGTTCGTCTAGAGGAAGAAAACCCACGTTGTCGAAAGGGTATATTTCGTTGTTTGTCTGCATGACAACCTAGGCGATGCACCTCGAATTGGTCTCGGATCTGACTACGGATGCGTTTTTGGCTGCCCTGAAAAGATTCATCGCAAGGCGCGGCAAATGCAGCGTAATGTACTCTGATAATGGTACGAACTTTCAAGGAGCAGCTCGTGTTCTATCAAAAATGTATAAACTGGTGCAGTCCCAAAATCACAACAAGAAGGTTGCAGAAATGTTGGCTGGAGAAAGCATTGATTGTCAATTTATCCCTCCACACAGCCCTCACTTTGGTGGCCTTTGGGAAGCGGGGGTAAAATTGGTAAAACAACATCTTCGACGAGTAGTTGGTGATAGTGTTCTTACTTTTGAAGAAATGTCTACGTTGTTAGCCCAAATCGAAGCCCTATTAAATTCTAGCCCCCTTTGTCCTTCTTCCGATTCAGATCTTAACCCATTAACGCCTTCTCATTTTCTTATAGGTAGACCTTATACGGCAATTCCTGAGCCAAGCTATTTGGAAACACCTTTCAATCGCTTGGGAAGATGGGAGTTAATCCAGAATATGATGCAAGGTTTCTGGCGAAGATGGCAAACCGACTATCTCACATCGTTGCAGCAGCGTCCGAAATGGAAAGAAGCTACCAGAGATTTTGTAGTTGGGGATATGGTCATTCTCAAAGAACCCAACCTACCACCGTCGCAATGGTCCCTAGGAAGAATAACCGCAGTCCACCCAGGGGAAGATGGACACGTACGAGTAGTCACATTGCGCTACAAACGAGGCACTTTCATGCGCCCCATAACGAAACTTGCACTTTTGCCATGTCCTGAAATTCCTTCAGCGGGGGCGGCATGTTGAGGAATGATGATGTTTATTTATTTTTTGAGATTTTATATTTTTCATGTTAAATAATTTTTCATTTAATGTTCATTAATTAACTTTCAACTAGTATTTCACTTTTTTTCTAATTTAATAATTTTTTATAAAATTGCCAAACATTTGTTCATTACCCTATGGTATATTTCCTATATCGATTTTTTCTTGTATTAGAATCAGCTATGTTAGTAATATTTTTTGTCAGTTATATTTTTTTTTGTTGTTTGCCTTCGATGCATGGCTATGGGCATATTCTCTTCTTGTTGAAACCGTTGCAATTTAAGAAAAACAATACACCGCAATCATCAATGCATTGCATTACATTGGTAACGTGTGTAAATTATTGGTTCTCGGCAAGAAGAGCATATGGGTTGAAATTATTCGAATGGATTATTGAAATTCTTCTTGTAGCAACCACCAAACCAGACGGTTATTATAGAGTTATATATTATGTATATTATTGTGAGTGTAATAATTAAAGTTTGTCTTGATTAAATTGATTGGCATAGTAAATTAAAATTTATAAGGTTGTTCAAACATTTTGAGTTTATTTTTTAATTCATCATTCTTAACCAATATATAAAAAACATTAAAATCGATGTAGGGGAAGAAAAGTTATGAATTTTCAAACTCAAAATTTCTCTTAAGGGTGTCGGTCACTGGGTGTCTTACCCTAGCGACGCGTTTCGGACTCAGTGTTCCATCTTCGGGCTAAATTCGATGACTTCATTTTTTATCCCGAAGATGGAACACTGAGTCCGTAACGCGTCGCTATATAATTATAAATTATTAATGTTGTGAGAGTATTAAAGCAAAAATCAGTATAATAAAACAAATTTACAAGTTTAAATTTTAATCATTTTTAGTTTTATTTTATTTTATTTCAAAACCATCACACAATATGGAGACTAAACCACAAACAAGTGACACATTTGCTTTGAAGAGAATATTATGGTCTTTAAACTGAGCGTAAGATTTTATTTCGACAATTTGCGCTTTTAAGAGTAAAAAGCAAAAAACGAGAAATTTGAATTTTTTTGTCAACATTTAAAAAAATATATATCTTGTAAAGTGTTGTTTTCAAGAAAAAAAATAATAATGTTTTCGGATTCATATATTGTACAAAATTTGATGTTTTCAAAAATTTGAACCGTTTAGGAGTTATACTTGAAAAACGACCTTTTTTGTTATTTTAGGTTTTTTGAAATGTCGATATCTTCTTAACGGTGGTTCGTAAGAAAATAATTTTCATTACGTTTTTGGGGACGACATAATCTACAAGTTTTGTATGGAACACTTTTCGATAGCATTTACCGTTTCCGATTTTTATGATTTTAGCTTTGATAACTGTTGAGCCGGATGTAATAAAAACAGGTCTTTACTTGGTGACGAGTAATGTAAAAAGGAAAGAGATTTATTAACAGAAAGTTAAAGTCAAGTATAATGTATAAATGATTTGCAGTTGCTACAATTGATACTTATTGTACAGTAATTCACAAAATTAATATTACAAATTTCACACGCAGCTACAAACCAAACCAAGCTTGTGCAACGACAAGTGCTCTAACAAAAATGTTAGAAGGGTACGCACTGGTGAACGAATTATTAGAGCGAAAAGGTTATCATGAAGCCATAAATTCTGTTGATGCGAAGAAGTGGAGAGCTGCGATGGATGAGGAAATCCAGGCACTTCATCTTAATAAAGCGTTTCTTTATGGTGAGCTGAAGGAGGTTATATACATGTCTCCAAATATGGTCATGACGAAGATTCTGATGATCATACCACCACGTTTTAATCATTTTTTCAGTGCTTGGGAGTCGACAGCATCAAAAGAGAAAACATTGGAGAATCTTATGTCGAGACTGATAATGCAAGAAACTCGTTTGCAATTATTTAACAAGAACGGTGCATCGTCGAGCATGTCTTTGCAAAACAGTCAGGAGCATAGCGCCTTAACAGCTCATCGGTTTAAGAGGGGCGATGACAAACGAAAATCTAAAAATTGCAACAAAAAGGGGAAGTGCTTTCTATGCAAAGAAAATGGGCATTGGAAGCGGGACTGTCCTGTGAGAACAAAATCGACAGTACATTTTGCGGAGACGAAAGATTGTGATGCCTTTGTGGTAAATACTTTAGCACCAGAGAATAATGCCGTAACAATTGACGAATGGATACTTGACTCAGGTGCCTGTCACCACATGAGTTTTCGTCACGAGTGGTTTAACAACTACAAATTGCTTGATGAGCCAATGCCTGTGGTTATCGGGAACGGGGAAAAAATATTTGCTGTTGGGATCGGTGCTGTGAATATTTTGGTATTTGATCAAAAGAAATGGTTGCGAAAATGCCTAGAAAATGTTTATTTTGTTCCAAATCTAAAAATGAATCTATTTTCTTCAGGAACTGTGATGGAAAAAAGGTTTAAAATGGTGTCGGATGAACGAAAGTGTGAAATTTTGAAAGATGGTCGAACTGTGGCAGTGGGAATACGATGTCGAAGAATCTACAAGATGATTTTCCGAGTGCTGAAGAATGGTGATGGTTGTTATGGTGGTGATGGGCATGGTGGTGCTCAAAATGATCACGTTGGTGTGGATTGTAAGATCGGGGCGGCAAATGCTCTGAACACAGGTGAAACTCTAGAATTGTGGCATCAGAGGTTTGGCCATTTGTGTGCAAGTCAAGTTTGATTTGTTCTTAAGGAACAGTGTATCGAGTTTGTAGATAACACACAGTTTTTCTGTGACAACTGTGTTTACGGAAAGCAGTCCAGTTTACCCTTCAGAAGCAGTGAGTCCAGGGCTACCTCAGCAGGTGAATTATTTCATACGGATTTATGTGGTCCCATGCAAATGCCATCGGTAGGTGGATCAAGATATTTCGTTCTGTTCAAGGACGATTTCTCCCATTACAGATATGTATATTTTATCAAAGAAAAAAGTGAACTGCCTTCTGTTTTTTTAAGATTCGGTGAAGCTTGACATAAATCGATCTATTGCCACTCTTCGATCTGATAACGAGCTAGAGTTCAAGAACAACGATGTTGCGGGAATCCTGAGGTTCAACAAAATAAGACATCAAACCTGTGTTCCGTACAATCCCGAACAAAATGGGCGTGCTGAACGTGATATGAGATTAATTGTTGAAATTGCTCGAACAATGTTGCACGCAAGGAATCTTCCAATTAAGCTGTGGGCTGAGGCAGTAAATACTGCGGTTTTTCTCATAAATAGATATGGTCCAAGTCCTAAAAAAGAAAAAAAAAGTCCTTTCCAGTTTTGGTTTGAACTAAAGCCTTCTTTTGAGAACCTGAAAGTGTTTGGGACCGAAGTATGTATTCATGTTCCTAAAGAAAAGCGTCAAAAAATGGGACAAAAAGTCGCAACATGGATATTTTGTCGGGTATCCTGAAAATCAAAAGGGTTACCGTGTTTGGCTGCCCGAAACTAATAACATCGAAATTTCTCGAAACATTATTTTCAAAAATAGTCTAGTATTTTTTCTATTCCAAAATCTAACAATAAGACTGAGAATAAAAGTTGGACCTAAACCACATTAGTATAAATCAGTATTTTATTAATATATCCGTGTTTTGTACAGAAGTGGACAGGGCATATCATTTGAGAGCAATAATTATCGGATCTATTTGTTAGTTTGTTTTTATTAAAATAATAAAATAACTTAATTTAACGCGGGGTGCATTGAGAGAAGAAAAGTTGGACCTAAAATTGTCGAAAGAGCACGAGAATAGTGAAAATCTGGAACCAAATGAGTCAAAACACAACGAAGATTGTATGCCCCTTCCCAGTGAAGAAGATCGCGCCGGTGCTAAATTTGATGGAGTTGGTAATTATCGAGAGAAGCTTCGAAGCTTCAAGAATAAACACTGCGAAGCGAAACAGCCTCTTTCTAATGAAGAAGACTACACTGCTGACGCAGAGTTACGTGGGACAGAGAACTATCGAGAGCGGCTTCGCAGCTACAAACCAAACCAAGCTTGTGCAACGACAAGTGCTCTAACAAATATGTTAGAAGGGTGCGCACTGGTGAACGAATTATTAGAGCCAAAAGGTTACCATAAAGCCATAAATTCTGTTGATGCGAAGAAGTGGAGAGCTGCGATGGACGAGGAAATCCAGACACTTCATCTTAATAAAACGTGGGATCTTGTGTTTCTTCCAGACAACAGAAAAGTCATTGACAATAAGTGGGTGTTTAAGGTAAGGCTGTCAAAGGATACCAAGATTGACTGGTACAAAGCCCGTCTCGTGGAACGGGGATTTACTCAGAAGGAAGGCACAGATTACACTGAGACACCCAGCCCAGTTGCCAGATTCGCTTCTATCAGAGCTATCCTTGCGATTGCAGTTGCTGAAGATCTCGTTTTAAAGCAGTTTGACATCAAGACGGCGTTTCTTTATGGTGAGCTGAAGGAGGTTATATACATGTCACAACCTGAAGGGTATGATGACCGCAGCGGGCGTGTGTGTAAGTTAAACAAAATCCTTTATGGACTGAAACAAGCCTCCAGGTGTTGGAACTTGCAATTCTCAAAGCTGTTGGAACAATTCAATTTTCGCCCATGTTCAGCGGACTCCTGTGTTTTTGTTCATCAGTCAGGTAAAGAGAAGGTTTTGATGGCATTATATATCGATGACGGCCTCATCGCGGCAAGTGATGGCAGACTTGTAATACAGCTCATTAAATACTTAAAAACATTTTTTGAGGTTAAAGTGTCTGATGCGGAATTTTATCTGGGACTTCAAATCGAGCGTAGGAAGGATGGGTCCATTCGTCTTAACCAATCCAGCTATTCGAAAAGATTGCTGCAGAAGTTCAATATGAAGGACTGTCTTCCTGTGTGCACACCTGCGGAAACATCGAAACTTGCATCTTCAGACATCCCTGTCGGCAAGTTTCCTTTCCGAGAGGCTGTTGGGAGCCTTATGTACTTGGCAGTAGCAACAAGGCCAGACATTTCCTACGCTTTAGGAGTTGTATCAAGACATTTGGACAATCCGTCTGCAGAGAATGTCAATGCTGTAAAACGTATTCTTAAATACATAAAGGGGACAACAACTCATGGTATATTTTTTAAAAATAACTTTAAATTTAATATTGATTCTTATAGCGATGCTGATTACGCCGGGGATATTCAAACTCGGCGATCTACAAGTGGATTCGTTTTTTTGGTTAACGAAACTCCAATTAGCTGGGCTTCTCAGAGACAAAAAAGTGTCAGTCTGTCGACAACTGAGGCCGAATATGTAGCTGCATCTGAAGCCGTAAATGAACTAGTTTGGATCAAGCTTTCTATTCCAGGATCTCTTACCTGATTATGGATAACCAGAGTGCCCTAAAGATGGTGAACAATCCTCAATTTCCCAAGAGGACAAAACATGTGGACATCCGGTTCCACTTCATCAGAGAGAAGTTTAAAGAAGGCCTGTTCGACTTGGTATATGTACCAACGCAAGATCAGATTGCAGATGTTCTTACGATGTTCTTAAGTAAAGTAAAATTTGAATACTTTTGCCAAAAATTAAATATTACGCCTAAATGAATTTGAATTATGAAAAGTTATGATTTTTGAAGTATTGAATTTAACAGTTTTTATACAATTTTGTTTTTATAATGGTTGTTTTAGTCGGTGCAGCCTCTTCGCCAGTTACAACCTTTAGAAGGTTACTAGCATTTAGAAAAATTTTAACCTGAAATTTCCAGGTGCTCCATTGCTCACTTGAGACAAATTTATCGATCTTCAAAAAGTCACTATCCATATTGATGAAACGTTAAGATATATATCTACCAGCTAAATGTTACAAAACAACTAAATCTCAATCTAAATTTTTATATAATTTGCAAACCGAAAAAATATTTTTCTTTACAAAATTAAATTATGATTATGTACCGAGATTAAGACAGATTTTTATTTTTTTGTATACTACGAGTCTGGGCCCATAACCTGTTGAGCCAGATGTAATAAAAACAGGTCTTTACTTGGTGACGAGTAATGTAAAAAGGAAAGAGATTTATTAAAAGAAAGTTAAAGTCAAGTATAATGTATAAATGATTTGCAGTTGGTAGAATTGATACTTTTTGTACAGTAGTTCGCAAAATTAAATAAGGTACAAATTGCACAATGACTATTGACGCGCACACGTTTTGGTAATGGACTTTCGCGACAATATTTCTTATGCCAAAATAAAGACAATTGCATTTTAAAACATTCACATGGATTTTTTTTTGGCAGATTGGCCTTTTTTGTACATTATGCCTGGGCTATAGAGTATAAACCTGGGCTATAGAGTATAGCCTGAAATTAAGAAAGGTGATTTTCCTTTGTTACTCAGAGCCTTTGTTAGACAAAAATCCACACAACATAAAACTACATTCCTGTGGATGAAGTTATCAAAATCAATGACTTAAATCCTTTACTGTTATGTACTGCGAATGCGAAACGGATCAGAAAACTGTATGGGCAGGATATTGAATAAAAAGAGTTGTTGTTATGTGATATTTGTACCTACTGGGTTCCTATAACCTACATTTTTTTTTGTCTTGCCTGAAGAATTGACCTTTATAAAAAGAGGACTTCCAAATCTAACCTGTGGCTGCGTAAGCAGCACCTGTTTTTGAAGTACATGCTGTTTCAGTGAAAAAAAAGCAAGAACAGAATACAAAAAAATGACTATAAATGTGTCGGATACTGTTGTACTTTTTATAGAACGAAACTCTTGAGGAATGACAACACACCATTACGAGGGTGTACGATCACGTTATGTTGCACCATCATGAACCTTCGCATTGTTGTCGCTTCCCTACATTTTGAAGTTGTGTGTTTTTGTATTACGACAATAAGTTTGTGGGTACACGTATATGTATACTTACTATGTAGGTATATGATATCAATCTGGGGATGCGGCTTCCGGTGTTTTACTGATTTTCGGGATGATGAGTACCTATGCATAAGGTTGACATTAAAAAAAAGTTAATGTTAACATGACGTAGGTTTTGGTTCTGACATATACCTATGTATAATACCTAAGGTCAATGGAAAATAATGGAAATATTATTGTCAACGTCTAAATTATATTGTTTGATTTCAACGAAAGGTTATTATATGTAGGTGCATTTTTTGTTTGCCCTTTATTGAAGCTTAAAAATAATGTACATGTATTTATACCTAAAATACAACAATTCAACTTATTTTGCGGCAATAAACGTTCTTGCGTATGACATAAACTGATTTTATAACAGAATTACAACTATTACAACTTAACAAAGAGCAAACAACTCCCTACATATACAATTATTTTTAAGCGAATATAAAGTGCACACAAATATAAACCATATATTGTGATTAGGAAGATATCTGCTTATGTATGTACAAGGTACATACCTTAAGATTTTCAAATATGCAAACATGTGAAGATCTATTGATAGGTTTATTTAATGAATATGTTGGGAACAGAAAAGTTCAAGATTGTTTGTTACATGAGTAAAAACCGTGCACTAAACTGTTCCATCACTTTGTGTTCCATTAAGGTTTTGAGAACAGAAGCCCATACTTCTGAATCATATCGTGAAGCTATAGGTAGATACATAGGTATTTACATTTTTTGTTCACACGAGTAATAATACTGTAGATTTCGTTATAAAAAATGAAAAATTCCATTTGTGTTCCAAACTCAAATCTTTTTTTTACTATTATCAAAGTGTCAAAAGAATCAACATATTAACAATTAATGATTATTAATTAATTAATGCTTGGTACTGATAATTGACGTTTTCCTATTTCAGCAGAACTACGGCAATGATGTATTTATTTATATTATCATGAAAGTGGTTTGAGTTTATTTATTATGTCTTGATTAGTAGACTCTTCATTTTCTTGGGTATGGTCAATGTACGTAACTCCTCCCTGCTTTAAATCAAAAAATTTATATTATTTAAAATTTTGGTGGTCTCATTTTTGATCTTAATAATGTAAAAATAATAACACCAGTTATACTTATTAACGGTGACGTGAAATAAGGCCCAACGAAATAAGAGCAAATCTCAAATTTGGCCTAATTTCGCTTTGAAAATGGAAATAAGGCCAAATTGGCTTTATTTCTATTTCCAAAACGAAATAAGGTCAAATATCATATGGAAATACGACCAAATTTGTTTTTACGAAAACATTTAGTGATAACAGAAGCTTTGAAAGCAGACCAACTGACAACATAGGCGCCTGCCAGCAGGGCCGGACTGACCATATGTGCAAATGCACAGGGCGCAACGTTCTGGGGGCGCATTACCAGGAGCAAGAAAATGTAATCTGATCTTGCGCAAACAAATATGTACTTCCATTTGCATTTTAACCACAAAAATCTTCAAATAATCCCAAAATAACATGCATCACAACCGTGCTAAGTTATTTCTTGCACACTAACTAACTTCGCTTTCATTGTTGCATTCAAGGAAAATTTAACTCAAGTTATCGTAGAATTAAAAAATCCCACTAGACCCATGCAGGTTCAATCCTACCCTTGTATATAAAATCCATAGTACTATCATGGACAACATTTTTTAGGGCGACCCACTGCCTGTGGTGGCGCCACTTTAGCTCGCGGAGAAATCCATTTTTGGGAGACAATTTTCAGCGGAGACTTCCATTTTTGGGAGACTTGCATTAATCGGAGAATCGAGACTTATCTAGTTAGAGCAAGAGAAGTGTATTTTTTTCGATTCTTATAAGAATCAAATGGAGTAAGCAAGATTACCAATTGAACATTTTTTTTAAACGTCTATGATGAGAAAAAGGTGAAGAGAATGACAAAATAAGTAATTTTTTTTTCTTAATTTTCTGATATGATATATGCGAGAAGAACAAGAGAAGTAGAGAGTATACATACATTATGTTAGTCGTTTGCGTCGTCGTTGTCATCAACCTTGAAGCAAGGAATACCTATAGTTTTTTTTTTTTTTTTGTGGGAATGAATAATGCGCATAGGTATACCTACATTCGTATATTATCAAGGTTAGGTTGATTTTAATGCGGGAAAGAAAAATATGGTCATGTTGTGTAAGTATATTTATATA
>OX439486.1:30414422-30533103 GCA_949320155.1 Melangyna quadrimaculata
AAATTTACCGCAACACTAGGTGAAACCTACGATCGCAAGGGACCCAGACAGAAGGCGGAAGAGTTCAGGCGTTTCATCAATATGAAGATGGAAGTGAACCAGAGCATGGATGGATTTATTCGTGACGTCAAAACTACCGTCAGCAAATTGCAAGAAATGGAGGCGACTCTCGATAAGGATTTATTGGTAGTTGTGCTTCTTGACGGACTGTCCGAAGATTACAGAGATGTCCAAGCCGCATTTGATGCCCAAAGCAAATACCCGGAGGTCGATGTCGTGTGCACGAGACTTTTGGAGGTAAGCGACCGTAAGAAGGATGGAAATGGACAACAGAGCACAGCATTATACACAAAAGGAAAATACAAACCGAAGAAAACATCAAACAACAACAACAGAAGCAACTCCTTTCCATACAATTGCCGCGCATGTGGCAAAAAAGGTCATATGGCTCGAGACTGCTATCAAAACAAAGAAAAAGCTAAAACCGTGCAGTCGAGTACCATGGAAGGAGCGGAATATGGCTTTGTTATAGCAGAGGAGTCTGCATTTAGAGCGTCTACTGACGACATCACATGGTGCCTTGATTCCGGAGCTACTTCGCATATGTGCGCGACGAAATCCTTGTTTGAGAGTTTGGAAATGTGGACAAAAGAAGCCTTTGTGACTTTAGCTAATGGTCAGCGTGTCAAAATAGCTGGAATCGGAACGGCGTTACTACCATCCTACCTAAACAATGTTGGAAAAGACATAAAATTGTTCCGCACACTTTATATACCGGATTTGAATGAAAATCTCATCTCGGTAAGCAAAGCGGCAAGTAGTGATGTTAAGGTCGTATTCGAAGGTAATAAAGCTAAAATATATAGTAAAACTGGCACGTTATTGTTCACAGCTGATCAAAGTCGTGGTTTGTATACAGTTTCAAGAAGTGACAGAGTCTTAGCTACACAAGAAAATAATAACTCGCTGAAGTTATGGCACCGAAGAATGGGCCACTTAAACATAAACTCGTTAAAACAGCTTCAGTCAACTGGAATGGTTACTGGTCTGCCAGAGAAATTCATATCCGATGCAAGCAGTTGTATTTCTTGTATTTGTGCTAAGCAGTGTATTAAACCTTTTACTGTCTGTGAAAATAAGAGAACAGAAGGAAAACTCGAATTGGTCCATTCCGACTTGTGTGGTCCCATGAGAACTCCATTGTTGAGTAAAGCCGTATACTTCATCACATTTATCGATGACTTTTCTCGAAGAATTTTTGTGTACTTCATGCAAAAGAAAAGCGAAGCTCTGGATAAATTTAAAACGTTTAAGGCATACGTAGAAAAACAAACAGGAGAATCAATTAAATCGCTCAGAACCGACAATGGGACGGAATACACACATTTGAAATTTGAGGAATTTTTGGAACAAAACGGAATCGACCATGAGTTTTCTGCCCCATACACGCCACAACAAAATGGCATAGCAGAGAGGGCCAACCGGACCCTATTAGAAATGGCGAGGTGCTTAAAGCTGGAGGCAAAATTACCTGACGTTTTGTGGGCAGAACTTATTTGTACGGCAGCCTTTATTCGTAACAGGTGTCCCACGAAAATGAACGGTCAAGTAACTCCAGAGGAACTGTGGACGGGTATCAAACCAGACGTTTCATCATTTAGGTGTATCGGTACAAGGACATATGTACTGGACAAAGGAAGCAATCTCGGCAAATTTGAGTCAAAAAGCAATGAACACGTGGTTGTTGGGTACAGCAACGAACATGGCACATATCGGCTTTGGAAACCTGGAACCCGCATAGTCATCAGGAGTAGAGATGTACGATTTGTGGAAGAAGAGCCTAAGCATACCGGCAATGAAGAAGGAGTTCTACCCAACTATTATGTTTTCGATTTTAAGCAGCCTGAAAGTCAAGTTCCCGACATTAAAAACCTAAAACAATAACAGCCTGCTCAAACTAATGAAGCTCAAAAAGAACATCCGGAGGAATCACCTAAGGAGGAAACCGAAAATGCTGAACCAGAAACTACAGCACATGTAGATGAACCAAATGACGAAGAGGAAGTCTACAGCGTTGGAATTGACCCTGTAAGCGTTAAACAGCTGGAAAGCAATGAACATCAGGAAGAGTGGTACAGTGCAATGGAAGAAGAGTACGAATCTCTTATTCGAAATGGAACTTGGGTGTTGGTGGACCGACCAAATGACCGGCAGGTAATTAAATCTAAATGGGTTTTTAAAACTAAGTATTTTGCAGACGGTACAGTAGAGCGAAGAAAAGCCAGGTTGGTAGCCAAAGGGTTCGACCAGATTCATGGGGTCGACTATACTGACACGTATTCACCGGTTGCCAACATCCATTCCATTCGACTCACATTAGCCATTGCAGCAGAGCACAATCTGAAGTTATACCACCTTGACGTTTCCGCAGCATATTTGAGCGGTGATCTGGATGCCGTCATCTATATGGAGCAGCCGGAAGTTTTCAACAACGACGCTCCGAATAAAGTGTGTATGTTAAAAAGGGCGATATACGGTCTTAAACAGTCCGGACGCCAGTGGAACTTTAAGTTGGATAAGACTTTAAAGAATTTCGCATTTAACCAGTCATCATATGACAAATGCCTATACTATAAAATAATCAAGGAAACCATCACGATTATCACCGTTTATGTTGATGATCTACTTTTGGCAACAAACAACACCGAAGAATACTCACTGACTTATGCCGCACTATCAAAGGAGTTTGATATCCGAGATTTGGGTGAACCAAAATTATGTGTGGGCCTTGAAATCACGAGGAACAACCAAGAAATCAACATAAGGCAAATGGGATATATCAACAGCTTAATACAGTCATACAATTTAGGTGAAGCAAAACCAACTCGCTTACCATCACAAGTCAAACTCAGCATTCAAAAGGGACCAACTATCAAAGGTGAAAGTGAAAAAGTGAACATAACAGCATATCGACAGCTAGTGGGACGCTTGCTTTACCTGTCCAATTTCAGCAGGCCAGACATCGCGTACATCGTGAATGTCCTTTCTCAATATGTCGAAGATCCTAGGCGTCAACATTGGAACGCAGCATTAAACGTCATAAGATACCTGATCGGCACCAAGACAGCAACCATTTTGTACAGAAACACCAATCAGCAAATCCAAGTGTATTCGGATTCTAATTGGGCTGCAGATACCAATGATAGGAAATCACAATCAGGATTCGTGTTTCTTTATGCTGGCGGAGCTGTTCACTGGGGTTCTCGAAAACAAAAAATAGTGGCCACATCTAGTACTGAGGCTGAATATATCACTCTGTCATCGGTCGCAAAGGATGCAGCATATTTTCGTAACATCTTACTCGAGCTTCAACTACACGTCGGACATGTTAATATGTTCTGCGACAACCAAAGTGCAAAACACATCGCAACTGATCAGTCAAACCAGGGTAGAACAAAACATATTGACGTGCGCTACCACTATATTCAGGAAGCAGTAGCAGACAAAATAATCAACATCAATTTCCTGAAGTCTGAAGATATGAAAGCTGATGCATTTACGAAGCAGTTACCAATGAAACCACATTTCAAACATTTCAAGGAGATGGGTATGATTTTTGAAGAGTAGAGTAATTTTTGATTATGTTTAATTAATTTAAATGAATTATAAGATTTGTTCTTTGAAGTTTTAACGTAACTTTAATTAAATATTAAATTTTGAATTTGAATTATAATGTAAATATTTTCTTTCGACAATTATGAAATTGAGTGGGGGTGTTGATACCTTAAAGGCAATGTGTTTATACCTTAAAAACTAATGTATTCATACCCTAAAGAACAGCTGTCAACTTCATTAATTGCCTCTTCCATTTTCTCCTTCTTTATATCCCTCTCTTTTACTTTTGTATTTCACGAGATAAGGAAGTCTAATAAATATAATCCTTTATTAAAATATAAATCGCTCGTTTCTTTTAACACCTACCTACCTAGATATTAATACAAATTATATACAACCATACCTACTTTTCTAGGTTAAAATAAAAAAGCGACATACATAGCTAACTACCTACCACGAGCTATACTCATCAAAAAACATCATCGCCATCAAACTCATAAATTATTGCATCACTCATATTCTTAACAACAGACCTAAATATCTAGAAAGCAAAAAAAAAGCAATCTACCTACCTATTATGCCTTGACTTTCACGCGCCGCGCCGCCGTCACCGTTGTCTTCTTACACACAAGACACCCAAAGCTATAAAAAAAAACACCCCTTCCTCTTTAACCGCACAAATCCCAACAAACCAAGGAGAATTCCCAAAATTTTATTTCACACTTTTTAATTCTCTGCACCTTTGCATAGAAAAGTAACCGAAAGAAAAATGTAAACCAACAAATAACATCCCTTCTACCTATTTCACTCTAACTGTTATCAATTAGGCTATTCCTTTCCTATTCTTGCAAATAATTCTCCACAAAATTCAAATGTCTCCGTGAGATAGGGTTGTGGAATTTAATGAAATTCTTTTGCCCATTGAATGAAGATGTCAGTCCATTTGACATTCACCATGATAGTACTATGGATTTCATATACAAGGATCCTACCTACCTAATTTCCAAATATTTCACCCTGTTCGTACGAAAGAAAAAAAAAGAAAAAATCTCAACACAAAAAAAGTTCCATGCCACCTCATTATGTGCAAGATTTATTTCATGCACACCGAGTCCCAAAATTAACATAGAGAATATGACAACGAAAAATACTTATTCATTTTCATACTGAATCATGTGGGCTAGAACGTGCAGGTTTTGTATTATGCACCGTACCTCTGCATGTGACTTCTCATCTACGGGAAACATGAAGTATTAAAATAAATAAATAATATATCATAATATATAAACATTGACTCACTGACTATATAACGCTGCAATGCGATTTTACAAAAAAAATTAACTTTTTTACAAAAAAAAACAATTTTTCTTCAAATAAAATTAACTTTTTAACAAAAAAAAATTAACTTTTTTACAAAAAAAAATTAACTTTCTTACAAACAAAAATTAACTTTAAAAAAAAAATTAACTTTTTTACAAAAAAAAACTATACTTGTTTAAAATTAAACTTGTTTTATAAAAAAAAAAAAAAATCCTTTAAATTTTGGTAATCTCATTTCTGAATTTGCAAAATGTTAGGCCAGAAAAGTAAGTTTAAACGTTTACCCTCTGCTCATTTCTACGCTGCGTATTAGTTTATGGTTTTATTTTTTTTTTTTTCAAAAAAAAATTAACTGAAGTTCCTTTTTATTTTGTATATGTATATATACATATGTATGTATATATTTTTATATTATTTTGTTTTTAAATGAATTAATTAATTTATTTATTTTTTTAAAATGAAGTTTATGTATTTTTAATTTTGTATATGTATATATAAATGTTTGTTTACATATATATTTTTATTTTATTTCGTTTTTAATTTATTTACTATTTTTTTTGTAAATATGTACTTTTATTTCATTTGATACATAAAATCATATATGTAAACATATTTGTTTGTTACTGAGGATTAGGCTTAGCGGGGATACCTTAATAGAAAAAACGCATTGAAATTCTACCTCCTGGGTAATGTGGAAAAGGCTTATGCAAGTGAATCAGAGTATGTGTGAAAATATAAATAAGGGGCGCTTTCTACAAATCTTGCACAGGTCGCAAGTTTGGCTGGGGCCGACCCTGCCTGCCAGGCGACTGAGCATACCCTAAGCGGAGCGACGGAGTCGCGTGAGCGGGACAGAGGACCCGAAAAGGGAGTTAAGATCCTTGAACCCGCGAAACGGGCCACACAAAGAACTGTTTAGTTCAAAAACTTTAGAGCATAGGCACCTACCAGTTGGGGCATTAGTTCCCAAAGAAAAAAGGAATCAAACCCCATCTGACAGGCACCTATGTTATCAGTCAGTCTGCTTTAAAAGTTTTTGTACTAAATAGTACTTTAAGTGGCCCGCTTCGTGGGATCAAGGATTTGAACTCCCTTTTCGGGTCCTCTGTCCCGCTCACGCGACTCCGTCGCTCCGCTTAGGGTATGCTCAGGCGTCTGGCAGGCGCATATGTTGTCAGTCGATCTGTAATCAAAGTTTTTTGTACTAAACAGTACTTTGGGTGGCCCGCTTCGCCAATTCTCAGATGCGAGTCTTAGTTCTTTTTTGTGGTGGAATTAACCCACGCGGGTTTTTTTTGAGAAATATTACCGGAGGTGGCTCGTGGGCGTTTATGCACTGCACCTAATGAAAACAACATAACGGCGATTTGTTTTGCAGTTTTCTTAAAAAAAGTCATGAAAACGAAATAAAACCAAATTGGCCTCATTTCGTTTTCAAAGTTTAAAAGCAAATGCGGACTGTATACTACGATAATGAAAAGAAGTAATACTGGACTGCACAAAACCATTTTGAAAAAACTACCCCAAATTAATGCTACCCCTTCAAAGAATGGAACCAAATCGCATTATGCCATGACTTTGTTCTTTCTCTATCAGAATCGAATCTGGACGAATGGCGAGACCAGTTCGCAGACTTGATTGTCAAAGTTGACAGCAAAATGTTCAACGAAAACCTTGCCAGGCAACTTCTTCTACATCTAGAAATATATACAGGCAGTTAAATCACCGACTTGTATCAGATGAAAACTATTTTCGCAGTGAATTTTCTACAGAAATTATAAGTATCATTTTTAGAGCCAGAGTTGAAATCCTTAACTTAAACTTTATTCCGCACCGTAACGATCTGTCGCAACTTTGTAATTTATGTAATAGACGAGACATAGAAGATATTAATCACTTCTTGGCTATCTGTCCAATTTTACAGGAAATCCGGCGGTTGTATTTCCAAGAAAGTTTTCTATCGCTACCAAAACTATACAAACTCTTAAATGGTGCAGCCGGGTGGCTTAGTCTTTTTAAATATTGCCAGCATGCGCTTGCTTACCGAAACAGTTTCGTATAATAAAACCTATAACTGCCATGTCCTTATTCTTAAGAAAACTTTGTAAAACTTGTTGATGAAATAAAGAATTTATCTATCTATCTATCTCTATCTACAACCCCACCCCTACTAGATAGATAGATAGATAGATAAGTTCTTTATTTCATCATCAAGTTTTACAATATTGTTATCTTAAGAATAAGGACATGGCAATCCTGCCGTCTGCCTGACTTCCTACTATAAAAACACCTTTCACCCCAGATATTTGTAAGCACGCTTTTGATCCTATATTTCAATGATAAATTAAAATATTTACGTCATGTTTCATTAGTCGAAGATTTTTGTTTGATCAAAATCAGGGAAATACCTTGCTTCGTGACATTTGACCCCCTCTTTTTAATAGACGCGAAGCTAGGATCGATGGGGACTTCTACTCAAAAATTCATAACACCATAAAAAAGCTGATTCAAAAACAATTATTTACATACATACTAGTAGGTAGCAGGTCGCCAAAGGCGCGCGTCGCCAAAGGCGCTATGTTATTTAATGTGAGTCAGGGCTGAGCGTAAATACCTATCCATATATGTATATAAATTAGTTGACTACCTTACGCTTCACTTAAAAAAAGAAGTTATTTTAAAGATGTGGCAACCCTTAAAATGTTACTCAATTTAGGCTTATTAAAATAATTTTTTTTTTTTTGTAAAAAAGTTAATTTTTTTTCTTGTACAAAAGTTAATTTTTTTCCTCAATAAATTTTAAACGACATTTTAGGCACATTTAAAGGCTTTTTTTAATAGGTATCTTAATTTGAAAATTCTTTCCAGCAGAAATGAAGTTAGGATTTTTTAAAACTCCAATTAGAAAATTGGTAGGCGATTGTCGACCATGAACCAAACAGAGAATTCCAAAGAAATTTCAGCAATTTTTAATTATGAAGAGCAATGATTTAGGTAATACCTAGATGACCTTAAGACTGAACAACATGGTCACATAGTGGTAAGTTATAAGTTCAAATTTCTCACTGAAAATCCAAAATAATGGTAGCCATCATTCCTATTAATTTCAAATTTCTAAACTAACACCTTAAAAAGACAAAAATCAGCGAAAAATAATCATAAACATTCACTTAAATTTGGGTAGGTCTAGGTACCTACCTACCTAGATATTAATACAAATTATATACAACCATACCTACTTTTCTAGGTTAAAATAAAAAAGCGACATACATAGCTAACTACCTACCACGAGCTATACTCATCAAAAAACATCATCGCCATCAAACTCATAAATTATTGCATCACTCATATTCTTAACAACAGACCTAAATATCTAGAAAGCAAAAAAAAAGCAATCTACCTACCTATTATGCCTTGAATTTCACGCGCCGCGCGCCGCGCCGCCGCGGCCGTCACCGTTGTCTTCTTGCACACAAGACACCCAAAGCTATAAAAAAAAACACCCCTTCCTCTTTAACCGCACAAATCCCAACAAACCAAGGAGAATTCCCAAAATTTTATTTCACACTTTTTAATTCTCTGCACCTTTGCATAGAAAAGTAACCGACAGAAAAATGTAAACCAACAAATAACATCCCTTCTACCTATTTCGCTCTAACTGTTATCAATTAGGCTATTCCTTTCCTATTCTTGCAAATAATTCTCCACAAAATTCAAATGTCTCCGTGAGATAGGGTTGTGGAATTTAATGAAATTCTTTTGCCCATTGAATGAAGATGTCAGTCCATTTGACATTCACCATGATAGTACTAAGGATTTCATATACAAGGATCCTACCTACCTAATTTCCAAATATTTCACCCTGTTCGTACAAAAGAAAAAAAAGAAAAAATCTCAACATAAAAAAAGTTCCATGCCACCTCATTATGTGCAAGATTTATTTCATGCACACCGAGTCCCAAAATTAACATAGAGAATATGACAACGAAAAATACTTATTCATTTTCATACTGAATCATGTGGGCTAGAACGTGCAGGTTTTGTATTATGCACCGTACCTCTGCATGTGACTTCTCATCTACGGGAAACATGAAGTATTAAAATAAATAAATAATATATCATAATATATAAACATTGACTCACTGACTATATAACGCTGCAATGCGATTTTACAAAAAAAAACTTTTTTTTTCAAAAAAAAATTAACTTTTTTACAAAAAAAAAAAACAATTTTTCTTCAAATAAAATTAACTTTTTAACAAAAAAAAATTAACTTTTTTACAAAAAAAATTAACTTTCTTACAAACAAAAATTAACTTTAAAAAAAAAATTAACTTTTTTACAAAAAAAAACTATACTTGTTTAGAATTAAACTTGTTTTATAAAAAAAAAAAAAAACAAAAAAATTCTTTAGATTTTGATAATCTCATTTCTGAATTTGCAAAATGTTAGGCCAGAAAAGTAAGTTTAAACGTTTACCCTCTGCTCATTTCTACGCTGCGTATTAGTTTATGGTTTTATTTTTTTTTTTTTTTCTAAAAAAAATTAACTGAAGTTCCTTTTTATTTTGTATATGTATACAGGGTGTCCCGTAATTAATGGATAACCCTGAAATGCCACATAGTAGACTTTATGACCGTCCTGAAAACTGATAAAAAAAAGTTCTATCCCAACCACAAGAAAAGTTATATGCATTTTTTTGTTCAGTGCATTATTTTTTTTCTTACTTTACATTTTTGAATACCACGACTACAAGTGAATGAGTTCCATCATTTTTTTTTTGCAGGAATATTTTACATTACTTATGCCAACACATAAGTAGAAGAAAATTATTATAACTGTTGGACTTCTTAGAGAAAAAAAATTATTTAACATTGAATTTCAATGCAAAATGTGAAAACAAATAATTTTTGAAAAAGTTAAATCATAGCTGGTATAAAAAAATGCATGAATACCTGAGTGGCCAACTATTTTAAAAATATGCGCGTTAAATGCAGATTTCAAAATGGTATTACTTATTATTATATCTAGAGTCAGTAGCAAGTTATTGGTAAGAATCTGCAATACTAGAGTAAATTTAGCAAAAACAAAAGTTTTCAAAATTAGCACAGTAAACGTGAAAATAATACCAAGCGTTGAACATAGCAGATTTTTGATTTATTGGCTGTTTCTACGATGTTGTCCTAATGATAAATCCAAGCTTTCAACTTCTAGGGCCGAATGCATTATTGATAAAAATGTCAAAAAAGTGCAAAAAACGGTTACATTTTCGAGCTTGTTTTGAATTTTACCTGTTCTATTGGGCTTTAACAAACCCATCAAATATTTTGTTGGTTTGCTATTAGTTTATTTGTTATTTTCTCTAAACAAAAAGTTTTTGAGCCAGCTTTTAATCACATGATCACTTAGTTAGAAAACAAAAACAAAAATAGATAATTTTTTAATTTTTTTTTTATTTAAAGCAAATGCTCAAACTGTTTTCTACCCACTCTTATACAGGTTCTGCACCTCCGAATAAATGAACGTCTTAGTGAACGTGCAAGGTTTTGCTCAGAAATTTGTAATGCAGGTGCCTCCACACGATTTCTTAGCTCCTCTAAAGACCTGATCGGCTTGCTGTATACGATTTCCTTAATGCATCCCCAATAAAAAAAAATCAAGTGGATTTAGGTCTGGTGAACGGGGTGGTCACAAATTTGGTCCCAGACGTCCTATCCATCTGCCTGGATATCTGGCATTTTAATATGCCCGCACAGGCACGGCATAGTGTGCTGGACAACCATCATTTTGAAGCCAATGGGATTCCTTTAGTTCTTGAGGCACTTCTTCCAGCAAGGTTGGGAGATCATTTTGGAGGAACTCCAAATAACCTTGGCCAGTTAAAATCCCCGGCAACTCAAAGGGTCCAATTATTTTCCCATTGAGAATCCCAGTCCAATAGTTTATTTTGAATTGGTACTGGGACCTGTCTTCCCTCATGATGTTTGGGTTTTGTAGTGCCCAGAAGTGGAGATTATGGAGATTAGTGTAGCCATCTCTTTCAAATGTCGACTCATCGGTCCAAAGAATTTTGTCAAAAAACTGCGGATCTTCTTCAATTTTCATTATCATTTGTCGACAAAAACTCATTCTCGTTTCAAAATCTTGCGGCTGGAGAGTTTGCACCCGTGTTAGGTGAAAGGGATGATATTTATATTCACCAGACCTAAATCCACTTGATTTTTTTTTATTGGGGATGCATTAAGGAAATCGTATACAGCAAGCCGATCAGGTCTTTAGAGGAGCTAAGAAATCGTGTGGAGGCACCTGCATTACAAATTTCTGAGCAAAACCTTGCACGTTCACTAAGACGTTCATTTATTCGGAGGTGCAGAACCTGTATAAGAGTGGGTAGAAAACAGTTTGAGCATTTGCTTTAAATAAAAAAAAAATTAAAAAATTATCTATTTTTGTTTTTGTTTTCTAACTAAGTGATCATGTGATTAAAAGCTGGCTCAAAAACTTTTTGTTTAGAGAAAATAACAAATAAACTAATAGCAAACCAACAAAATATTTGATGGGTTTGTTAAAGCCCAATAGAACAGGTAAAATTCAAAACAAGCTCGAAAATGTAACCGTTTTTTGCACTTTTTTGACATTTTTATCAATAATGCATTCGGCCCTAGAAGTTGAAAGCTTGGATTTATCATTAGGACAACATCGTAGAAACAGCCAATAAATCAAAAATCTGCTATGTTCAACGCTTGGTATTATTTTCACGTTTACTGTGCTAATTTTGAAAACTTTTGTTTTTGCTAAATTTACTCTAGTATTGCAGATTCTTACCAATAACTTGCTATTGACTCTAGATATAATAATAAGTAATACCATTTTGAAATCTGCATTTAACGCGCATATTTTTAAAATAGTTGGCCACTCAGGTATTCATGCATTTTTCTTATACCAGCTATGATTTAACTTTTTCAAAAATTATTTGTTTTCACATTTTGCATTGAAATTCAATGTTAAATAATTTTTTTTCTCTAAGAAGTCCAACAGTTATAATAATTTTCTTCTACTTATGTGTTGGCACAAGTAATGTAAAATATTCCTGCAAAAAAAAAATGATGGAACTCATTCACTTGTAGTCGTGGTATTCAAAAATGTAAAGTAAGAAAAAAAATAATGCACTGAACAAAAAAATGCATATAACTTTTCTTGTGGTTGGGATAGAACTTTTTTTTATCAGTTTTCAGGACGGTCATAAAGTCTACTATGCGGCATTTCAGGGTTATCCACTACTTACGGGACACCCTGTATATACATATGTATGTATATATTTTTATATTATTTTGTTTTTAAATTAATTAATTATTAATTTATTTATTTTTTTAAAATGAAGTTTATGTATTTTTAATTTTGTATATGTTTTTTTTTTTTTTTTTGTTTGAGCGCGCACTAAAGGGATTTGGCTGCCCTTAAAATGTTTAAACACAGTGCGAGCGTTGGGAAAATAGGGAAGGATTTAAGAGGAGATACCGATGCACATTGGTTTTGAACCACTGAATATTAAAATGGTCGGGAAAGATAGAGCCGGGTAAAGCATTCCACATTCGGGTAGTGCGGCTAAAAAAAGAATCTCTATACTTGACAGTACGTCCGAAGTTGGACTCGAGGGTAAACTGATGTGCATTCCTAGAAGTACGAGTATTACGGTTGAATTGTCTTACGGGAGGAATGCAGCTGGCTATTTCACTAGAACAGTGTTTATAAAAGTAACGGTAAAATAATGTTAGACATGAAACATCGCGGCGGTGTTCGAGGGATGCAAATGTTTCTGTTATATTTCTGTAACCTATCATTTTCAAAGCTCTTTTTTGAATCCTATCTAAGATACTCAAGTGGGTTATTGGGGCACCTGCCCAAATATGAGAATTGTACTCAAGTTTCGGACGGATAAATGCTTTATAGATTACAGCCAGATCAGAAGGGGAGAAAAATTTCTTGCATCGCCGAAGAAAGCCTAAACATTTAGCTGCATTTTTGGCGACGTCGAATATGTGTTCGTTCCACAGAAGGTGGTCTGTGATACACATACCGAGGACTGAAAGCTTTTCGGTTTCTTCAATACAAGTGCCGCTCATGGATAGCGGCATGGGAGGTGTGTTTCGTTTTGATGACAGAAGACAGCATTGAGTTTTCGAAGCATTAAATTCTACGCGGTTTTTGATTCCCCATTGGACAATGCTGTCGAGATCAGAATTTAATGAGCTAATCATACGCTGCCGTTCTAGTTCCACATCCGAAGGACATGGATGTGAATCTGAAAACGAATATGAGAAGCTGAGGGTGCTGTCGTCAGCGAAACAGTTAAATGGATTAGAAGTTTCAGACAAAAGATCATTTATGAATATAAGGAAGAGAGTCGGAGACAAAACGGAGCCCTGGGGCACACCAGCGTTTATTTTGTGAATTTCAGACTTGAAACCGTCCAATACAACTTGTATTGATCGGTCCGAAAGGTAATTTCTAATCCAACGAAGAAGAGATTCATCGAAACCAAATGCGCGCATTTTCGATAAGAGAGCTTGGTGCCAAACTCTATCAAACGCCTTAGAAATATCAAGCGCAATAATCTAACTTTCTCCAAAGCGATGTAAAGATTTGTTCCACTGTTCAGTGAGATATACCATCAGATCACCAGTGGACCTATTGCTACGAAAGCCGTACTGCCGGTCATTAAGAAGCTTTCGTTCTTCAAGATATTTCTTGAGCTGAAAATTAATCAGCGTTTCCATGACCTTGGAAAGAAGGGACGTTAATGCAATTGGCCGATAGTTTGAGGGTGAAGAAGATACGCCTTTTTTAGGGACAGGCTGGACAAATGCTGTTTTCCATCCACTCGGAAAGAGACCAGTAGAATAGGACAGATGGAAAAGCTTACGCAGTGGTTTTGCCAGCGTTGAAGAACACCTCTTCAGAACAATGGGAGGGATACTATCCGGGCCAGCGGATTTGTGTATGTCGAGGTCTTTTAGAACTCTAGCAACTGCACGAGCGCGAAAGAAGATTTGACCCATAGAATCGTTTACGCTCTCAAGTACAGGCGGAGTTCTATCACTTGCTGGAAGTGTCGAATTGACAGCAAACTGTGCTGCAAGCAAATTGGCTTTATCTTGCGAGCTGACAGCAGGTGTGTCGTTGAAGACGAGTGTTGGAACCGAAGACGAAGTAGTGTTTCGAATATTTTTTACAAATGACCAAAAATTTTTACTACTATTGGGACATTGTAGCATTTTTTGCCTTAATTTTTGGTCATGCAAAAATTTGGTTCGTCGAATATGAGCGTTACAGGTCTTCCTTGCTTGTTGAAACTTCTTCCGGTTTTCCTCAGTAGGGTTGGCTTTGTAACTACGGAAACTTACTTCTCTGACCCTAATAACCTCCTTACAGCTCGAATCAAACCATGTGTTTTCTTTGGGTTTGATAGATTTTACCCTATACGAGATAAAATTTCTTATCCACAAAGAATTAAGTTTGTTATCATATCTGCACTGGCATCTACGTCACTATCGAGGAAGCACAGTGACCAGTTAAAGTTACTGAAGAAACCGTTGAGACCGTCCCAGTTGGCTTTCTCGTATTGCCAAACGGTTCTCGTTGGTACTTTCTCTTTAACTGAGTTTTGTTGGCACGAGAAATTAGCAGATATGACACAATGGTCTGATGTGCCTAGAGGCGATAATACACTAACAGTGTATTTATCAGGGTCAGAGGTAAGAAACAAGTCAAGTGTGTTGGCGGATTGACCTGCAACATCAGGGATTCGAGTTGGCTCGTCAACAAGCTGAGTCAGGTGGTTTAACTCAGCAAAGAGCTCAACATACCTTCCTTCGGGTGTTGTCTGGCCAGAAAAGCGAAGCCAACTAGAATTGTGTACATTGAAATCGCCCGCAATGACGATTTCAGTGTGAGGATAATGGGCAACAATTCTTTGGATGGAGTCGGACAGAGCATCAAACTCGTTACAAGTTGAATTTCTGTCCAGATTGGGGCTTCGATAAACGAAACAAGTGTGAATGATGTGCTTATTTACCGTAAATTTTAACCACATGAAATTAAAGTTTGTGTTAGAACACAAACCATATTGTGGTTGAAGTTGGTATGCTACATCATTTCTTATATAGACGGCAAGACCATGGTGGGGAAAGAATAATGGCACTAAGTTGTACCCAAATAAATTAAATTCCGAATGATCAGAATTTTCACCTATCTGAGTTTCACTCAGTGCCAAAACAGCTGGCCTGTTTTGCACAGTATAGACATACGCAGCATAGAAATTTTTCCTGAGTCCACGAATGTTGCTATAATCAACCCTACACTTACCCGCCATTAAAAAATTCAAAACTAACTAAAAACCAACTCGGACAATTACCTAAATTCAACGTCACCTCTAAATTCCAATTTGAACTTTTCAATTACAATTTATCACCAGTGTTATGCCTTAGTGACAAATTGCACTGAACCGCCCCTGGTTATTTAGAGAGACGAACAATTATCTATCCGAGATCATGTTAACTTAATCCCTGCGCGCAGTGTGCGGGGGTTACACGCACAATGCTGCAACGATTTAGTTAACTCAACTGCGAGAGAAGATGGGAAGGAAAGGGAAGGATTAAACCACTCGTTGTGCTTAGGTGTTGTTATTGTTTTTCTTTGTCTTTTAAATATATTGATGGAACATGCACTTGCACTGATGTGTATTGCGCGACATGAGTTGGAGTTGTTTTATTTTTATTTTATTTTTTTTTTGTGGGTAAGTATGTAGGTATATATAATGTATGGCTTATTATATTTTTTTTTTTTTTTAATTTGAACAAGAAACACAGAATTACTTAGATTGTAACAGTGACACCAGAAAGAAAACAGATTAAGCAAAACGAAGGGACTTTGACTTCCGACGGGACTAAACAGCGTGTGCAGCCGATGGGAGGCAGTTCGGTACTCAACTATAAATGTATGTTTACATATATATTTTTATTTTATTTCGTTTTTAATTTATTTACTATTTTTTTTGTAAATATGTACCTTTATTTCATTTGATACATAAAATCATATATGTAAACATATTTCTTTGTTACTGAGGATTAGGCCTATCGGGGATACCTCAATAGAAAAAACGCATCGAAATTCTATCTCCTGGGTAATGTGGAAAAGGCTTATGCAAGTGAATCAGAGTATGTGTGAAAATATAAATAAGGGGCGCTTTCTACAAATCTTGCACAGGTCGCAAGTTTGGCTGGGGCCGACCCTGCCTGCCAGGCGACTGAGCATACCCTAAGCGGAGCGACGGAGTCGCGTGAGCGGGACAGAGGACCCGAAAAGGGAGTAAAGATCCTTGAACCCGCGAAACGGGCCACCCAAAGAACTGTTTAGTTCAAAAACTTTAAAGCATAGGCACCTACCAGTTGGGGCATTAGTTCCCAAAAAAAAAGGAATCAAACCCCATCTGACAGGCACCTATGTTATCAGTCAGTCTGCTTTAAAAGTTTTTGTACTAAATAGTACTTTGAGTGGCCCGCTTCGTGGGATCAAGGATTTGAACTCCCTTTTCAGGTCCTCTGTCCCGCTCACGCGACTCAGTCGCTCCGCTTAGGGTATGCTCAGGCGTCTGGCAGGCGCATATGTTGTCAGTCGATCTGTAATCAAAGTTTTTTGTACTAAACAGTACTTTGGGTGGCCCGCTTCGCCAATTCTCAGATGCGGGTCTTAGTTCTTTTTTGTGGTGGAATTAACCCACGAGGGTTCTTTTTTGAGAAATAATACCGGAGGTGGCTCGTGGGCGTTTATGCACTGCACCTAATGAAAACAACATAACGGCGATTTGTTTTGCAGTTTTCTTAAAAAAAATCATGAAAACGAAATAAAACCAAATTGGCCTCATTTCGTTTTCTAAAGCAAAATAAAGCCAAACCTAAAATTTGGCGTTATTTCCATTTTATAATCGAAATAGGGCAACATTTTTTATTTTTGGCATTATTTCGTTGGGCCTTATTTCACGTCACCCTTATAAACACCAGGTATACTTATATAACACCAGTTATCTTAATCTTAACTAATATATAAAAGTCTTTTTTGTTTTCTTGTCAGTTTGGCTATACCTATAGGTGTCCTAACTAACAACAAAACAATCAAAATACTAACTTTTTTTTATGGCATCAACAATGTCTATCCCCCAGCTATCCGATAGATAGCTGCTGAAAAAAAACAAATTAATTTAATTTTTTTTAGAAAACTTTAACAATAGTAAAAAAACGTTATCTACATGAAAATTGATTTGTTGGTTTTTTATTTATATCTTTTCAATCAACAGTTGTAGAGGTTTTCAATGTACTAATGAATTATAGCTATATGTCCTAGAAATTTGTATTCCTATTGTACCTTTAAGCTGCGAAATTGACAAAATAATATTGTTCACACATATTACTTAAAAACGTGTGAGTGTGTGCAGGGATTGATTTAGTTTGTTCTTAAATTTAATCTCAGTAGAATAGCCATTAATTTGATACCTCATTTTTAAATCTACTTTCTATATAAGCGTCACAATTGATTTTTTTAAATTCATACAAAATCGAATAAAATCCATAGAAATGCTACGCTTTGTTCATTGTCAACAATCGTCTACCAGTGTAGAGCACGGTTATCGCAATTGAATTTCTAATTAGAGTTCTTTTAATATAAAAAATCATAACTTCATTTCTACTGCGCCGATATTTAAAATTTAGCTATGAGATTTGGCTAAATTAGTGTATAAAAATTATTGAGGGGGGGGGGTGAAAAATGTCATACTAAAAGGGTGTGTAAATGACCCGTCAAATTTATATGACATATATTTAATTCAAAACTTGATGAAACTTTTTTTAATTTCAAAAAACTAATGACGCACGTTTATAGGTGTAACCTTCTTCTATAAATATGTGAATAATTTTGTATTTCTAAATCTAACGGGAAAAAAAGTAGGGGTAATTTAATAAATAAATCACAAAAAAAAGCTACATTTAGACAACTTTAGAGGTATCAAAATTGAGCAAACCTTAATAGTTCATAATAAATGATACATGAAATTTAGATAGAAATTTATAATCTAAAATTCTGTGTTAAAATTTTTGCAAAATCTTAAAAAAAATCATACTAAAAATGTGATTTAGTTAAAAATCAATTAAATTTTTGGTAGGTACTTTAAATGCAAAAGTTAGTAAAAAATTTATAAATTTTGAAAAACAAAACCAACACACCAATTGCTCTAATCCAATTCTTAAATTAAGTGATTGTTTCAACAAAAGTCGCTCTAAAATTAGTTTTATTGATCTATTTACCAAAAAATGCAAAATTGATCATGCTTTTTCAACGAATTTAATTTTTATATTTTCACCACGCCCATAAAATATTTTCAAATTTGAAAAAATTTGAAAATCTAATAAAAATTTTGATATATTAAACATAACTGTGCGTTGCTCACAAGCTTCACAAAATAATTTCAAATATTAAAATTTTACTTTTTTACAGATAAAATCCAGAAAAAAATTTAAATTTAAAATTGAGAATACAATCGATGGTGTGGCCAGAGCGAAGGAAACGCAAGAGGAAATCATTATGGGCCATAGCCCTAAATGCAATCCAAATGCGGACAATTCCCTCGAACCAAGCAGAACGACCAAAGACAAAGCTGTATCTGTAACACAAGTGGGACATAAGGCAAAGGGTCCCCTAAGTGACAGGGAAATTCTGCGAAGACAAAAACGAAATGCTAAGAAGATCATTCGGCGGCTCAGCAGAAGGAATCCGGGGTCATTAACGACAAAGGAAAAGCAAGCCCTGGTCAGATCGTATCAGCGGGTACAGGACGCGACTACGAACACGACAAACAAAACAAACTCCAAGGTTACCCAAAGGACGGTGCTGGGGAAAGTGCAGTCAGGCCTCCCGCCCCTCTCTGAACCACACCCTACTGCAGGGTCATCCAAAAGAGTAAGGAATGACAACACGACATCACCAAAGAACTCCTCAACAGAAAATAAGAGGAAAAAGGCTAGGTTTTCGAAGGTGACCGCGGAGGGCCAACAGGCGGCAATTGCCGACTTTGGAAACCCATAACGGAAACTGACGGAATACCAATGAAAACTCTTGGAGTCTAGAATCCTTGACGCGGTGAACGAGGCTATCGTTAAGAATGGGCCACTGCCCCCCTTCGGTACCCTCCAAACCCTGCACGGATTCAAGCTTTTAGCATATGCGAGGATAAATATACCTATGCATGGATCCAAGACTTCGTGAAGAAAACCAATGTTCCCTGGAAAAATGCTGAATTTCACCTTATTAATTAGTATGAGATCAGACACATCACTAGGCCTAAGGCGAAATTGATGATTAAAGGACCTGTAATCCCGACGGACCGTATCGAAAGATATCTCAGATCCCTTAACACTGAACAACTCAGCCAGAACTGGGATGTTGTCGATGTGGGAGAAACAGACCGCCGAAGGGACAGAAGTGACGGTGCTACTTAGCCAAAAATCGTTCTTCTACGAAAAATTGGTTTCAAGGTTCGCATTGATACAAACCGATGCAAACTTAGACTAGTAACCAATTAGAACAAAAAGAAGGTAAATGGGGGTTGGTAGTTAAAAACTTATCATGAAATTTTATCAAATAAATCTTCACCAGAGTAAAGCTGCCAGTGCCAACCTAGTCTATCTCTTGAAGAATAGACAAATTGACGTCGCCCTCGTGCAAGAACCCTGGTTAGCAGGAAGCAAAATCAGAGGGCTGAACACAAAAGAAACTATACTGTACAAAACTGCTCAAGTGGGACATGAACATGTATTGTAGCTAGAAAACAGTTTAACCTTTTTCTTCTATCCAAATACAGTAATTAAGATCAAACAGCCGTCAAGTTGGAGAGAGATGGGCTGCCACCGCTTATTTTAGTTTCATGCTATATGCCTGGGGACGGGACGGAAGGGCCACCAGCTGAATTAACATGCTGAAGAAACAGGACACGACTTAGTGCTAGGATGCGATGCAAATGCGCATCATTCCCAGTGGGCTAGCACTAACATCAATAATAGAGGTGAGTCTGTTTTTGAATTTATTATTAAGAACAATTTATTTATAGCAAATAGGGGCAGAGAACCAACGTTTGTTACAAAAAATTGTAAGGAGGTGCTTGATATTACCGTTACAAACAACTCAATACCAATAGAACAATGGAGGGTGTCAAAAGAGCTATCTTTCTCTGATCACAATATCATTGAATTTCTCATACCAGACACAATAGCCTCCAAGAAACCATTTAGAAACCTTCGTAATACGAACTGGGACACTCTTAATAGGGAATTAGAGACTAGGATTAACTCCTTAGAAATTAATTTAATAATTGGACCTGAATCCTTAGATAGAGCCACCACAGAATTCACAGAAATTCTAAATAAGGCTTTTGAAAAAGGATGTCTCCTTAAACAGGTGAAGAAAGGCAATAATAAACCACCTTGGTGGACACACGAAATTGGCTTTATCAGAAAAGAAACAAGAAGATTTTTCAATGCAGCCAAACGAACTAGAAATGAATTAGAAATGAATAGACAACGGGCGAAACGCAGCTCGTGGCAAACCTTCTGCACCTAAATTGAAGGAACAAACGAATCAGCAAGACTTAGAAAAATTCTAGCAAAAGAACCAGTCCCCCCAGGGTCTCGTAAAAGCCCTAATGATCAATGGACTGAATCATGTGGAGAATCACTGGAGCTCTTTATCAAAACTCATTTCCCTGGTTGTAACTTTGATGTTTATAACACAGAAGATGCAGCACAAACGGAGCACCCGGTGCCACCAGATATTATAACGGAGGATAAACTGGGCGATAAACTCGTTTTCACCCTACAAATCTCCGGGAACAGACGGCATCTTCCCCTTGCTGTTACAGAAAAACACTAAACATGTCACCCAATATCTCAAGCGCTTTTTTGTAATTCCCTTGGCATGGCGTGAAGTAAAAGCAGTCTTCATACCGAAAGCTGGAAAACCAAGCCACACGGAAGCCAAAGACTACAGACCCATTAGTCAAACATCGTTTGTTTTAAAAACCTTCGAACGACTAATAGATATACATACGAAGTACTCTAAAACCGAATGTGTTGTCACCTTACCAACATGCTTACACGAAAGGAAAAAGTGTTGAAACAGCACTCCACAACTTAGTAGGCATAGAAGAAACAACACTCAAGAACAAAGAGTACAATCTAGCTGCTTTTCTGGACATTGAAGGAGCTTTCAACAATGTACAAAATGATGCGGTAAAAAAAAGCACTTGTATACCTTGAAGTAGATAATTCCCTAATAAACTGGATTACCTGTATGTTAAAATACAAACGGATTAACTCAGAACTAGGGGATGCACAGATCAAAGTATCCACATCTAGGGGGCTCCACAAGGAGGTGTTCTCTCACCACTATTGTGGATATTAGTTATGAACGAAATCCTGATCGAACGGAAACACAGCGGTGTCAAAGTAGTCGCATACGCAGACGACTTGGCGCTGTTAGCGACTGGTAAATTTCTTTCCACAACCAGTGAACAGATTAACTACGCTCTGTCGAAAGTTTGTAGCTGGACGAGGAAATGTGGACTCTCGGTCAACCCTCAAAAAACCGAACTGGTTCCTTTTACTTACAAAAGGAAAATACCAGATTTTGTCCTACCATCAATAGAAGGAACCCAACTTAGTCTTTCAGAAAATTCCAAATATCTGGGCGTAATTCTTGACAAAAAGCTAAACTGGGGTTTGAACATCAAAGAAAGAGCTAAGAAGGCCACAATCACATTTTACTCCTGCAACAGGATATTTGGTAAGACCTTGGGTCCAAACCCTAAGATCATAATGTGGATGTACACGGCCATTATAAACCGATCCTTACATATGGTAGCCTGGTTTGGTGGAGCGCGATGGACAAAGAAACTAATTGCAAAACGCTTAATAAAGTTCAAAGACTAGCGTGTATAGGAATTACAGGGGCAATGAGATCCACACCCACTGCGGGAATGGAAACAATACTCAACCTTAAACCCCTAGATCTACTTATACAAGAAACCGCGGCCTACAGTGCCCTAAGACTAAGCCAAACCAATAGCTGGAAAAGGAACTCTGTAGGTCACGCACAATTTATCAATAAATTTACGGAAGGGTATGTATGCACAGACTACACAACACCCCGTACAGATTTTAAAAAACCGTTTTCTGTCTCCATCCCCACAAGAGAGGAATGGGATGCTGGTTTACAACAATCAGATGAACCGGTGGTAGAAATATACACCGATGGATCGAAGATGGATACGGGTGTAGGTGCGGGATTCTTCTCAGAAACCCTCAATTTAGCCAAATCTTATAGACTCCCCGATTACAGCAGTGTCTTCCAAGCGCAGGTTCTGGCAGTGATTAAGGGTGCAGAACAAATACTAATGATGGCGATACCACGGGCTGATATCACTTTTTACATTGATGTCCAGGCACCTATCAAGGCCATCTCTGCCACAGAAATAAAATCCAAACTGGTTTCATGCTGTCGTGAAGAGCTTAAAGTTCTTGCCACACAACATAACATCAGACTCTGTTGGGTCCCTGGACACTGTGGAATTGAAGGTCATGAAAAAGCAGATAAACTGGCAAGGACTGGTTCATCGTTAGATCCAAGCCTAACAGAATCCAGTGTTAAAATTCCACCCTGTGCCGTTAAACAGACGATTAGTAAGATGATAGTGGAACTTACCAATGACTTAACAATGCCCATTTTATATCAACAGAATTACACATTGCAAAATTAATACCAAACATCGATCATTTAGAATTTAAAATTGTATTATTACTGGTTCATTTTATTAAATATATGTACAGTAAACCATTGAAGTAAAAGGTGACAAAACTGTTTTACTTAAAAATATAAAGATATAATTAAGTAATTTGGCAAAATTGTCATCAAGGAAAATACATTAACAGGAAATTATTTAACTAATTATAACAACTGTTCATTAAAAATAAAACATACATTTTGCCACAAAAAAAATATATTATACCAGGCAAATATTTGTATCCATGAAATAAAAATAACGAAATGTTTGTAAAACCTTTAATTTTAATAAAATAACTGAGGATCATTTTAAAAATTAACAAGAAAAAAAAAAAAAAAAAAAAAAAACAAAAATAAAAAGCTAAATGAGAAATTAAGAGCTAACAGCAGCAGCGAGTGGTATTCCTCCCAATTTCCTTCCCCCATCATCTCTCGCAGTCAAATTGGTTTGACTATTGAAAGCACTGTGTGATGTGCATGGTACTGCTCCCTCACAGTGCTTGCATTGAACAAATTAATTATGACGTCAGATAGATAGTTGTTTGTTTTATCTAGTTAACCAGGGGCGGTTCAATTTCAGATTGTCACTTAGGCATAACACTAGTGGCAAATTGTATTGAAAAGCTCAAATTGGGATCTAGATTAAACGTTCTTCTTAGGTAATTGTCTGACTTGTGTTTTTGCAAGTTAGGAATATTTTAAATGGGTGGTAGATTTAGGGTGGATTTTAGCAACATTCGTGGGCTTAGACAGAATTTCTATTCTGCATACGTTCATACTGTACAATACAGGCCAGCTGTTTTGGCACTGAGTGAAACACAAATAGGTGAAAATTCTGATCATTCAGAATTTAACCTATATGGGTATAGCTTAGTGCCTCTATTCTTTGCTCACCATGGACTCGCCATTTATATAAGAAATGATGTTGCGTACCAACTTCAACCACAATATGGTTTGTGCTCAAACACATATTTTAACTTCATGTGGTTCAAATTTTCGGTCAATAAGCACATCATTCATTCATGTTTTATTTATCGGAGCCCGAACCTGGACAGAAATTTAACTTTTAACGAATTTGATGCTCTGTCCGACTCCATCCAAAGAATTGTTGCCCTTTATCCTTGCACTGAAATCGTCATTGCGGGCGATTTCAATGTACACAATTCTAGTTGGCTTCGCTTTTCAGGCCAGACAACACCCGAAGGAAGGTATGTTGAGCTCTTCGCTGAGTTAAACCAACTAACTCAGCTTGTTGACGAGCCCACTCGAATACCGGACATTGCAGGTCAATCCGCCAACACCCTAGACTTGTTTCTCACCTCTGATCCTAATAAATACTCAATTAGTGTATTATCGCCTCTAGGCACATCAGACCATTGTGTCATATCTGCGAATTTCTCGTGCCAACAAAACACAGTTAAAGAGAAAGCACCAACGAGAACCGTTTGGCAGTACGAGAAAGCCAACTGGGACGGTCTCAACGGTTTCTTCAGTAACTTTAACTGGTCACTATACTTCCTCGATAGTGACGTAAACTCCAGCGCAGATATGATCACAAACTTAATTCTTTGTGGAATGAGTAATTTCATCCCGCATAGGGTAAAATCTATCAAACCCAAAGAAAACTCATGGTTTGATTCGAGCTGTAAAGAGGTTATTAGGGTTAGAGAAGTAAATTTCCGATGTTATAAGGCCAACCCTACTGAGAAAAACCGGAATAAGTTCAAACAAGCTAGAAAGACCTGTAATGTTCATATTCGACGAACCAAATTTTTGCATGACCAGAAATTAAGGCAAAAAATACTACAATGTCCCACAGGTAGTAAAAATTTTTGGTCATTTGCAAAAAATATACGAAATTCTACTTCGTCGTCGGTTCCAACGCTCGTCTTCAATGACACCCCTTTTGTCAGCTCGATAGATAAAGCCAATTTGCTTGCAGCACAGTTTGCTGTTAATTCGACGCTGCCAGAAAGTGTTATGACTCCTCCTGTACTTGAGAGCGTAAATGATTTTATGGGACAAATCTTCTTTCGCACTCGTGCAGTTGCCAGAGTCCTGAAAGATCTTGATATACACAAATCCGCTGGCCCGGATAGTATCCCTCCCATTGTTCTGAAGAGGTGTTCTTCAACGCTGGCAAAACCACTGCGTAAGCTTTTCCATCTGTCCTATTCTACTGGTCTCTTTCCGAGTGGATGGAAAACAGCATTTGTCCAGCCTGTCCCTAAAAAAGGCGTATCTTCTTCACCCTCTAACTATCGACCGATTGCACTTACGTCCCTTCTTTCCAAGGTCATGGAAACGCTGATTAATTTTCAGCTCAAGAAATATCTCGAAGATCGAAAGCTTCTTAATGACCGGCAGTACGGCTTTCGCAGCAATAGGTCCACTGGTGATCTGATGGTTTATCTCACCGAACAGTGGCACAAATCTTTACATCGTTTTGGAGAAAGTAAGATTATTGCACTTGATATTTCAAAAGCATTTGATAGAGTTTGGCACCAAGCTCTCTTATCGAAAATGCGTGCATTTGGCATCGACGAATCTCTACTTCGCTGGATTAGAAACTACCTTTCGGACCGTTCAATTCAAGTTGTATTGGATGGTTTCAAGTCTGAAATCCATAAAATAAATGCTGGTGTGCCCCAGGGCTCCGTTTTGTCTCCGACTCTCTTCCTTATATTCATAAACGATCTTTTATCTGAAACTTCTAATCCATTAAACTGTTTCGCTGACGACAGTACCCTCAGCTTCTCATATTCGTTTACAGATTCACACCCATGTCCTTCGGATGTGGAACTTGAACGGCAGCGTATGATAAGCTCATTAAATTCTGATCTAAGCAGCATTGTCCAATGGGGAAACAAAAACCGCGTAGAATTTAATGCTTCAAAAACTCAATGCTGCCTTCTGTCATTAAACCGAAACCCACCTCCAATGCCGCTTTCCATGGACGGCACTTGCATCGAGGAAACCGAACAGCTCTCAGTTCTCGGTATGTGTGTCACAGACCACCTAATGTGGAATGACCACATATTTGACGTCGCCAAAAACGCTTGTAAGTGCTTAGGTTTTCTCCGAAGATGCAAGAAATTCTTTACCCCCTCTGATCTGGCTATGTTCTACAAAGCATTTATTCGTCCAAAGCTTGAGTATAATTCACATATATGGGCAGGTGCTCCTATAACTCATCTAAGCTTGTTGGACCGAATACAAAAAAGGGCCCTAAAAATGATAGGTGATCGAACAATAACGTCAACAATAGCACCCCTCGAACATCGCCGCAATGTCACCTGTCTCTCACTGTTCTATCGCTATTTTTATAAACAGTGTTCAAGTGAAATAGCCAGTTGCATTCCTCCCCTTAAACAATTCAACCGTAATACTCGCACTTTTAGGAATGCTCATCAGTTTACCCTTGAGCTCAATTTCGGACGTACCGTTAAGTATAGGGATTCCTTCTTTAGTCGCACAACAAGAATGTGGAATGCTTTACCTGACCCTATTTTTCCCCCCCATTTTGATATTCAGAACTTCAAAACCAATGTGCATCGGTATCTCCTTTTAAATCCTTCCTTGTTTTCCTAAGGCTCGCACTGTGCTAGTCATAATTAAGGGTAGTAAGAACCCCTTAAGTGCGCGGCATGTTTAAAAAAAAAAAAAAAAAAAGAAGAAATAAGAGAACTACAATATCAAAAAAAAAAAAAAAAAAAAAAAAATGCATGGCTCAAATATAAGCCTAGCTTTATTAAGTACTAGCGGAAACACCCGGCTTTGCCCAGGTCCCTTTTGTTAAAGTATGGTTCGTTAACAAATCTTGAAAAAAAATTTCCCATGAAAAATAGTTTTCCTTGAAAATATTTCTGCTATCGTGAATATCTCTGAAATAAATTCAATGAAATGACCGCCCAACTCCCCAGGAAAACTTATTCCCGATATCAATAAATTTCCAACATCATTCATGTTCTTAATTTTCAAAGGATAGAAATATTGTGCAAGTGTTAATTATTATTAATATAAAAGCTTAACATATGAGTGTTTTTTATAATACAAATTCTATATACTACTGAAATACATCAGCCAAGTAAAAGACTTAGCATTATGTAATGGGACTTGTTGAATTATTGATTCAATATAGCTTTTAAGGGCCTTTAGTCCATACAAATTGGCCTAGCTAAGCTTTGTTCAACGCTCATGTCTTGTTCAAAAAGTTATATTTTTCGCCATGTCGCGTCGCTGCATGGACATAGATTTTTTGGACTCAATTGGATTTTTTTCTGGACATGTTCATAATCCTGCCATCTGTTTAAGCGTATTAGTCTTTAAAATTGTATAGTTGTCTATTAATATTTTGTATGTATTTATATAGTAAGACAATGACCTTTCCAAGGACATCTATATTTTTAAATTCGGATAAGTACTTTCTGATTTATAGCCAATTTTATGCAGATAAATTGACAATTTTAAATTTTTTTCTGGATTTTATTTGTACATAATATTTCTGATGTAAAATTTTAATATTTAAAACTATTTTGTGAACAAAATTTTTATTAGATTTTTAGGATTTCTAATTTTTTAATTCGAAAATATTTTATGTGCGTGGTGAAAATATAATAATAAAATTCATTGAAAAAGCATGTTCCAGCTTGCATTTTTTTTGGTAAATAAATCAATATAACTAATTTTATACTAGATTTTGTTGAAATAATCAGTTAATTTTTATAATCAATATTTTAGAAGGGGATTAGAGCAATTGGTGTGTTGAATTTGTGTTTCAAAATCTATTCAATTTTATTTAACTTTTGCATTTAAAGTACCAAAAATCGAATTAATTTTGCACTAAATCACATTTTTAGTATGATATTTTTAAGATTTTGCAAACATTTTAACACAAAAATTTAGATTATAAATTTTTACCGTAGATTCATGTATCATTTGTTATGAACTATTAGGTATTACTAAAGTTTAAAGCCTCTAAAGTTGGCTAAATGGAGCTTTATTGTGATTTGTTTCATTAAATTGCCCCCATTTGTTTCCCTTTAGATTTACAAATATAAAATTACTAACATATATGTAGAAAAAGGTAACACCTATAATTGTGTATCATTAGTTTTTCAAAATTTATAAATTTTTCATTAACTTTTAACAATTTTCTAAGTGATTACACTCAAAAGATATGAATTTTTCGCATTATGGCAAATTCTTTCACTTTTAACAATTTATTTTGTCATGAAAGTGAATAATTTTTTATTTTTATAATTTTTATATCTTATAACCTTTCATTTGATACCTCATTTATATATATCAAAAAAAGTATTACTCATGTTATGGCCATTTACAGGTATTTTATGTATATTTTAGCAAGACTGGATTTTTGCAAAATTTTTCTTTCAGTTATGTTTAAGAATCCATATTAAAGCTTGTGGCTATCGTAGAAATATGTTTTATAAACCAAAATAATTGCTGATTCGTATAGATTATTACAAAATTTAAATTTTGATAATCGATTAAATAAAAAGTAATAATATTTACTATTTAGTCAAAATAATGCTATTTTATCTGTTTAAGCGTAATAGTCTTTAAAATTGTACGGACGTCTATCAATGTTTTGCATGTATTACCAATTTATTAATAGTGAGACAATGACCTTTCTATCGACATCTTAATTTTGAAATTCGGATAAGTACTTTTCGATTTTTAGCCAATTTTATGCAGACACACTGACAATTTTAAATTGTATTCTGTAAAAAATATTTCTAATGTAAAATTTTAATATTTGATATTATCTTGTGAAGCTTGTGAGCAACACCCAGTTATGATTTATATATCAACATTTTACTAGACTTTCAAGATTTATAATTTTTAAATTTAAAAATATTTTATGGGCGTGGTGAAAATATTAAAATAAAAGTCGTTGAAAAAGCATTATCGATTCTGCATTTTTTTTTGGTAAATAAATCAATAAAACTAATTTTAGAGTAGCTTTTGTTGTAATAGTCACTTAACTTTTACTAACAATATTTAAGAAGAGGATTAGATGAATTGGTATGTTGGTTTTGTTTTTCAAAATTTATCAATTTTGTATTAAGTTTTGCACTGAAAGTACCAAAAATCGAATTGATTTTTCACTAAAACACATTTTTTGTATGAAGTTTTTCTAAGATTTTGCAAAACCTTTGACACAGGAATTAAGATTATATATTTCTACCTCAAATTCATGTATCAATTGTTATGAACTATTAATATTAAGTATTACTCAAGTTTGAAGCCTCTTTAAATTGGCTAAATGGAGCTTTATTGTGATTTATCTCATTAAATTGCCCCTACTTTGTTTTCCTTTAGATTTACAAATATAAAATTACTAAAATATTTGTAGAAGAATGTAACACCTTTAATTGTGTCATAAGTTTTTCAAAATTTTTAAATTTTTCATTAACTTTTAACAATTTTCTAAGTAAATACACTCAAAAGGTATGAATTTCTTGCATTATGGCAAATTCTTTCTCTTTTAACAATTTATTTTGTGATGAAAGTGAATTATTTTTTAATTTTAATAATTTTCTTTGTCTTATAACCTTTCATTTGATAGCTCATCTATAAATATCAAAAAAGTATTGCCCATATTAAGGCCATTTACATGCATTTTATGTATATTTTAGCAAAAACAAACAATTTGATCGACCAATAGACTGGATTTTTGCCAAATTTTTCTTTCAATTATGTTTAAAAATCCATATTAAAGCTTGCGGTTATCGTAGAAATATGTTTTATATACCAAAATAATTCTTGATTGGTATAAATTATTGTGAAATTTCGTTAATCGGTTATATAAAAAGTAATAATATTCACTATTTAATCAAAATAATCCTATTTTACCTGTTTAATAGTATAAGTCTTTAAAATTATATAAAATTATAGTCTATTAATATTTTATATGTATTTAAATAGTGAGACGTAGACATCTAAAATTTGTAATTCGGAGAAGAACTTTTCGATTTATAGTCAATTTGTCTGCATAAAATTGACTATAAATCGAAAAGTTCTTATCCGAATTACAAATTTTAGATGTCTATGTCTCACTATTTAAATACATATAAAATATTAATAGACTATAATTTTATATAATTTTAAAGACATATACTATTAAACAGATAAAATAGGATTATTTTGATTAAATAGTGAATATTATAACTTTTTATATAACCGATTAACGAAATTTCACAATAATTTATACCAATCAAGAATTATTTTGGTATATAAAACATATTTCTACGATAACCGCAAGCTTTAATATGGATTTTTAAACATAATTGAAAGAAAAATTTAGCAAAAATCCAGTCTATTGGTCGATCAAATTGTTTGTTTTTGCTAAAATATACATAAAATGCATGTAAATGGCCATAATATGGGCAATACTTTTTTGATATTTATAGATGAGCTATCAAATGAAAGGTTATTAGACAAAGAAAATTATAAAAATTAAAAAAATAATTCACTTTCATCACAAAATAAATTGTTAAAAGAGAAAGAATTTGCCATAATGCAAAAAATTCATACCTTTTGAGTGTATTTACTTAGAAAATTTTTAAAAGTTAATGAAAAATTTAAAAATTTTGAAAAACTAATGACACAATTAAAGGTGTTACATTCTTCTACAAATATTTTAGTAATTTTATATTTGTAAATCTAAAGGAAAACAAAGTAGGGGCAATTTAATGAGATAAATCACAATAAAGCTCCATTTAGCCAATTTAAAGAGGCTTCAAACTTGAGTAATACTTAATATTAATAGTTCATAACAATTGATACATGAATTTGAGGTAGAAATATATAATCTAAATTCCTGTGTTAAAGGTTTTGCAAAATCTTAGAAAAACTTCATACAAAAAATGTGTTTTAGTGAAAAATCAATTCGATTTTTGGTAATTTCAGTGCAAAACTTAATACAAAATTGATAAATTTTGAAAAACAAAACCAACATACCAATTCATCTAATCCTCTTCTTAAATATTGTTAGTAAAAGTTAAGTGATTATTACAACAAAAGCTACTCTAAAATTAGTTTTATTGATTTATTTACCAAAAAAAAAATGCAGAATCGATAATGCTTTTTCAACGACTTTTATTTTAATATTTTCACCACGCCATAAAATATTTTTAAATTTAAAAATTATAAATCTTGAAAGTCTAGTAAAATGTTGATATATAAATCATAACTGGGTGTTGCTCACAAGCTTCACAAGATAATATCAAATATTAAAATTTAACATTAGAAATATTTTTTACAGAATACAATTTAAAATTGTCAGTGTGTCTGCATAAAATTGGCTAAAAATCGAAAAGTACTTATCCGAATTTCAAAATTAAGATGTCGATAGAAAGGTCATTGTCTCACTATTAATACATTGGTAATACATGCAAAACATTGATAGACGTCCGTACAATTTTAAAGACTATTACGCTTAAACAGATAAAATAGCATTATTTTGACTAAATAGTGAATATTATTACTTTTTATTTAATCGATTATCAAAATTTAAATTTTGTAATAATCTATACGAATCAGCAATTATTTTGGTTTATAAAACATATTTCTACGATAGCCACAAGCTTTAATATGGATTCTTAAACATAACTGAAAGAAAAATTTTGCAAAAATCCAGTCTTGCTAAAATATACATAAAATACCTGTAAATGGCCATAACATGAGTAATACTTTTTTGATATATATAAATGAGGTATCAAATGAAAGGTTATAAGATATAAAAAATTATAAAAATAAAAAATTATTCACTTTCATGACAAAATAAATTGTTAAAAGTGAAAGAATTTGCCATAATGCGAAAAATTCATATCTTTTGAGTGTAATTACTTAGAAAATTGTTAAAAGTTAATGAAAAATTTATAAATTTCGAAAAACTAATGATACACAATTATAGGTGTTACCTTTTTCTACATATATGTTAGTAATTTTATATTTGTAAATCTAAAGGGAAACAAATGGGGGCAATTTAATGAAACAAATCACAATAAAGCTCCATTTAGCCAACTTTAGAGGCTTTAAACTTTAGTAATACCTAATAGTTCATAACAAATGATACATGAATCTACGGTAAACATTTATAATCTAAATTTTTGTGTTAAAATGTTTGCAAAATCTTAAAAATATCATACTAAAAATGTGATTTAGTGCAAAATTAATTCGATTTTTGGTACTTTAAATGCAAAAGTTAAATAAAATTGAATAGATTTTGAAACACAAATTCAACACACCAATTGCTCTAATCCCCTTCTAAAATATTGCTTATAAAAATTAACTGATTATTTCAACAAAATCTAGTATAAAATTAGTTATATTGATTTATTTACCAAAAAAAATACAAGCTGGAACATGCTTTTTCAATGAATTTTATTTTTATATTTTCACCACGCACATAAGATATTTTCGAATTTAAAAATTATAAATCCTAAAAATCTAATAAAAATTTTGTTCACAAAATAGTTTTAAATATTAAAATTTTACATCAGAAATATTATGTACAAATAAAATCCAGAAAAAAATTTAAAATTGTCAATTTATCTGCATAAAATTGGCTATAAATCAGGAAGTACTTATCCGAATTTAAAAATTTAGATGTCCTTGGAAAGGTCATTGTCTTACTATATAAATACATACAAAATATTAATAGACAACTATACAATTTTAAAGACTAATACGCTTAAACAGATGGCAGGATTATGAACATGTCCAGAAAAAAATCCAATTGAGTCCAAAAAATCTATGTCCATGCAGCGACGCGTTATGGCGAAAAATATAACTTTTTGAACAAGACATGAGCGTTGTACAAAGCTTAGCTAGGCCAATTTTTATGGACTAAAGGCCGTTAAAAGCTATATTGAATCAATAATTCAACAAGTCCCATTACATAATGCTAAGTCTTTTACTTGGCTGATGTATTTCAGTAGTATATAGAATTTGTATTATAAAAAACACTCATATGTTAAGCTTTTATATTAATAATAATTAACACGTGCACAATATTTCTATCCTTTGAAAATTAAGAACATGAATGATGTTGGAAATTTATTGATATCGGGAATAAGTTTTCCTGGGGAGTTGGGCGGTCATTTCATCGAATTTATTTCAGAGATATTCACGATAGCAGAAATATTTTCAAGGAAAACTATTTTTCATGGGAAATTTTTTTTCAAGATTTGTTAACGAACCATACTTTAACAAAAGGGACCCGGGCAACGCCGGGTGTTTCCGCTAGTACTTAATAAAGCTAGGCTTATATTTGAGCCATGCATTATTATTTTTTTTTTGATATTGTAGTTCTCTTATTTCTTGTTAATTTTTAAAATGATCCTCAGTTATTTTATTAAAATTAAAGTTTTTACAAACATTTCGTTATTTTTATTTCATGGATACAAATATTTGCCTGGTATAATATATTTTTTTTGTGGCAAAATGTATGTTTTATTTTTAATGGACAGTTGTTATAATTAGTTAAATAATTTCCTGTTAATGTATTTTCCTTGATGACAATTTTGCCAAATTACTTAATTATATCTTTATATTTTTAAGTAAAACAGTTTTGTCACCTTTTACTTCAATGGTTTACTGTACATATATTTAATAAAATGAACCAGTAATAATACAATTTTAAATTCTAAATGATCGATGTTTGGTATTAATTTTGCAATGTGTAATTCTGTTGATATAAAATGGGCATTGTTAAGTCATTGGTAAGTTCCACTATCATCTTACTAATCGTCTGTTTAACGGCACAGGGTGGAATTTTAACACTGGATTCTGTTAGGCTTGGATCTAACGATGAACCAGTCCTTGCCAGTTTATCTGCTTTTTACTTACTTACTTTACTTTTGATGGCGCTCATAGCCCAGGATGGGCTTCGGCCTCAACTAACAAGCCCCTCCAGCCAGCTCTGTCCCTAGCTAGCCGCTTCAAGTTGCGCACACCGAGTGCTTTGATGTCGTCATTCACTTGATTGCGCCACCTGTTACGGGTTCTTCCTCTGCTGCGTACCCCATCGGGGTTGGATTCGAAGACTCGTCGGGCAGGTGCGTTGCTGTCCATACGCTCCACGTGCCCCAGCCATCTCAGCCGCTGTATTTTCAGCTTTTTGACCAGGTCAACGTCGCTGTATAGCCTGTATAGCTCGTCGTTGAATCTTCACCTCCATACTCCTTCGATACACACCGGACCGAAAATCACACGAAGAATCTTCCTCTCAAAGCACCCTAGCAGATTTTTATCCGAATCCTTCAGTGTCCATGCTTCTGACCCATAAAACAGGACCGGGATGATTAGGGTCTTGTATAAAGTTCCTTGGTTCTCTGAGAGAGGGCCTTACTACTTAAATGCCTTCTTAGACCGAAGAAACAGCGGTTGGCAAGAGTAATTCTTCGCTTGATCTCTGCACTGATGTCATTCTGCGATGTAATAGTGGAGCCCAGGTAGACAAAGTCCTTGACAACTTCGAAGTTATATCTGTCCATCGTGATATTTTGCCCGAGTCGACGATGTTGAGATTCCTCTCTCGATGACAGCATATACTTCGTCTTGTCCTCATTAACCGCCAATCCCATTCTAGCCGCCTCCGATTCAATGCTCGCAAATGCCCCTGCCACAGCTCGCTTCGTTCTGCCGACAATGTCTATGTCATCCGCATACGCAAGCAATTGAACGGACTTTTGATAGATTGTACCGCTGGTGTTGACATGTGCGTTGCGTACAATGGCTTGAAGAACGATGTTGAATAGGTTGCATGATAACGCGTCGCCTTGCCTCAATCCTTTCTCAACATCAAAGGAATCGGTGGTGTTCTTACCAATTTTGACGGAGCAGCGAGATTTCTCCATCGTCATCCTGCACAAGCGGACGAGTTTGGCAGGGATGCCGAGACTCGACATGGCTCTGTATAATTCGTCTCTTTTCACGCTATCATACGCGACTTTAAAATCGATACAAATGTGGTGTGTATCGATCTGGAATTCCCGGGATTTTTCTAAAATCTGTCGGAGTGTGAACATTTGATCGACGGTTGACTTGCCTGGCCTAAAACCGCACTGATAAGGGCCGATCAGATCGTTGACAAAAGGTTTTAAGCGGTCACACAGGATGGCCGACAAGATTTTATAAGCGACGTTTAGGAGACTAATTCCTCTGTAGTTGGTACATTTCAGAACATCTCCCTTTTTATGGATGGGGCACACTATACCGAGGTTCCATTCATCGGGCATACTTTCCTCCGACCAAATTTTGCAGATGAGCTGGTGTATGCTCCTAGCCAATTCATCTCCCGCTGATTTAAATAGTTCGGCTTGTAAGCCATCCGCACCAGTGGCCTTGTATGACTTGAGTTTGGATATCGCCAGCCGGACTTCGGTTAGGTCGGGTGGACGGAACTCTTAGCCATCATCGTCCAAGTTGAATGGAGCGTTCTGCCTATAAGCGGCATCTTGACTGTCTTCACCATTAAGCAGTCTAGAGAAGTGTTCTTTCCAGAGCCTCAGCACTGACTGTGTGTCTACTACCATATTCCCACTCTCATCTCGGCAGGCTTCCGTTCTAGCCTTGAATCCTTGGGTGGATCGCTTCACCCTCTGATAAAATTTTCGAACATCTCCCCTACCGCTACAACCCTCAATAGACTCTACCGCCCGCTTCTCGTGCTCTCTCTTTTTCCTCCTGAAAAGTCGGCGTTCCTCTTTTCGTTTCAGCCCGTAGAGCTCCCGGGCCACTCTCTCAGCAGCTCTTGTTCGAGTCTGCAGCATTGCCTAGTAGGCGTCGTCGTTAGCTGCATGCGCTAGCCGGCACTCTTCATCGAACCAGGGGTTTCGTTGTATTCGCCTAGTGAAACCCAGCACATCAGAGGCGGCACTTCTGATGGCTTGTTGACAGTGTTCCCACTGGTCCTCTGCACTTGATGCTGGTGGCGGACCTCCTGAGAGATTAAGAGTTACGTGGTCTGCAAAAGTTCTGGCAGTCTCTTGCGATTTAAGCTTCTCGACATCGAATCTTTTCACAGCATCTGCTCTGCGTTGTCGCGGCATGGATATCCGCATACGTAGTCTAGCTACTACCAGGTAGTGATCCGAGTCAATGTTGGCCCCTCGAAACGTTCGGACGTCCAAGATACTGGAAGCATGTCTCGCGTCTATCGCAACGTGGTCGATTTGGTTGACGGTCACTTGATCACGCGACCGCCAAGTCCCCTTGTGTATATTGAGGTGTGGGAAATAGGTGCTTGAGATGATGACATTTCGCCCCGCCGCAAAGTCTGCCAGCCTGTGTCCGTTGCCGGAAGTTTCGTCGTGTAGGCTGTGCCCTCCGACTATCGAACCAAAGATGCCCTCCTTTCCGAATCTAGCGTTGAAGTCACCAAGAATGATCTTCACGTCGTACTTCGGGCACATATCATACGTTGTCTCCAGAAGATCGTAGAATGCTTCTTTGGTTGAGTCTTCTCTCCTTTCATGGGGGGCGTGAACACAAATCAGCGAAATGTTCTTAAATTTGCCTTTGATGCGGATTGTGACCAGGCGCTCGCTTACACTTCGGAAGCCCAAGACTTCTTGCCTAAGTCTTCCCCTTATCACAAAACCACAATCAAAGAGCCGCTGACCCTGTTCCTTCAAGCACCCGCCGTAGTAGATGTCACACGTTTTCAGTCTCCGTACGCCCTCTCCATCCCATCGCACTTCCTAGATGGCTGTTACGTCAGCCTTTAGCCTGTCCAGGTTCTCCACTAATTGTTCGGCTGCACGTGTTCTGTATAAGGACAGGACGTTCCACGTGCAGATCCGAAATTCATTGTCCTTGTTTCGTTTTCTGGGGTCGTCAACTTTAAAATCATCCATATCCGAGGCTTGTTGTTGTTTCGGAACAACTTTTTTTTACGTGGTAGGGAAGTTACCCCGACGCACAACCCCCGACCCGGAAGACCAGACCCTTCGTATAACTCCAAGGGTAGGGAGCCGGATAAACCGCTCCTTATAGGCCTGAGCTACAAATATGTCGTAGCAGCCCATATAAGGTGTTCACTTAGTAGTTCAACCTAACTGGAACTGTAGACGCCACCGTTGATTCCATCTAGAGAATTCGTCCGCTGCCGCCTCGATGAAAGAAGAAGTGCCTTAGTGGGAACACTCCTCCCCCCTCTCTCGTTGGCTGTCCCCAACAGCTTTCCACGGGGATTTAAACCCCGTCTCCAGCTGAGTTACTAGACACCCGATGTTCACCACGTGGAGGTGAGAGTAGGAGTTGGTAGACAGAGGTGGGTTTTGAGAAAAACCTGTGGACGCTTGTGTCCTCTTGAATGCACATAACTACCCTTTTGAACATTCTGCTGCTTTTTCATGACCTTCAATTCCACAGTCTCCAGGGACCCAACAGAGTCTGATGTTATGTTGTGTGGCAAGAACTTTAAGCTCTTCACGACAGCATGAAACCAGTTTGGATTTTATTTCTGTGGCAGAGATGGCCTTGATAGCTGCCTGGACATCAATGTAAAAAGTGATATCAGCCCGTGGTATCGTCATCATTAGTATTTGTTCTGCACCCTTAATCACTGCCAGAACCTGCGCTTGGAAGACACTGCTGTAATCGGGGAGTCTATAAGATTTGGCTAAATTGAGGGTTTCTGAGAAGAATCCCGCACCTACACCCGTATCCATCTTCGATCCATCGGTGTATATTTCTACCACCGGTTCATCTGATTGTTGTAAACCAGCATCCCATTCCTCTCTTGTGGGGATGGAGACAGAAAACGGTTTTTTAAAATATGTACGGGGTGTTGTGTAGTCTGTGCATACATACCCTTCCGTAAATTTATTGATAAATTGTGCGTGACCTACAGAGTTCCTTTTCCAGCTATTGGTTTGGCTTAGTCTTAGGGCACTGTAGGCCGCGGTTTCTTGTATAAGTAGATCTAGGGGCTTAAGGTTGAGTATTGTTTCCATTCCCGCAGTGGGTGTGGATCTCATTGCCCCTGTAATTCCTATACACGCTAGTCTTTGAACTTTATTAAGCGTTTTGCAATTAGTTTCTTTATCCATCGCGCTCCACCAAACCAGCCTACCATATGTAAGGATCGGTCTTATAATGGCCGTGTACATCCACATTATGATATAAGGGTTTGGACCCCAGGTCTTACCAAATATCCTGTTGCAGGAGTAAAATGTGATCGTGACCTTCTTAGCTCTTTCTTTGATGTTCAAACCCCAGTTTAGCTTTTTGTCAAGAATTACGCCCAGATATTTGGAATTTTCTGAAAGACTAAGTTGGGTTCCTTCTATTGATGGTAGGACAAAATCTGGTATTTTCCTTTTGTTAGTAAAAGGAACCAGTTCGGTTTTTTGCGGGTTGACCGAGAGTCCACATTTCCTCGTCCAGCTACAAACTTTCGACAGAGCGTAGTTAATCTGTTCACTGGTTGTGGAAAGAAATTTACCAGTAGCTAACAGTGCCAAGTCGTCTGCGTATGCGACTACTTTGACACCGCTGTGTTCCCGTTCGATCAGGATTTCGTTCATAACCAATATCCACAATAGTGGTGAGAGAACACCTCCTTGAGGAGCCCCCTAGATGTGGATACTTTGATCTGTGCATCCCCTAGTTCTGAGTTGATCCGTCTGTATTTTAACATACACATAATCCAGTTTATTAGGGAATTATCTACTTCAAGGTATACAAGTGCTTTTTTTACCGCATCATTTTGTACATTGTTGAAAGCTCCTTCAATGTCCAGAAAAGCAGCTAGATTGTACTCTTTGTTCTTGAGTGTTGTTTCTTCTATGCCTACTAAGTTGTGGAGTGCTGTTTCAACACTTTTTCCTTTCGTGTAAGCATGTTGGACAGGTGACAACACATTCGGTTTTAGAGTACTTCGTATGTGTATATCTATTAGTCGTTCGAAGGTTTTTAAAACAAACGATGTTAGACTAATGGGTCTGTAGTCTTTGGCTTCCGTGTGGCTTGGTTTTCCAGCTTTCGGTATGAAGACTGCTTTTACTTCACGCCATGCCAAGGGAATTACAAAGAAGCGCCTGAGATATTGGGTGACATGTTTAGTGTTCTTCTGTAACAGCAAGGGGAAGATGCCGTCTGTTCCCGGAGATTTGTAGGGTGAAAACGAGTTTATCGCCCAGTTTATCCTCCGTTATAATATCTGATGGCACCGGGTGCTCCGTTTGTGCTGCATCTTCTGTGTTATAAACATCAAAGTTACAACCAGGGAAATGAGTTTTGATAAAGAGCTCCAGTGATTCTCCACATGATTCAGTCCATTGATCATTAGGGCCTTTACGAGACCCTGGGGGGACTGGTTCTTTTGTTAGAATTTTTCTAAGTCTTGCTGATTCGTTTGTTCCTTCAATTTAGGTGCAGAAGGTTTGCCACGAGCTGCGTTTCGCCCGTTGTCTATTCATTTCTAATTCATTTCTAGTTCGTTTGGCTGCATTGAAAAGTCTTCTTGTTTCTTTTCTGATAAAGCCAATTTCGTGTGTCCACCAAGGTGGTTTATTATTGCCTTTCTTCACCTGTTTAAGGGGACATCCTTTTTCAAAAGCCTTATTTAGAATTTCTGTGAATTCTGCGGTGGCTCTATCTAAGGATTCAGGTCCAATTATTAAATTAATTTCTAAGGAGTTAATCCTAATCTCTAATTCCCTATTGGAAGTGTCCCAGTTCGTATTACGAAGGTTTCTAAATGGTTTCTTGGAGGCTATTGTGTCTGGTATGAGAAATTCAATGATTTTGTGATCAGAGAAAGATAGCTCTTTTGACACCCTCCATTGTTCTATTGGTATTGAGTTGTTTGTTACGGTAACAAACGTTGGTTCTCTACCCCTTTTTGCTATTAATAAATTGGTCTTAATAATAAATTCAAAAACAGACTCACCTCTATTATTGATGTTAGTGCTAGCCCACTGGGAATGATGCGCATTTACATCGCATCCTAGCACTAAGTCGTGTCCTGTTTCTTCAGCATGAAGTACTAACTGGCATGTTAGTTCAGCTGGTGGCCCTTTCGTCCCGTCCCCAGGCATATAGCGTGAAACTAAAATAAGCGGTGGCAGCCCATCTCTCTCCAACTTGACGGCCGTTTGATCTTAATTACTGTATTTGGATAGAAGAAAAAGGTTAAACTGTTTTCTAGCTACAATACATGTTCATGTCCCACTTGAGCAGTTTTGTACAGTATAGTTTCTTTTGTGTTCAGCCCTCTGATTTTGCTTCCTGCTAACCAGGGTTCTTGCACGAGGGCGACGTCAATTTGTCTATTCTTCAAGAGATAGACTAGGTTGGCACTGGCAGCTTTACTCTGGTGAAGATTTATTTGATAAAATTTCATGATAAGTTTTTAACTACCAACCCCCATTTACCTTCTTTTTGTTCTAATTGGTTACTAGTCTAAGTTTGCATCGGTTTGTACCAATGCGAACCTTGAAACCAATTTTTCGTAGAAGAACGATTTTTGGCTAAGTAGCACCGTCACTTCTGTCCCTTCGGCGGTCTGTTTCTCCCACATCGACAAAATCCCAGTTCTGGCTGAGTTGTTCAGTGTTAAGGGATCTGAGATATCTTTCGATACGGTCCGTCGGGATTACAGGTCCTTTAATCATCAATTTCGCCTTAGGCCTAGTGATGTGTCTGATCTCATCCTAATCAATAAGGTGAAATTCAGCATTTTTCCAGGGAACATTGGTTTTCTTCACGAAGTCTTGGATCCATGCATAGGTATATTTATCCTCGCATATGCTAAAAACTTGAATCCGTGCAGGGTTTGGAGGGTACCAAAGGGGGGCAGTGGCCCATTCTTAACGATAGCCTCGTTCACCGCGTCAAGGATTCTAGACTCCAAGAGTTTTCATTGGTATTCCGTCAGTTTCCGTGATGGGTTTCCAAAGTCGGCAATTGCCGCCTGTTGGCCCTCCGCGGTCACCTTCGAAAACCTAGCCTTTTTCCTCTTATTTTCTGTTGAGGAGTTCTTTGGTGATGTCGTGTTGTCATTCCTTACTCTTTTGGATGACCCTGCAGTAGGGTGTGGTTCAGAGAGGGGCGGGAGGCCTGACTGCACTTTCCCCAGCACCGTCCTTTGGGTAACCTTGGAGTTTGTTTTGTTTGTCGTGTTCGTAGTCGCGTCCTGTACCCGCTGATACGATCTGACCAGGGCTTGCTTTTCCTTTGTCGTTAATGACCCCGGATTCCTTCTGCTGAGCCGCCGAATGATCTTCTTAGCATTTCGTTTTTGTCTTCGCAGAATTTCCCTGTCACTTAGTGGACCCTTTGCCTTATGTCCCACTTGTGTTACAGATACAGCTTTGTCTTTGGTCGTTCTGCTTGGTTCGAGGGAATTGTCCGCATTTGGATTGCATTTAGGGCTATGGCCCATAATGATTTCCTCTTGCGTTTCCTTCGCTCTGGCCACACCATCGATTGTCTTCTCACCTTCCAGACAAGTTGGAGCAAGAGACCCCATGCTAAATGCAATCCAATGCTCTGGTCCTTGAGAGAGACGAATCAATGATGCGCAATTGTTTAGTGTTATACTACCTACGGGATTCGGGCGATTTAAAGCCTTTGGGTTGCGTGGGGGGCTATGGCCCCGCACGTTCCCCTGGTGCACGAAATCTCCGAGATTCCCACTCGAGTTACTCGACGCATCTCCCAGTCCCGTTGGAGAGTGAGGCTCCTTGCAACGACTGGTTGATTGCTCCGATTCCCCTTGCTTAGGTTTATGTATGTATGTCGATTGTCCGGTTGATGGTGTCACCTTCCCCTTACGTTAAGGTTTCCCTTCGTAAGTGTTGGGTGGTCCCATCAACTGATTTACACCCAAGGCCTTCGCAACAGAAACCTCCTCTGATGTACAGGCATGAGGCCCGTCATCACTGTACGCTGCTGTTGCAGAAATTCTTGTGCGTTTTGTAGTCGTTTCCGTTCCAGTTCCGTCAGGTCAATTCACCTCCTTGAACAAAGTCGCTTGATTGTCTTTTAACTGTTGACGGTCCACCTCGAGGCGGTAGACAATCTTGAAATATTGGAGCTAGACTCGGAACAGCAATCACTGATATCATCAATGCCCATTGTTTCGACACTAGTTCCATCTCTCACTCCGAGGTTCGCAAAGAGGTCGAGAAGAAGGTCTTCTTCCTCCTCTGTCAATGTCTTGTCAGTTTCGTTTATGTTCATGTGTTTGTCGTCGATGTTACACGTGGAAAGTTTTGTCACTGGCGACTTATCTCCTTCCAAGCCAAGCCCGCGCCGGCAGCCGTGACTTCTGCCGACGTTTTGGCACATATCCGTACCAATGGTTTATTCGTTTTGGTCGTACTTTCCATAATTATTTCAAAGTTTTGAGTTTGTTAGTTAGTTTGGTTCCGCAGCTGGATTGCTGGAGAACCCCACATAAGCTCCCCACCAACGTCAAGATCAAACTCTCGGGGGAATGTTGCTCCATTGTGATTTATTTTGGCCAGATAAAGTTAAGCCGAAAAGGAAAAAAGCTTAACCTTTTTCGTTTAACCAAAGAAGCATTAATTCGCAACTTCCGAGTGCACTATCAACATATATATCAAACATTATAAAATTATGTGCGACTCTTCACTTTTTAGTAGGTGGATAACAAAGAGGAACCGGCCAAGACTATCTTATAGGATGAAATGTACCTACATTTTTCCACCACTACCAAGAATGCCGAAAATATTTTGGACTTTACTTTGGTTTGGGTACAAGACAGATAACTTTAAGCAACACTCGGGTTGCTTTCCATACAAGCAATTATAAGCAAATACAATAATTGCTTTGATTGTTATGGCATCGGCGCGGCGTATAAAATAAATAATAACAACTTACTTAATTACTTTACTTTTTATGGCGCTCACAGCCCAGGATGGGCTTCGGCCTCAACTAACAAGCCCCTCCAGCCAGCTTTGTCCCTAGCTAGCCGCTTCCAGTTGCGCACACAGAGTGCTTTGATGTCGTCATTCACTTGTTTGCGCCACCTGTTACAGGTTCTTCCTCTGCCGCGTACCCCATCGGGGTTGGATTCGAAGACTCATCGGGCAGGTACGTTGCTGTCCATACGCTCCACGTGCCCCAGCCATCTCAGCCGCTGTATTTTCAGCTTTTTGACCAGGTCAACGTCGCTGTATAGCCTGTATAGCTCGTCGTTGAATCTTCTCCTCCATACTCCTTCGATACACACCGGACTGAAAATCACACGAAGAATCTTCCTCTCAAAGCACCCTAGCAGATTTTTATCTGAATCTTTCAGTGTCCATGCTTCTGACCCATAAAGCAGGACCGGGATGATTAGGGTCTTGTATAAAGTTCCTTGGTTCTCTGAGAGAGGGCCAAGCTTAACACTATTTAAATACATATAAAATATTAATAGACTATAATTTTATATAATTTTAAAGACATATACTATTAAACAGATAAAATAGGATTATTTTGATTAAATAGTGAATATTATAACTTTTTATATAACCGATTAACGAAATTTCACAATAATTTATACCAATCAAGAATTATTTTGGTATATAAAACATATTTCTACGATAACCGCAAGCTTTAATATGGATTTTTAAACATAATTGAAAGAAAAATTTAGCAAAAATCCAGTCTATTGGTCGATCAAATTGTTTGTTTTTGCTAAAATATACATAAAATGCATGTAAATGGCCTTAATATGGGCAATACTTTTTTGATATTTATAGATGAGCTATCAAATGAAAGGTTATTAGACAAAGAAAATTATAAAAATTAAAAAAATAATTCACTTTCATCACAAAATAAATTGTTAAAAGAGAAAGAATTTGCCATAATGCAAAAAATTCATACCTTTTGAGTGTATTTACTTAGAAAATTGTTAAAAGTTAATGAAAAATTTAAAAATTTTGAAAAACTTATGACACAATTAAAGGTGTTACATTCTTCTACAAATATTTTAGTAATTTTATATTTGTAAATCTAAAGGAAAACAAAGTAGGGGCAATTTAATGAGATAAATCACAATAAAGCTCCATTTAGCCAATTTAAAGAGGCTTCAAACTTGAGTAATACTTAATATTAATAGTTCATAACAATTGATACATGAATTTGAGGTAGAAATATATAATCTAAATTCCTGTGTTAAAGGTTTTGCAAAATCTTAGAAAAACTTCATACAAAAAATGTGTTTTAGTGAAAAATCAATTCGATTTTTGGTAATTTCAGTGCAAAACTTAATACAAAATTGATAAATTTTGAAAAACAAAACCAACATACCAATTCATCTAATCCTCTTCTTAAATATTGTTAGTAAAAGTTAAGTGACTATTACAACAAAAGCTACTCTAAAATTAGTTTTATTGATTTATTTACCAAAAAAAAATGCAGAATCGATAATGCTTTTTCAACGACTTTTATTTTAATATTTTCACCACGCCCATAAAATATTTTTAAATTTAAAAATTATAAATCTTGAAAGTCTAGTAAAATGTTGATATATAAATCATAACTGGGTGTTGCTCACAAGCTTCACAAGATAATATCAAATATTAAAATTTTACATTAGAAATATTTTTTACAGAATACAATTTAAAATTGTCAGTGTGTCTGCATAAAATTGGCTAAAAATCGAAAAGTACTTATCCGAATTTCAAAATTAAGATGTCGATAGAAAGGTCATTGTCTCACTATTAATAAATTGGTAATACATGCAAAACATTGATAGACGTCCGTACAATTTTAAAGACTATTACGCTTAAACAGATAAAATAGCATTATTTTGACTAAATAGTAAATATTATTACTTTTTATTTAATCGATTATCAAAATTTAAATTTTGTAATAATCTATACGAATCAGCAATTATTTTGGTTTATAAAACATATTTCTACGATAGCCACAAGCTTTAATATGGATTCTTAAACATAACTGAAAGAAAAATTTTGCAAAAATCCAGTCTTGCTAAAATATACATAAAATACCTGTAAATGGCCATAACATGAGTAATACTTTTTTTGATATATATAAATGAGGTATCAAATGAAAGGTTATAAGATATAAAAATTATAAAAATAAAAAATTATTCACTTTCATGACAAAATAAATTGTTAAAAGTGAAAGAATTTGCCATAATGCGAAAAATTCATATCTTTTGAGTGTAATCACTTAGAAAATTGTTAAAAGTTAATGAAAAATTTATAAATTTTGAAAAACTAATGATACACAATTATAGGTGTTACCTTTTTCTACATATATGTTAGTAATTTTATATTTGTAAATCTAAAGGGAAACAAATGGGGGCAATTTAATGAAACAAATCACAATAAAGCTCCATTTAGCCAACTTTAGAGGCTTTAAACTTTAGTAATACCTAATAGTTCATAACAAATGATACATGAATCTACGGTAAAAATTTATAATCTAAATTTTTGTGTTAAAATGTTTGCAAAATCTTAAAAATATCATACTAAAAATGTGATTTAGTGCAAAATTAATTCGATTTTTGGTACTTTAAATGCAAAAGTTAAATAAAATTGAATAGATTTTGAAACACAAATTCAACACACCAATTGCTCTAATCCCCTTCTAAAATATTGATTATAAAAATTAACTGATTATTTCAACAAAATCTAGTATAAAATTAGTTATATTGATTTATTTACCAAAAAAAATGCAAGCTGGAACATGCTTTTTCAATGAATTTTATTATTATATTTTCACCACGCACATAAAATATTTTCGAATTAAAAAATTAGAAATCCTAAAAATCTAATAAAAATTTTGTTCACAAAATAGTTTTAAATATTAAAATTTTACATCAGAAATATTATGTACAAATAAAATCCAGAAAAAAATTTAAAATTGTCAATTTATCTGCATAAAATTGGCTATAAATCAGAAAGTACTTATCCGAATTTAAAAATATAGATGTCCTTGGAAAGGTCATTGTCTTACTATATAAATACATACAAAATATTAATAGACAACTATACAATTTTAAAGACTAATACGCTTAAACAGATGGCAGGATTATGAACATGTCCAGAAAAAAATCCAATTGAGTCCAAAAAATCTATGTCCATGCAGCGACGCGACATGGCGAAAAATATAACTTTTTGAACAAGACATGAGCGTTGTACAAAGCTTAGCTAGGCCAATTTTTATGGACTAAAGGCCGTTAAAAGCTATATTGAATCAATAATTCAACAAGTCCCATTACATAATGCTAAGTCTTTTACTTGGCTGATGTATTTCAGTAGTATATAGAATTTGTATTATAAAAAACACTCATATGTTAAGCTTTTATATTAATAATAATTAACACGTGCACAATATTTCTATCCTTTGAAAATTAAGAACATGAATGATGTTGGAAATTTATTGATATCGGGAATAAGTTTTCCTGGGGAGTTGGGCGGTCATTTCATCGAATTTATTTCAGAGATATTCACGATAGCAGAAATATTTTCAAGGAAAACTATTTTTCATGGGAAATTTTTTTTCAAGATTTGTTAACGAACCATACTTTAACAAAAGGGACCCGGGCAACGCCGGGTGTTTCCGCTAGTACTTAATAAAGCTAGGCTTATATTTGAGCCATGCATTATTATTTTTTTTTTGATATTGTAGTTCTCTTATTTCTTGTTAATTTTTAAAATGATCCTCAGTTATTTTATTAAAATTAAAGTTTTTACAAACATTTCGTTATTTTTATTTCATGGATACAAATATTTGCCTGGTATAATATATTTTTTTTGTGGCAAAATGTATGTTTTATTTTTAATGGACAGTTGTTATAATTAGTTAAATAATTTCCTGTTAATGTATTTTCCTTGATGACAATTTTGCCAAATTACTTAATTATATCTTTATATTTTTAAGTAAAACAGTTTTGTCACCTTTTACTTCAATGGTTTACTGTACATATATTTAATAAAATGAACCAGTAATAATACAATTTTAAATTCTAAATGATCGATGTTTGGTATTAATTTTGCAATGTGTAATTCTGTTGATATAAAATGGGCATTGTTAAGTCATTGGTAAGTTCCACTATCATCTTACTAATCGTCTGTTTAACGGCACAGGGTGGAATTTTAACACTGGATTCTGTTAGGCTTGGATCTAACGATGAACCAGTCCTTGCCAGTTTATCTGCTTTTTACTTACTTACTTTACTTTTGATGGCGCTCATAGCCCAGGATGGGCTTCGGCCTCAACTAACAAGCCCCTCCAGCCAGCTCTGTCCCTAGCTAGCCGCTTCAAGTTGCGCACACCGAGTGCTTTGATGTCGTCATTCACTTGATTGCGCCACCTGTTACGGGTTCTTCCTCTGCTGCGTACCCCATCGGGGTTGGATTCGAAGACTCGTCGGGCAGGTGCGTTGCTGTCCATACGCTCCACGTGCCCCAGCCATCTCAGCCGCTGTATTTTCAGCTTTTTGACCAGGTCAACGTCGCTGTATAGCCTGTATAGCTCGTCGTTGAATCTTCACCTCCATACTCCTTCGATACACACCGGACCGAAAATCACACGAAGAATCTTCCTCTCAAAGCACCCTAGCAGATTTTTATCCGAATCCTTCAGTGTCCATGCTTCTGACCCATAAAACAGGACCGGGATGATTAGGGTCTTGTATAAAGTTCCTTGGTTCTCTGAGAGAGGGCCTTACTACTTAAATGCCTTCTTAGACCGAAGAAACAGCGGTTGGCAAGAGTAATTCTTCGCTTGATCTCTGCACTGATGTCATTCTGCGATGTAATAGTGGAGCCCAGGTAGACAAAGTCCTTGACAACTTCGAAGTTATATCTGTCCATCGTGATATTTTGCCCGAGTCGACGATGTTGAGATTCCTCTCTCGATGACAGCATATACTTCGTCTTGTCCTCATTAACCGCCAATCCCATTCTAGCCGCCTCCGATTCAATGCTCGCAAATGCCCCTGCCACAGCTCGCTTCGTTCTGCCGACAATGTCTATGTCATCCGCATACGCAAGCAATTGAACGGACTTTTGATAGATTGTACCGCTGGTGTTGACATGTGCGTTGCGTACAATGGCTTGAAGAACGATGTTGAATAGGTTGCATGATAACGCGTCGCCTTGCCTCAATCCTTTCTCAACATCAAAGGAATCGGTGGTGTTCTTACCAATTTTGACGGAGCAGCGAGATTTCTCCATCGTCATCCTGCACAAGCGGACGAGTTTGGCAGGGATGCCGAGACTCGACATGGCTCTGTATAATTCGTCTCTTTTCACGCTATCATACGCGACTTTAAAATCGATACAAATGTGGTGTGTATCGATCTGGAATTCCCGGGATTTTTCTAAAATCTGTCGGAGTGTGAACATTTGATCGACGGTTGACTTGCCTGGCCTAAAACCGCACTGATAAGGGCCGATCAGATCGTTGACAAAAGGTTTTAAGCGGTCACACAGGATGGCCGACAAGATTTTATAAGCGACGTTTAGGAGACTAATTCCTCTGTAGTTGGTACATTTCAGAACATCTCCCTTTTTATGGATGGGGCACACTATACCGAGGTTCCATTCATCGGGCATACTTTCCTCCGACCAAATTTTGCAGATGAGCTGGTGTATGCTCCTAGCCAATTCATCTCCCGCTGATTTAAATAGTTCGGCTTGTAAGCCATCCGCACCAGTGGCCTTGTATGACTTGAGTTTGGATATCGCCAGCCGGACTTCGGTTAGGTCGGGTGGACGGAACTCTTAGCCATCATCGTCCAAGTTGAATGGAGCGTTCTGCCTATAAGCGGCATCTTGACTGTCTTCACCATTAAGCAGTCTAGAGAAGTGTTCTTTCCAGAGCCTCAGCACTGACTGTGTGTCTACTACCATATTCCCACTCTCATCTCGGCAGGCTTCCGTTCTAGCCTTGAATCCTTGGGTGGATCGCTTCACCCTCTGATAAAATTTTCGAACATCTCCCCTACCGCTACAACCCTCAATAGACTCTACCGCCCGCTTCTCGTGCTCTCTCTTTTTCCTCCTGAAAAGTCGGCGTTCCTCTTTTCGTTTCAGCCCGTAGAGCTCCCGGGCCACTCTCTCAGCAGCTCTTGTTCGAGTCTGCAGCATTGCCTAGTAGGCGTCGTCGTTAGCTGCATGCGCTAGCCGGCACTCTTCATCGAACCAGGGGTTTCGTTGTATTCGCCTAGTGAAACCCAGCACATCAGAGGCGGCACTTCTGATGGCTTGTTGACAGTGTTCCCACTGGTCCTCTGCACTTGATGCTGGTGGCGGACCTCCTGAGAGATTAAGAGTTACGTGGTCTGCAAAAGTTCTGGCAGTCTCTTGCGATTTAAGCTTCTCGACATCGAATCTTTTCACAGCATCTGCTCTGCGTTGTCGCGGCATGGATATCCGCATACGTAGTCTAGCTACTACCAGGTAGTGATCCGAGTCAATGTTGGCCCCTCGAAACGTTCGGACGTCCAAGATACTGGAAGCATGTCTCGCGTCTATCGCAACGTGGTCGATTTGGTTGACGGTCACTTGATCACGCGACCGCCAAGTCCCCTTGTGTATATTGAGGTGTGGGAAATAGGTGCTTGAGATGATGACATTTCGCCCCGCCGCAAAGTCTGCCAGCCTGTGTCCGTTGCCGGAAGTTTCGTCGTGTAGGCTGTGCCCTCCGACTATCGAACCAAAGATGCCCTCCTTTCCGAATCTAGCGTTGAAGTCACCAAGAATGATCTTCACGTCGTACTTCGGGCACATATCATACGTTGTCTCCAGAAGATCGTAGAATGCTTCTTTGGTTGAGTCTTCTCTCCTTTCATGGGGGGCGTGAACACAAATCAGCGAAATGTTCTTAAATTTGCCTTTGATGCGGATTGTGACCAGGCGCTCGCTTACACTTCGGAAGCCCAAGACTTCTTGCCTAAGTCTTCCCCTTATCACAAAACCACAATCAAAGAGCCGCTGACCCTGTTCCTTCAAGCACCCGCCGTAGTAGATGTCACACGTTTTCAGTCTCCGTACGCCCTCTCCATCCCATCGCACTTCCTAGATGGCTGTTACGTCAGCCTTTAGCCTGTCCAGGTTCTCCACTAATTGTTCGGCTGCACGTGTTCTGTATAAGGACAGGACGTTCCACGTGCAGATCCGAAATTCATTGTCCTTGTTTCGTTTTCTGGGGTCGTCAACTTTAAAATCATCCATATCCGAGGCTTGTTGTTGTTTCGGAACAACTTTTTTTTACGTGGTAGGGAAGTTACCCCGACGCACAACCCCCGACCCGGAAGACCAGACCCTTCGTATAACTCCAAGGGTAGGGAGCCGGATAAACCGCTCCTTATAGGCCTGAGCTACAAATATGTCGTAGCAGCCCATATAAGGTGTTCACTTAGTAGTTCAACCTAACTGGAACTGTAGACGCCACCGTTGATTCCATCTAGAGAATTCGTCCGCTGCCGCCTCGATGAAAGAAGAAGTGCCTTAGTGGGAACACTCCTCCCCCCTCTCTCGTTGGCTGTCCCCAACAGCTTTCCACGGGGATTTAAACCCCGTCTCCAGCTGAGTTACTAGACACCCGATGTTCACCACGTGGAGGTGAGAGTAGGAGTTGGTAGACAGAGGTGGGTTTTGAGAAAAACCTGTGGACGCTTGTGTCCTCTTGAATGCACATAACTACCCTTTTGAACATTCTGCTGCTTTTTCATGACCTTCAATTCCACAGTCTCCAGGGACCCAACAGAGTCTGATGTTATGTTGTGTGGCAAGAACTTTAAGCTCTTCACGACAGCATGAAACCAGTTTGGATTTTATTTCTGTGGCAGAGATGGCCTTGATAGCTGCCTGGACATCAATGTAAAAAGTGATATCAGCCCGTGGTATCGTCATCATTAGTATTTGTTCTGCACCCTTAATCACTGCCAGAACCTGCGCTTGGAAGACACTGCTGTAATCGGGGAGTCTATAAGATTTGGCTAAATTGAGGGTTTCTGAGAAGAATCCCGCACCTACACCCGTATCCATCTTCGATCCATCGGTGTATATTTCTACCACCGGTTCATCTGATTGTTGTAAACCAGCATCCCATTCCTCTCTTGTGGGGATGGAGACAGAAAACGGTTTTTTAAAATATGTACGGGGTGTTGTGTAGTCTGTGCATACATACCCTTCCGTAAATTTATTGATAAATTGTGCGTGACCTACAGAGTTCCTTTTCCAGCTATTGGTTTGGCTTAGTCTTAGGGCACTGTAGGCCGCGGTTTCTTGTATAAGTAGATCTAGCGGCTTAAGGTTGAGTATTGTTTCCATTCCCGCAGTGGGTGTGGATCTCATTGCCCCTGTAATTCCTATACACGCTAGTCTTTGAACTTTATTAAGCGTTTTGCAATTAGTTTCTTTATCCATCGCGCTCCACCAAACCAGCCTACCATATGTAAGGATCGGTCTTATAATGGCCGTGTACATCCACATTATGATATAAGGGTTTGGACCCCAGGTCTTACCAAATATCCTGTTGCAGGAGTAAAATGTGATCGTGACCTTCTTAGCTCTTTCTTTGATGTTCAAACCCCAGTTTAGCTTTTTGTCAAGAATTACGCCCAGATATTTGGAATTTTCTGAAAGACTAAGTTGGGTTCCTTCTATTGATGGTAGGACAAAATCTGGTATTTTCCTTTTGTTAGTAAAAGGAACCAGTTCGGTTTTTTGCGGGTTGACCGAGAGTCCACATTTCCTCGTCCAGCTACAAACTTTCGACAGAGCGTAGTTAATCTGTTCACTGGTTGTGGAAAGAAATTTACCAGTAGCTAACAGTGCCAAGTCGTCTGCGTATGCGACTACTTTGACACCGCTGTGTTCCCGTTCGATCAGGATTTCGTTCATAACCAATATCCACAATAGTGGTGAGAGAACACCTCCTTGAGGAGCCCCCTAGATGTGGATACTTTGATCTGTGCATCCCCTAGTTCTGAGTTGATCCGTCTGTATTTTAACATACACATAATCCAGTTTATTAGGGAATTATCTACTTCAAGGTATACAAGTGCTTTTTTTACCGCATCATTTTGTACATTGTTGAAAGCTCCTTCAATGTCCAGAAAAGCAGCTAGATTGTACTCTTTGTTCTTGAGTGTTGTTTCTTCTATGCCTACTAAGTTGTGGAGTGCTGTTTCAACACTTTTTCCTTTCGTGTAAGCATGTTGGACAGGTGACAACACATTCGGTTTTAGAGTACTTCGTATGTGTATATCTATTAGTCGTTCGAAGGTTTTTAAAACAAACGATGTTAGACTAATGGGTCTGTAGTCTTTGGCTTCCGTGTGGCTTGGTTTTCCAGCTTTCGGTATGAAGACTGCTTTTACTTCACGCCATGCCAAGGGAATTACAAAGAAGCGCCTGAGATATTGGGTGACATGTTTAGTGTTCTTCTGTAACAGCAAGGGGAAGATGCCGTCTGTTCCCGGAGATTTGTAGGGTGAAAACGAGTTTATCGCCCAGTTTATCCTCCGTTATAATATCTGATGGCACCGGGTGCTCCGTTTGTGCTGCATCTTCTGTGTTATAAACATCAAAGTTACAACCAGGGAAATGAGTTTTGATAAAGAGCTCCAGTGATTCTCCACATGATTCAGTCCATTGATCATTAGGGCCTTTACGAGACCCTGGGGGGACTGGTTCTTTTGTTAGAATTTTTCTAAGTCTTGCTGATTCGTTTGTTCCTTCAATTTAGGTGCAGAAGGTTTGCCACGAGCTGCGTTTCGCCCGTTGTCTATTCATTTCTAATTCATTTCTAGTTCGTTTGGCTGCATTGAAAAGTCTTCTTGTTTCTTTTCTGATAAAGCCAATTTCGTGTGTCCACCAAGGTGGTTTATTATTGCCTTTCTTCACCTGTTTAAGGGGACATCCTTTTTCAAAAGCCTTATTTAGAATTTCTGTGAATTCTGCGGTGGCTCTATCTAAGGATTCAGGTCCAATTATTAAATTAATTTCTAAGGAGTTAATCCTAATCTCTAATTCCCTATTGGAAGTGTCCCAGTTCGTATTACGAAGGTTTCTAAATGGTTTCTTGGAGGCTATTGTGTCTGGTATGAGAAATTCAATGATTTTGTGATCAGAGAAAGATAGCTCTTTTGACACCCTCCATTGTTCTATTGGTATTGAGTTGTTTGTTACGGTAACAAACGTTGGTTCTCTACCCCTTTTTGCTATTAATAAATTGGTCTTAATAATAAATTCAAAAACAGACTCACCTCTATTATTGATGTTAGTGCTAGCCCACTGGGAATGATGCGCATTTACATCGCATCCTAGCACTAAGTCGTGTCCTGTTTCTTCAGCATGAAGTACTAACTGGCATGTTAGTTCAGCTGGTGGCCCTTTCGTCCCGTCCCCAGGCATATAGCGTGAAACTAAAATAAGCGGTGGCAGCCCATCTCTCTCCAACTTGACGGCCGTTTGATCTTAATTACTGTATTTGGATAGAAGAAAAAGGTTAAACTGTTTTCTAGCTACAATACATGTTCATGTCCCACTTGAGCAGTTTTGTACAGTATAGTTTCTTTTGTGTTCAGCCCTCTGATTTTGCTTCCTGCTAACCAGGGTTCTTGCACGAGGGCGACGTCAATTTGTCTATTCTTCAAGAGATAGACTAGGTTGGCACTGGCAGCTTTACTCTGGTGAAGATTTATTTGATAAAATTTCATGATAAGTTTTTAACTACCAACCCCCATTTACCTTCTTTTTGTTCTAATTGGTTACTAGTCTAAGTTTGCATCGGTTTGTACCAATGCGAACCTTGAAACCAATTTTTCGTAGAAGAACGATTTTTGGCTAAGTAGCACCGTCACTTCTGTCCCTTCGGCGGTCTGTTTCTCCCACATCGACAAAATCCCAGTTCTGGCTGAGTTGTTCAGTGTTAAGGGATCTGAGATATCTTTCGATACGGTCCGTCGGGATTACAGGTCCTTTAATCATCAATTTCGCCTTAGGCCTAGTGATGTGTCTGATCTCATCCTAATTAATAAGGTGAAATTCAGCATTTTTCCAGGGAACATTGGTTTTCTTCACGAAGTCTTGGATCCATGCATAGGTATATTTATCCTCGCATATGCTAAAAACTTGAATCCGTGCAGGGTTTGGAGGGTACCAAAGGGGGGCAGTGGCCCATTCTTAACGATAGCCTCGTTCACCGCGTCAAGGATTCTAGACTCCAAGAGTTTTCATTGGTATTCCGTCAGTTTCCGTGATGGGTTTCCAAAGTCGGCAATTGCCGCCTGTTGGCCCTCCGCGGTCACCTTCGAAAACCTAGCCTTTTTCCTCTTATTTTCTGTTGAGGAGTTCTTTGGTGATGTCGTGTTGTCATTCCTTACTCTTTTGGATGACCCTGCAGTAGGGTGTGGTTCAGAGAGGGGCGGGAGGCCTGACTGCACTTTCCCCAGCACCGTCCTTTGGGTAACCTTGGAGTTTGTTTTGTTTGTCGTGTTCGTAGTCGCGTCCTGTACCCGCTGATACGATCTGACCAGGGCTTGCTTTTCCTTTGTCGTTAATGACCCCGGATTCCTTCTGCTGAGCCGCCGAATGATCTTCTTAGCATTTCGTTTTTGTCTTCGCAGAATTTCCCTGTCACTTAGTGGACCCTTTGCCTTATGTCCCACTTGTGTTACAGATACAGCTTTGTCTTTGGTCGTTCTGCTTGGTTCGAGGGAATTGTCCGCATTTGGATTGCATTTAGGGCTATGGCCCATAATGATTTCCTCTTGCGTTTCCTTCGCTCTGGCCACACCATCGATTGTCTTCTCACCTTCCAGACAAGTTGGAGCAAGAGACCCCATGCTAAATGCAATCCAATGCTCTGGTCCTTGAGAGAGACGAATCAATGATGCGCAATTGTTTAGTGTTATACTACCTACGGGATTCGGGCGATTTAAAGCCTTTGGGTTGCGTGGGGGGCTATGGCCCCGCACGTTCCCCTGGTGCACGAAATCTCCGAGATTCCCACTCGAGTTACTCGACGCATCTCCCAGTCCCGTTGGAGAGTGAGGCTCCTTGCAACGACTGGTTGATTGCTCCGATTCCCCTTGCTTAGGTTTATGTATGTATGTCGATTGTCCGGTTGATGGTGTCACCTTCCCCTTACGTTAAGGTTTCCCTTCGTAAGTGTTGGGTGGTCCCATCAACTGATTTACACCCAAGGCCTTCGCAACAGAAACCTCCTCTGATGTACAGGCATGAGGCCCGTCATCACTGTACGCTGCTGTTGCAGAAATTCTTGTGCGTTTTGTAGTCGTTTCCGTTCCAGTTCCGTCAGGTCAATTCACCTCCTTGAACAAAGTCGCTTGATTGTCTTTTAACTGTTGACGGTCCACCTCGAGGCGGTAGACAATCTTGAAATATTGGAGCTAGACTCGGAACAGCAATCACTGATATCATCAATGCCCATTGTTTCGACACTAGTTCCATCTCTCACTCCGAGGTTCGCAAAGAGGTCGAGAAGAAGGTCTTCTTCCTCCTCTGTCAATGTCTTGTCAGTTTCGTTTATGTTCATGTGTTTGTCGTCGATGTTACACGTGGAAAGTTTTGTCACTGGCGACTTATCTCCTTCCAAGCCAAGCCCGCGCCGGCAGCCGTGACTTCTGCCGACGTTTTGGCACATATCCGTACCAATGGTTTATTCGTTTTGGTCGTACTTTCCATAATTATTTCAAAGTTTTGAGTTTGTTAGTTAGTTTGGTTCCGCAGCTGGATTGCTGGAGAACCCCACATAAGCTCCCCACCAACGTCAAGATCAAACTCTCGGGGGAATGTTGCTCCATTGTGATTTATTTTGGCCAGATAAAGTTAAGCCGAAAAGGAAAAAAGCTTAACCTTTTTCGTTTAACCAAAGAAGCATTAATTCGCAACTTCCGAGTGCACTATCAACATATATATCAAACATTATAAAATTATGTGCGACTCTTCACTTTTTAGTAGGTGGATAACAAAGAGGAACCGGCCAAGACTATCTTATAGGATGAAATGTACCTACATTTTTCCACCACTACCAAGAATGCCGAAAATATTTTGGACTTTACTTTGGTTTGGGTACAAGACAGATAACTTTAAGCAACACTCGGGTTGCTTTCCATACAAGCAATTATAAGCAAATACAATAATTGCTTTGATTGTTATGGCATCGGCGCGGCGTATAAAATAAATAATAACAACTTACTTAATTACTTTACTTTTTATGGCGCTCACAGCCCAGGATGGGCTTCGGCCTCAACTAACAAGCCCCTCCAGCCAGCTTTGTCCCTAGCTAGCCGCTTCCAGTTGCGCACACAGAGTGCTTTGATGTCGTCATTCACTTGTTTGCGCCACCTGTTACAGGTTCTTCCTCTGCCGCGTACCCCATCGGGGTTGGATTCGAAGACTCATCGGGCAGGTACGTTGCTGTCCATACGCTCCACGTGCCCCAGCCATCTCAGCCGCTGTATTTTCAGCTTTTTGACCAGGTCAACGTCGCTGTATAGCCTGTATAGCTCGTCGTTGAATCTTCTCCTCCATACTCCTTCGATACACACCGGACTGAAAATCACACGAAGAATCTTCCTCTCAAAGCACCCTAGCAGATTTTTATCTGAATCTTTCAGTGTCCATGCTTCTGACCCATAAAGCAGGACCGGGATGATTAGGGTCTTGTATAAAGTTCCTTGGTTCTCTGAGAGAGGGCCTTACTATTTAAATGCCTTCTTAGACCGAAAAAAAACAACGGTTGGCAAGAGTAATTCTTCGTTTGATCTCTGCACTGATGTCATTCTGCGATGTAATAGTGGAGCCCAGGTAAACAAAGTCTTTGACAACTTCGAAGTTATATCTGTCCATCGTAAAAATTTGCCCGAGTCGACGATGTTGAGATTCCTCTCTCGATGACAGCATATACTTCGTCTTGTCCTCATTAACCACCAATCCCATTCTAGCCGCCTCCAATTCAATGCTCGCAAATGCCCTTGCTACAGCTCGCTTCGTTCTGCCAACAATGTCTATGTCATCCGCATATGCAAGCAATTGAATGGACTTTTGATAGATTGTACCGCTGGTGTTGATATGTGCGTTGCGTACAATGGCTTGAAGAACGATGTTGAAAAGATTGCATGATAACGCGTCGCCTTGCCTCAATCCTTTCTCAACATCAAAGGAATCGGTGATGTTCTTACCAATTTTGATGGAGCAGCGAGATTTCTCCATCGTCATCCTACACAGGCGGACGAGTTTGGCAGGGATGCCGAGACTTGACATGGCTCTGTATAATTCGTCCCTTTTGACGCTATCATACGCGACTTTAAAATCGATAAAAAGGTGGTGTGTATCCATCTGGAATTCCCGGGATTTTTCTAAAATCTGTCGGAGTGTGAACATTTGATCGATGGTTGACTTGCCTGGCCTAAGACCGCACTGATAGGGGCCGATCAGATCGTTGACAAAAGGTTTTAAGCGGTCACACAGGACAGCCAAAAAGATTTTATAGGCGACGTTTAGGACACTAAATGTTTTGTAGTTGGTACATTTCAGAACATCTCCCTTTTTATGGATGGGGCACACTATGCCGAGGTTCCATTCATCGGGCATACTTTCATCCGACCAAATTTTGCCAATTCATCTCCCGCTGATTTAAATAGTTTGGCTTGTAAGCCATCCGCACCAGTGGCCTTGTATGACTTGAGTTTGGATTTCGCCAGCCGGACTTCGGTTAGGTCGGGTGGACGGAACTCTTAGCCATCATCGTCCAAGTTGAATGGAGCGTTCTGCCTATAAGCGGCATCTTGACTGTCTTCACCATTAAGCAGTCTAGAGAAGTGTTCTTTCCAGATCCTCAGCACTGACTGTGTGTCTGCTACCATATTCCCACTCTCATCTCGGCAGGCTTCCGTTCTAGCATTGAATCCTTGAGTGGATCGCTTCACCCTCTGATAAAATTTTCGAACATCTCCCCTACCGCTACAACCCTCAAAAGACTCTACCGCCCGCTTCTCGTGCTCTCTCTTTTTCCTCCTGAGAAGTCGGCGTTCTTTTTTTGTTTCAGCCCGTAGAGCTCCCGGGCTACTCTCTCAGCAGCTCTTGTTCGAGTCTGCAGCATTGCCTGGTAGGCCTCGTCCTTAGCTGCATGCGCTTGCCGGCACTCTTCATCGAACCAGGGGTTTCGTTGTATTCGCCTAGTGAAACCCAGCACATCTGAGGCGGCACTTCTGATGGCTTGTTGGCAGTGTTTCCACTGGTTCTCTGCACTTGATGCTGGTGGCGGACCTCCTGAGAGATTAAGAGTTACGTGGTCTGCAAAAGTTCTGTCGGTCTCTTGCGATTTAAGCTTCTCGACATCGAATCTTTTCACAGCATCTGCTCCACCACCAGGTAGTGTTCGGAGTCAATGTTGACCTCTCGGAACGTTTGGACATCCAAGATACTGGAAGTATGTCTCGCGTCTATCGCAACGTGGTTGATTTGTTTGACGGTTAGTTGATCACGCGACCGCCAAGTCCCCTTATGTATTTTGAGGTGTGGGAAGTAGGTGCTTGAGATGATGACATTTCGCCCCATCGCAAAGTCTGCCAGTCTGTGTCCGTTGCCGGAAGTTTCGTCGTGTAGGCTGTGTCCTCCGACTATCGATCCAAAGATGCCCTCCTTTCCGAATCTTGCGTTAAAGTCACCAAGAATGATCTTCACGTCGTACTTCGGGCACATATCAAACGTTGTCTCCAGAAGATCGTAGAATGCTTCTTTGGTTGAGTCCTCTCTGCTTTCATGGGGGGCGAGAACACAGATCAGCGTAATGTTCTTAAATTTGCCTTTGATGCGGATTGTGACCAGGCGCTCGCTTACACTTCGGAAGCCCAAGACTTCTTGCCTAATACTTCCCCTATCACAAAACCACAACCAAAGAGCCGCTGACCCTGTTCCTTCAAGCACCCGCCGTAGTAGATGGCAGATGATTTCAGCCTCCTTGTGCCCTCTCCATCCCATCGCACTTCCTGGATGGCTGTTACGTCAGCCTTAAGCTTGTCCAGGTTCTCCACTAATTGTTCAGCTGCACGTGTTCTGTATAAGGACAGGACGTTCCACGTGCAGATCCGAAATTCATTGTCCTTGTTTCGTTTGCTGGGGTCGTCAACTTTAAAATCATCCATATCCGAGGCTTGTTGTTGTTTCGAACAACCTTTTTTTACGTGGTAGGGAAGATACCCCGACGCACAACCCCCGACCCGGAGGACCAGACCCTTCGTATAATTTCAAGGGTAGGGAGCCAGATAAACCGCTCCTTATAGGCCTGAGCTACAAATATGTCGTAGTAGCCCATTCACTAAGCAGTTCAAACTAACTGGAACTGTAGACGCCACCGTTGATACCATCTGGAGGATTCCTCCGCTGCCACCTCGATGAAAGGAGAACTGCCTTAGTGGGAACACACCTCCCCCCTCCCTCGTTGGCTGTCTCCAACAGCTTTCCACGTGGATTTAAACCCCGTCTCCAGCTGATGTACTAGACACCCGATGTTCACCACTAGGAGGTGAGAGTAGGAGTTGGTAGACAGAGGTGGGTTTTGAGAAAAACCTGTGGACGCTTGTGTCCTCTTGAATGCACATAACTACCCTTTTGAACAAATAATAACAACACAATATTAATTTTTTACTCATAATTTACTTATATTTTCTTCTTATTTAAATGTTCACTCCTCGGCAGACAAACAAAAAGATCACCGGCAGACCGCAGCAAATTATAAATTTATAAACGATAACGAAATCTGTACGACTGCCAAATGTCGGTCGTAAGTAAAAACGAGTATCGTTAAACTAAAACGATTATCGTTTTATAAAGGGTGGTTAAATTTTAAGGGCCGATGTTGATTTTGAATAAAACATAAATTGTTTAGGAAATTATTGTCATTTGTTTTTGTTATGATAATACTGGTATGGTTCAATTATGTATGGAACAAAATATCGGCCAAATGGCCGCCGCCACCTCGGCGGCCGACTCCATCCGATGGTCCAAATTTTCGATGCCGCTGAGGCATAATTGAGGTTATATGCCGTTAATCTGCCGAATTATCTCATCTTTTAGCTCTTGAATTGTAGCTGGCTTATCGACGTACACCTTTTCTTTCAAATAACCCCAAAGAAAAAAGTCCAACGGTGTCAAACCACATGATCTTGGCGGCCAATTGACATCGCCACCACGTGAGATAACACGGCCATTGAATTTGTCGCGCAAAAGAGCCATTGTTTCGTTAGCTGTGTGGCAAGTGGCACCGTTCTGTTGAAACCACATATCGTCCACATCCATATCTTCCAATTCTAGCCATAAAAAGTTCGTTATCATTTTACGATAGCGAACACCATTCACAGTAACTGCCTGACCGGCCTCATTTTGGCTCGTTGATGCCGCCGATGATGCCGCCAGCCCATAAACCGCACCAAACAGTCACTCTTTGTGGGTGCATTGGTTTTTCGACAATCCCTCTTGATATATCGGTAAAAGATTATCTATTTTACTTCATAAAATATATTTATTGAACTTAAATCTGAACAAGAACAATACGGGATAATAATTCAAGGTACTGTACAATGTCGTGGCTATATTCTAACTGATCATATATACATAAAGTTAAATATAAGTACATATGTATACATAGTTAAATGTGCATGTTGTTTATGCACAGTGATGTCTTTCAGTGGACACTACATCTCTTGGATTATCATTCGCCCAAATGCGGTAATTCAGCTTATTGACGAATCCACTGAGGTGAAAATGTGCCTCATCACTGAAGATGATTTTCTTCGAAAATTGATCATCCACTTTTGCCATTTCTCGCCACCATTCTGACCATTGACGACGCTTAAAATGGTCAAGAGGCTTTAGTTCTTGAGTCAATTGCACCTTGTAAGCGTGTAATTGCAATTCTTTATGCATAATCTTCATCAACGACGAGCGTGAGAGGTGCAATTGTTGGGCACGACGACGAGTGGAGGTGGATGGCTCTTCAGCCACATTATCGCGAACAGTAGCAATATTTTCTGCAGTACGAGCTGTACGAGCATGCATTGGTGTTTTCACATCTCCTACAGACCCGGTTTGCTCAAAACTGTGCACGATTTTCCGATTGTACGCACATTTGGACGATTAGATTGACCGAAAAAATCACGAAGTGCACGATATGCATTTTAATTTGAACGCCCATTTTCATAATAAGCCTGAATAACTTTAACGCGTTGCTCAATTGTGTATCTTTCCATGGTTCAAATTGAGTTAGTGTGAAATTGAGAAATTCAAATGAAATGCAGAAAAAAACTTGACGTTTTGGTGTGGTTCACATTCAACATCATCCCTCAAAATTTAACCATAGTCGCATTTCAACGATTACGATAGAATTTGAACGATAATCGTTTTACGTAATAGGGCCCCAGGGTGATTGGTATAAGGTGCACTAAAATGCTGTAACGAGTAGGTTGGGTAAAGACAAGAACAAAATGGTATGGGAGGGGGTCTATTTCTCTCCGTTTAGGCGGGAGGCACAATTTATTAAAAAATTGACTTAAAACAGGAAAAAAAATTATTTAAAATCAAGGGTATAACATGAAATGCCCTGCCATACCTTTTTGGAAAGCCAGAAATCTCTTCTTTAATTTTCCTTTTTAATTAAGTTGCGTTTGTAAATAGTTTTTATAAAATTAATTTTCAGACTCGAAATTTTGGGAAAAAATAAAAAAAAAAATTTAAACTAAATTTTTTTTTAAATTTTACGTTATTAAGTACTATTTTTGTTTTCAAAACTCAATGCTCTTAATAATTTTAAGTCAAACACTGATAAACCGCATGGACCTAGGACTTTTACTTTTTAAGATATGAAAAAATAAATGAAGCAACTTTCTCATAAAACTAAGAAGAATCCGGCTAAATGCTCATTTCAGCAACCAGTTGTTTATCATCAACCTCGTTTTTTCTTGTTTTTACTAAGATGCTGGTTTCTTTATATTTTAATATCTTGAAAAGTAAAAGTCGTAGAACCATGCGGTTTTCAGTGTTTGACTAAAAATTGACAATAGCATTTAGTTTTGAAAACAAAAATTATGCTTACGTACATAAAGTTTTGAAAAAAATTAGTTTGAAATTTTTTTTTTTTCTTCAAAATTTCGAGTTTGAAAATTAATTTTTTAAAAACTATTCACAAACGCAGCTTAATTTATAATGAAAATTAAAGAAGATATTGCTGGCTTTCCAAAAAGGTATGGCAGGGCATGTAAGGCTTACCATGTTGTTTTTAAATAACTTGATTTCTGTTTTAAGTAAATTTTTTTAGAAAATTGCCCCTTCCGCATAAATGGAGGTAAATAGACCCCCCTCCCGTACGATTTTTTTCCTGTCTTAATCCAACCTACTCGTACCAATCTACTTACTTTACTTTAGATGGCGCTCACAGCCCAGGATGGGCTTCGGCCTTAACTAACAAGCCCCTCCAGCCAGCTCTGTCCCTTGATAGCCGCTTCCAGTTGCGCACACCGAGTGCTTTGATGTCGTCATTCACTTGTTTGCGCCACCTGTTACGGGTTCTTCCTCTGCCGCGTACCCCATCGGGGTTGGATTCGAAGACTCGTCGGGCAGGTACGTTGCTGTCCATACGCTCCACGTGCCCCAGCCATCTCAGCCGCTGTATTTTCAGCTTTTTGACCAGGTCAACGTCACCTCATAGCCCGTATAGCTCGTCGTTGAATCTTCTCCTCCACGATCCTTCGATACACTCCGGAACGAAAATCACACGAAGAATCTTCCTCTGAAAGCACCCTAGCGACTTTGTATCCCATTTTCTGAGTGTCCATGCTTCTGACCCATAGAGCAGGACCCAGGACCGGGATGATTAGGGTCTTGTATAAAGTCTCCTTGGTTCTCTGAGAGAGGGCCTTACTACTTAAATGCCTTCTTATAGACCGAAGAAACAGCGGTTGGCAAGATTAATTCTTCGCTTGCTCTCTGCACTGTGCCTACGTACTGTAACTCTCGCGTCGAGAAGTTTCTCACATGAAACACGTGAATCAGAACAAAAACAATGTGAACGATGCATGAAAATCATTTTCTCGCACTCACCCGGCTCTGTAAATTTATTTTCTCGACTTGGAACGTTGTGGAATTAAACTTCTCAGGAGCCTGGAAATATATGCGTAAAACTGTTTCTGTGAGACAAAAGTCGAGATATCTCGACTGAAATGTCAATACAACTCGACAAGAAAAATCAAGTGAGAAATGTAAAAATTACTGAAAGTAGAGAAACTCTGTCCAAACTTTTTTGATATAGCGCTGTTGTGACGCAACATGAAACATTGAAACATTTAAAAACTCATAACTTCATTCTACATAGATATTCGTCGGCATTCACTCTTTAATCAAAAGATGCAAATCACCGACGGCAAAACATGCATCAAAAATACAAAACACCGACGGCAAAACATAGTACATGCACTTTTTGTTATCATCGTCACGATACCTATTGCCGAAATTGGGAGTGCATGAAAGATGACAACAATTGCCTATTGTCAAAAATTATGATTTGTGGGAGTTACTCCGTAAATGGGCTGCGACGACTTTTAATTATTGGGACCGACCACAATGCGATGTTTTTTTTTGTGCATGTATGCAGTGGATGACCAAGTAGCTGATGACGATCGATCGATGGTGTTCCAAGCTGAACCAAGAGACGAGTGGTGCAGGGTTAAGCTATAGCCAGATTAGCATAGAGAAAATATGTACCTCTAGTGTTTAAATCTGAGTAGAAATAAAACTTTAAATTTGAATTTTAATGTATATTAAACGTAAAACTGCCTTTTTTATTTAAAAGGAACATTTAACCACATATATCCTCGCTATTTGTGGTAATATAGTGCAATACAACTTGCACTTTTGTAGTTCTTTTTTTGGTGCGATTCTTTGCTAATTTTCGCCGGCAACCTTTTTGATTTTGACTCCGCGACAGTTGGACTGCGGAGGATACAATCCAGTCAATTTTTTGTATGTATGCTAATTGTCCTTGCGGCACACATTGGTCCTTCGAGCCGGATAGTAAAGGATTCTTAAAAAATCCAATTCCAAAAAAAAAAGACAAAAAACAATATAAGTAACGATAGTGCGTGAAAACAAATACTAATTTGTGTGCGTATAAAAAAAAGACAAAAAACAATATAAGTAACGATAGTGCGTGAAAACAAATACTAATTTGTGTGCGTATAGGTTTAAAATAAACCTCAAAGACAATCGGGTATTGGGGTTGCGTCGTGTCAACGAAAGGACATTCGAATCAACTTTAAATTGTCCTGTGAAGATCTGGAGTAGCTGGTGCAGCGAGGGAGCAACGCAAAACTACAGGTGTGTGGCCTTTTATTAAATAACATTTATTTTTTAAATCATTGATTATCTTTGAACGTAATACAAACGTGTGTTGTGTGTTCTCGAGATAAGATTTATTAAAAAAATTTGATTCAATATGAGTAAGAGTAAACTTCCGGGGTTAATAGATGCGGTTCAAACCATTTGTCAAGATTTAGACGCACATTATAAAGCGTATGCTAGGCTAGATAAAACGAAAAAGTCGGTCCACATGAATGAAGTGCGTTTAACTAATTTAGAGAAATCTTTTGAGGATGCTAGAGTCCTTCATCAGAAAATCGTTGAAGTTCCTACTGAAGAAGCTAAAGTTAAATACATGGATGCACTTACTTTTCATAAATTAAAAGAAATTTATTTTAGTTATGCATGCGAGTTGAAAGAGCAATTATCGCAAATCGAAAGCCAAAGTTTTCATAACAAATCCCTGAACAGATCAAATGTACCATCACCGTCGGCAGAACTTAAACTGCCTCCAATTAAAATTCCTTCTTTCAATGGTTCTCTTAAAATGTAGCCTGAATTTAAGGGATTGTTTGAAGCAATGGTAAATAAAAATACCTCGAAATCAGATGCTCATAAACTCCAATATTTGAAGAGTAATTTATCTGGTGAAGCGGCTCGAAAACGGCATTGTTGGTAAAAAGATTTCAAAATGTCAGATTATTGAAAGATAGTCAATTCAAATTTCTTTTTGATCAATCTAAATTTGCTCAAGAATCATCAGAAGATCTCAAACTTTTATTGGATACGACAAACGAAGCGAAGCAATCATTAAAAAACCTAGGAGTAGCTGTAGATTCATGGGAAGATGTTCTGATCTTTCATACTGTCCAGAAACTTCCTTATACAACTCGTGGGCTATGGGAATCACATATTTCGACGCATGTTGACTACCCACAATACAGCGTTTTAGAAGATTTCATTTTGATGAGATCAAGGACATTGGATGTCATTGGGCAGTCCTCTTCAGGTATAAATCACCAAAAACCAAAAACCAGGGCTCACACTCTATTCGAGCTTGCTTTAAGTTCAAAGCATTGAATGCAAGAAAAAGGCATGAATTTGTTAAAAAGAATAACCTTTGTTTTAACTGCCTTTCGAATTCGCATTTCACGCAAAATTGCACAAGAACATTTAAGTGTTCTACTTGCCATCAAAAACATCACTCCTTACTGCACCTGAATGATGCAGCTAATACAATGCAAGGTAGCGAACACACTGTGGCTCCACCGCCAGGCAAGGAAATTTTGTCTTCCACTCCCACTTCCCAATCGGGATCGACAGAAAACTCTTCACCTTCAACTGCTTCAGCAAATAACGCCTGTTAAGCCGAATACAATAATGCACCTGTTCTTCTGGCTACGGCCCTCATCAAGGTTTTGACACCTGCTGGCCCACAGCTGCTGCTGCGGGCATTATTAGATCAAGGGCCAGAGTCATCTTTTATTACTGAGTCTGCCGCTCAACTTCTTAATTTGAAAAGGGGAAGGACTTGCGAGAGCGTTATTGGCGTTAGTGAAAGCAATGCAAACACCTCAAATTGGAAGGTTAAGTTCACGGTATTATCTAACGTGAACAAAAAGTTTACGCTTCAGTTAAATGCCTTGGCCCTACCCAAACTTTCAGCTGTTTTTCCTACACGCAAGATACCGTTAGCTTATTGGAATCATCTCAAGAGCATAGAACTTGCAGATCCAAAATTCAACAAACCCAGCAAAATCGATGTTTTATTAGGCAGCGATGCGTACCCATTTATTATCCTTGAAGGCTTAATAAAAGGAGAACGTGGTACCCCTATTGCTCAAAGTACAGAGCTTGGATGGGTGCTTTCTGGAGGCATTTCACCCTGTAACCAATCACCAATACAAACCTTTCACCTAAAAACTGAGTCCCAATCATTGGACTCCTGTCGAAAGGCGCATACAGGAATGGTTGCGAGTTGTTAGTCACTAGGCCCTGGTTCTTCATGAGCCGTTGTGCCACCCGATTTATTTTTTATAATCATTGGACAGCCTGTTAAGTAAGTTCTGGGAACTTCAGGAAGTTCAAGGTTGAAAGTTCTTATCTCCGGAGGAAGAAAAATGTGAAACCCATTTTTGCAGAACGCATCAACGACAATTGGATGGAAAATACGTCGTCCAACTTCCTTTCAGAGAAGGAATATATCCATCGATAGGTTTGTCTCAAAGGTCTGGTTTTGTACGTTTCCTACATTTAGAAAAAAAAATCCAAAGAAACTCGTCATTTAAAGCAGAGTACACAAAAGTACTCAATAAATATATAAAAAACTTGGGCATATGACCGAGGTACTACTTGCCACACTGAATTCACCTCACTACTTTCTTCCTCACCACGCCGTTTTCAAGGAAGCTAGCTCAACCACAAAACTGCGAGTCGTTTTTGACGCGTCCTGCAAAACACCTGATGGCACTTCGTTCAATGATCATCTGTATGTTGGCCCTAGATTGCAAGATGATATATTCGATCATATCGCAAGTTTTAGGCGGTTCAAAATTGCATTTGCAGCAGACATTAATAAAATGTATAGACACATTTGGGTCACTCCAGGTGGTTCAATGTACCAACTTGTTTTATGGCGAGATAAAGAAGGAGACGAAGTGAAAGCATACCGTCTTAACACAGTCACATTTGGTACTGCATCAGCGCCTTATTTAGCCATCCGAACGCTACAACAATTGGCAGCTGATGAACGTGATGACTTCCCTCTTGCAGCCAAAATAGCCTTGAAGAATTTCTACGTCGATGATGTTATTCATGGGGCAGACTCGATAAAGGAAGAGTTGGAGATGCAGTCACAGCTCATAAGGATGTTGAAGCAAGGAGGCTTTCCATTAAGAAAATGGGCAAGCAACTGCGAGAAGCTTTTGATATCTGTGCCAGAGGAAGATAGGGAGGTACAAATCCCATTATTGTTCGACGAGAAAAATGCAATAAAAGCACTTGGCATCCAGTGGCACCCTGCAAAGGACATTTTTTCCTTCAAAATCTCACTTCCAGAACATACAAAAACTACAAAGAGGACCATACTTTCAGATCTTTTGCTCGCCTGTACGATCCAATGGGTTGGATAGCACCCTGCGTCATCGTTGGGAAAATCATAATGCAAGACATTTGGAAGGACAAACAAACATGGGATTCTGAGCTCCCATCATCCATCATTTATGCGTGGCAAGCGTTGAAAGCTGGACTGAGCCTGGTAAGTGGCATCGAGATCCCTCGTTGGATTAATCTTACCAAAGACTCAAAGGTTGAAGTCCATGGGTTCTGCGATGCATCTGAAAAGGCATATGCGGCAACAATATAACTTCGCGTTTCCACCGGAAACGAAACTTTTGTTAATCTCATCGTTTCAAAGACTAGAGTGGGACCTCTTAAAACTAAATCTTTAGCTCTGTTGGAGCTTTGTGGAGCTCTGTTGTTAGCACAGCTGTTGGTTAAAACTGTGGATACGATGGAACTCCAATCAGCAAAAATGTTCACTTGGTGTGACTCTCAAATTACTCTTGCTTGGATTAAGAGCTCACCGTACTTGAGAACAACTTTCGTTGCCAACAGAGTGGCAGAGATCCAGGAACTGACTGATTCTGGGTGTTGGAATTATGTTCGATCTAAGGACAACCCCGCGGACATCGCATCTCGAGGAGTCTCGCCGAATGATCTCATTCATAACCGTCAGTGGTGGCATGGGCCTGAATTCCTACAATCGTTTGATGAAAATTCTCAAACATCTGTTGAAATCAAACCTACGGAACTTGAATTAAAAGGGTCAGAGAATTCAAAAACCAAAAGTAAGTTGATCGCATCTGGGTACCCCATTAGTAATATTTTTCAGCTCTGCGTTCACTTCACTACATTCGCATCAAATCAACCTTTCTTCAATCGCTTTTCATTGCTTAATCGGTTATATCGAGCTGCAGCGTACTGGCGTCGATTCGTAACAAATTTTCAATTTAAGGCAAAGAAATTAGAAACTCGTGTGCGTGGACCACTTTCATTGGATGAAGTATCTTCAGCTCGATTGCGTTTGATTGTTTTTGTACAGCAGGAGCATGTCAGTGAAGATATCTCAAATCTTAAAGAGGGAGAAAATGTATCTGGGCAAAGCAAGCTTGCAAAACTATCACCATTCATGGATGAAAAGGGTATCTTACGAGTTGGAGGTAGATTAGAAAATGCTGGTTTACCCTATTCACAAAAACATCCGATAATACTTCAGTCAAGTAACTTTTTTACGTCACTCATCGTCCATGACAGCCACATGAAAAATCTCCACGACGGTCAACAATTGATGATGGCTACTCTTCGGTCGGAGTATTGGATTCTGCATTTGAAATCTACAGTCAAACAATGTGTACACAAATGTTTAAAATGCTACAGATTTAATGCAACAGGGATGCAGCAACGAATGGGCAATTTGCCAACCTTGCGATTTAATCAAGGACGCCCCTTTCAAACATCGGGAGTTGACTACGCTGGCCCTGTGCAACTTAAAGCTTGGAAAGGTCGATGTAGTAAGGTGACAAAAGCTTAAATAGCGATTTTTGTATGTTTTTGCACAAAGGCAGTTCACCTGGAGCTTGTGAGCGATTACACCACATCCGCATTTATTGCAGCCTTTAAGCGTTTCACTGCTCGCCGTGGAATATGTTCAAATTTGTATAGCGACTGTGGTACGAATTTCAAAGGAGCAGCAAATGTTATTGAATCAGAAAGGAATTTCATGCCAAAGCAGTGGACAAACGACATTGCAAGGCTTCTTCAAAGTAATAGTACACAATGGCGTTTCAATCCTCCTGCCACTCCGCATTTTGGTGGCCTTTGGGAGGCAGGTGTAAAATCCATGAAGTACCATTTAAAACGGATAATCGCACATTACACACTAACATTTGAAGAATATGCGACCATACTCACGCAAGTGGAAGCGTGCTTAAATTCCCACCCACTTTGTCCTGTAAATGAAAATCCTGTAGATCTCTCAATCTTGACAACAGGACATTTATCGTGGGGGGGGGGGGTGTTGTAAACTGAAAACTCAAAATTAAGAGTGAAATTGTATGGCGAGGAAGTTAAATTCATACATTTCGGGGGGGGGGAGGGGGAGGGTTACGTTATGACGATGACGATGCATAAAGATTATTCCCTGTTTGAAAGCCTACAAATAAAGTGCTTGAATCTGAGTAGAAATAAAACTTTAAATTTGAATTTTAACGTATAGTAAACGTAAAACTGCCTTTTTTATTTCAAAGGAACATTTAACAACATATATCCTCGCTATCTGTGGTAATATAGTGCAATACAACTTGCACTTTTGTCGTTCTTTTTTTGGTGCGATTCTTTGCTTATTTTCGCCGGCAACCTTTTTGGTTTTGACTCCGCGACAGTTGGACTGCGGAGGATACAATCCAGTCAATTTTTTATATTTATGCTAATTGTCCTTGCGGCAAACAACCGCACTTAAACAGCAGCGGTAATTTGTGCTTCTTCTTCAATATATAATATCTGTCTCTTCTCTTATTAATTTATATTTTCAATTTTTTATTAAAGTCCACTTAAAAGTGTATGTGGGAGTTGCATAAACTTGCTTCTATTACCAAAAAAATATTTCAAAATTTTGGCCAAACCTTGAATTTTGGGTAGATCAAGATATTTTTTATTTGATGTGTAAACGAGTTTATTGCAGGAGTTTTCGGGGTCGAAAGCCATCAGCATTGGCCGCCTTCTAGGAAAAAGTATGTTAACCAGTTTTCCTTGATATCTTGAGCACCGTTAGTAACATGAAACAAATTTTATCACAGTTTGGTAGGTATAAAGTGCTTGCCGCAGATGCATAAAATTGCTTATATTTCTACTTTTCGGCAATTAAATTTCGTTCGAACCTCGCATTTTCGGTATAACAAGATATATTTAATTTTATGTGTAGGGGGTTTTAGTGCGAGTATAAAATTGAGTCTTCGGGGTCGAAAGCCTTCGGCATTGGCCACCATCATCAGAACACTTCCACCTAGTACACATCATATAAACATAAAATTAAAATTTAGATGACAAAAAAGTTTAGTCCATTAAAAAAAGTGACTCAACATAAATTGTAAACAATTCAATGTTCTAAAATTGTAGTGTTCGAAATTTTTTCGTGGGACTAATGGTTTTGAAGATATCACCAAAATCAGCTTACACTACTTTTTCCAAGATAGTGGCCAACGCGAAGGGGTTTCGACCCCGAAAACTCAATTTTACACTCGCACTGAATCCCTCTTTACATATAATTAATAATATCTTGTTATACCGAAAATGCGAGGTTCGACCAAAATTTCAGTGTTAACCATTAGAGACAATACCAATTTTATGCAACCCTGACAATGACTTTATACCTTAAAAAATTGTGTTAAAATGTTTATTATATGTTACTAACGGATCTCAAGATATCACCGAAAACTTGTTACACTACTATTTCCAAGATGGCGGCCAATGCGGAGGGCTTTTGGCCCCGAAAACTCAATTATATACTCGCACAGAACCCCTCTTCACATAAAATTAAAAATATCTAGTTATGCAGAAAATGCAAGGTTCAGTCAAAATTTTGTAATATTTTAGTGACTAGCAGATAGTTTCTAATACTCCAGTGGAATGCTAGTTAAAAATGTTTGTTTCTCACATCGAGATACAGAAACAGATGATTTTTCCAGATCGAGAAACGTTGGCATTTCATGTACCACTCATTTTCGATGCGAGAAGTTGAGTGGTATGCGAGTGAGATGCGATTCAATGCTCGCAAATGCGCCTGCCACAGCTCGCTACGTTCTGCCGACAATGTCTATGTCATCTGCGTATGCAAGCAATTGCACTGACTTTTGATAGATTGTACCGCTGGTGTGGACATGTGCGTTGTGTACAATTGCTTCAAGAACGATGTTGAATAGGTTGCATGATAACGCGTCCCATTGCCTTAATTATTTCTCAACATCAAAGGAATCGGTGGTGTTCTTAACAAATTTTGACGGAGCAGCGGAATTTCTCCATCGTCATCCTGCACAAGCGGACGAGTTTGGCAGGGATGCCGAGACATGACATTCGTCCCTTTTCACGCTATCATACGCGACTTTAAAATCGATAAAGAGGTGGTGTGTATCAATTCAATTCAATTTCAATTCAATTTATTTATTTCATAAGTGTACAAATAAGACTCAGTCTTTTACAGTACATAAATTTGAAGGATAAATGACCATATAAAAGTTATATAAAAATATTAAAAATATATTGACAAAAGTGATAATATATATATACATATATACAAAAATCAAAGTATCTAATAATTTCAAGTTAAACCTAATAAATTGCAAAATAATACATTTCTGGTATCAATAAAAAAAAATTATGCGAAGAGGAAAATGAAATAAACAGAAAGATGAAAGAAAATTTAAAGAAGAGCATTAAGAAGAATAGGGGAAAAGAAAAGACAAACGAATGAAGATTAAAAGAAGATAGATTAAAGGAGGGAAAAATAAAGCTGAAAGTAGTATGAAATAGTTTGTTATCCTAAATACAAGACAGGGATAAAAGAAGTTGTTATCGTTGTTGTCGCAGAGATGAAAAATGAGCCAATGCGGCGATTTTGAATTTGTGAGCTCCGATTATTCTTCTTATCGCAGTGGGAAGGGAGTTCCACAGTTTGGTAACATGAATAAAGAAATGGCGCGAGGAGTTTAAGTAAGTAAAACAGGGAGTGATAAGATTTAAAGTTCTGGTTGACTGCGCAAATTGGAGTTTGTCGTACAGATAGACTAGTGATCTGTTTGTTATGATTTTATGCATGAAAAGGCAGCACCTTACGTCAAGAAATTGCTGAAATGTTGAACTGAGGACTAATTTATGATAGTGTGATATATGCTCGTATCTCCACAGACCATACACGTACCATATCATGTCATTAAATGCAACTAATAACTTATGCTGAGAGTGGGAGTCGAGTTTACAGTATACAACTATTGAATAATCAATTATAGGCATAATAAAGTCTTGACAAGCTTTAGTTTTGTAGTAACTGGAGTAAAGTTTGAGGAGATCCAAAGTTTACGCAAGCCACCGTAGATCCGCCCTATAACTTGATTAACGTGGTCAGTTCCAGACAACGAGCAATTAAGCTTAAAACCAAGGTTGGATACAATATTTACAAATTTGAGTTGCATGTTATCTAAGAATACTGGTGGTATTTCATCAATGTTATAGGGTCTCTTTGAAATGCATATTAATTGTGATTTAGATGGATTAAGATTGAGACCATTACTAAGTGACCACATATGTATATTACACAGATCTTCGTTGACTCTTGTAATTCGATCTTCGATAAGTCCAATTGGTCGCGATAAATATATTTGTGCATCGTCAGCATGAAGATGAACAGATACGTTGGAGCACACTTTGGGTAAGTCATTTATGAAAAGACAAAATAGAATTGGTCCCAGTAGCGACCCCTGAGGTACTCCTGCAACCAACGAACCAAATTGTGAGTAAGCACCATCGCAAAAATCCCTTTGGTGGCGGTTGGACAAATAATTACTTATCAGACGCACTGATCTTTCACTAAAACCAAAATACAATCGAAGTTTCTGACAAAGCACTGGATGATCCACACGATCAAAGGCCTTGGAGAAGTCAAGTTAGCAAAGTATCGTCAAATGGTCCTTATCAAATTCAACTCTGATGTCCTCTATAATTTTAATCATAGCTGTAGAACAACTATGAAGTTCTTGAAAACCGGGTTGTATCGGGGATAACACACAATGTTGATTAAGATATGCCGAGATTTGACCTGCAAGCACTTTCTTCAAGACCTTTGATAGACAAGGTAAAATACTTATAGGCCGAAAGTCATTTTCTGATGAGGGCTGATTTTTTTCGGAACTGAAATGACTTTTGCTAACTTCCCAATATCAGGAAAAGTTGAAGATGTAATACAAAAATTGATAGTGTGTGTCAGACAGTTATCGATCTGGAATTCCCGGGAATTTTCTAAAATCTGTCGGAGTGTGAACATTTGATCGACGGTTGGCTTGCCTGTCCTAAGACCACACTATTAGGGGCCGATCAGATCGTTGACAAAAGGTTTTAAGCGGTCACACAGGATAGCCGACAAGATTTTATAAGCGATGTTTAGGAGACTAATTCCTCTGTAGTTGGTGCATTTCAGAACATCTCCCTTTTTATGATGGGGCACACTATACCGATGTTCCCTTCATCTTACTTATACCAATCATCCTGTATAAATATTATAAGTCATTTTTATATTCCATAACTCCTACAGCTGATGGTGTTTTTTTTTTTATTTTTATTGGTTACTTACTTACTTACTTAGATCCTTGACCCCTCTAAGGGGCACAGGGCGTCAACTACCGCTACACGCCATCTCGTTCGGTTTCTGGAAATGTATTTTAGCTCTCCCCAACTTTTACCGAGCTTTTGTGATTCCTTGTCGACTGTTCTGCGCCAAGATTTTCTCTGGCCTCCAGGTCTTCTGCCATCTTGGATGAGTGGATCCCACTCCATTGCATGTCTTGCAATAGAGTCTGCACCACGACGTAGGGTGTGACCAATCCACTGCCACTTTCTTTTCCTAATCACGATGTCAATAGGACTTTGGCCCGTTCTCCGAAGGAGTTCTTGGTTGCAGATGGTGTTCGGCCAAAAAATCCTTAGGATGTTTCGGAGACATCTATTTTCGAAAGTTTGTAGCTTCCTTGTGACAGAGGCGGTCACTTTCCATGTGCTACACCCATATAGTAGTACTGACTCTACGTTCGACCGGAACAGTCGCAGCTTGGTCTTCGTACTGTAGACGTTGCTCCTCCAAACTTTAGACAGCATGCGGAAAGCAGCTTTAGCTTTGCCGATTCGGCAGTTAACATCTTCATCCGTACCACCGCCGTCTTTTGAGACAACACTACCGAGGTACAGGAAGTTGTCCACCGCTTCAACCTGCTGTCCCGCAACGACAACTTGAGAAGAAGATTCAGAAATGTTGAGGATTTTTGTTTTCCCGGTGTTGATCCTCAAACCGACTTTGTTTGCCTCGCATTCCAGATTAGTCACCATATGGTGAAGATCCATAATGTTGTGCGAGAGCAAACAAATATCGTCAGCGTAATCAAGATGTTGCAGGAACGAAAACATCGTCCTTCGAATTCCACGCGCTTGCTCGGCTAGAGCTGCATGAAGGACATCCCCTATAACCACCAGGAAAAGTAGCGGAGATAGCAAACATCCTTGACGAACTCCGCTATGGATATTGAAGTCCTCTGATACCTTTCCGTTGTGTAAGACTTGACACGATGCACCCTCGTAGGTAGCCTTTATAACGGCGATAATCTTCTCGGGTACTCCTCTCCTACGTAAAGCTGACCAAATGAAATCACGATTCAAACTATCGAAAGCCTTTTCGAAGTCGATGAAGAGCAAATGAAGAGGGGAACGGAACTCCACGCATTGTTCTATTATGATCCTCAAGGTGTTGATGTGATCAATGCAGGATGAGCCTGCACGAAATCCCATTTGCTCTTTGTCGAGAGTAGAATCGAGATGTTCTTTGATTCGTTCCAAGATTATTTTCGCCAATATCTTTGCCACAGCGGGGAGGACACAGATCCCTCTCCAGTTTCCGCAATCCGTAAGATTTCCCTTTTTTGGCAGTTTGACGATCATCCCTTTTTTCCATTCAATGGGGAAACATTCGTTCTCTCATGCCTGTGCTATTAAGGGGTGTAGCAATTTTTATTGGTGGTCTAACCCAAACATAGATTTCTTGGAAACATACGCATATTGGTACTTTTCGAACATGTCTAAGTTTCAGCTTTTTAATAAATATTTCTGTAACTAATTTGTGTTTGCTTCCTTCATTTTGTCAATTGTCCATTTGACACTTGAATAGTTTTCCTAAGGCAACAAGTTCCCCGCATATAGCCACAAACGAAAAGTGCAATTAAGCTGCGTTTTTTCAATATTGTGGTCTTTTTTTCCGAACGCGGATAGTTTGGAATTTTTCTGAACCAACATACCTGTTGAAAAATGTTGTCAAAATCTAATTTGACTGGACGAGATCTCGACTTTGTGTGTATAATATATCCCTATGAAAAAATTCGCACAGCACAGCGTCTGGTTTCACAACTATGTCAGCAACGAACCCTTCAATAACGGTCTTAATATTCTGATGAAACACACTTGGAAATTTCAACAGTAACTCATTGTTAATGGACTTATCCGCGGCAGAGATGACTATTTACTACATATGTAGTATTTCTACTACAGTTATTTATTTTATGCATCTGTTACGTAGCAAGTACGTGAACTACGTAGCAGCTACGTGAAACTTATTCTTTATAAAGTAGTCATTGTTAAACGTATAACACGTTAAACGCATAATATTGTTAAAAAAACACGTTCTTTCTATATACATTTTGATTTTCCATTATCTACTACACATTTTTGAAATCTACTTCGTTTTTTTGCCAATTTGCTTCACTTGCTGGGCTCAGCATTGTCATCCCTGATCCGCGGTCACATTATTCATGTTGAAATTCGTCTTCAAATCTTTGAAGAATGCACTTTTACATTGATTCTGGTAAGGGGCAAGCAAGGATTAGCCAAGGCTAGAACAAGGGCCTTGGTGATTATACCTCGTCAGACAAACAAACAAAGTTGGCTTATGTGGGACTTGATCCCGCAATCTTCTGCTTATCAGTCCAATGCGCTACCCGCTGGGTTAACTCGCCGTACTTAAAATTGAATAGCGAAAGTGGACAAGTTTTATACTCTAATGTTTCATACAAGAGACATTCCTGGTGGGGTACCGAACATTTTCAACAAGTTTTTACTTGGGAGGGCCTCACGTGTGTTTGAAAAGTTTCCCTCCTCTTAATTTTTAGTTTTCCCTACTGAATTTTCCCTACTGAAAACTTACTAGGGCATTGCCATAACTAGACAGAAACTTAGAATTTTTCTAGCCGGGAATCCTCAAATTTCCCAAATTTACCCTAGATAAATCTAATTCCTTATCATTTTCATCAGCCACGTTATTAACTTTAAAATTATCTTTTTTTAAGTAGACAAGAATATTTTTTTAATGGACAAGATAATTAGGGGCTTATATGAAACAACATATAAATTATATACCCACGACATTATCTGCCTTAAAAGGAAAAACTAAATTATTGGTGTCTCAGTAGTGTAATTTCTTATCTCTCACGTGTGCTGTCAAAAGAAAAATATGGTGGCTAAATGTGCCACTGCAATTTGAACGTCCAAACCTGCAGCTAAATGTAAAGATTGCACCAAGGAATATCACTTTACTTGTGGCAAATTAAGTAAAACAGACATTAAATCTGGAGCGGCCACGTGGAAATACATTCCTTGTCAAAGATCACTTAACCTTAATGCGTCCATACTCTCTGTGGATAATGCATCAGACTCCGATTTGAATGATTTTTCTGCAGCACTTAAAAACATTGAAAGCGAAATAAGCAATGTAAAATCAACCCAACTGGCTTTCAATAACTCCATTGCAAATATATCAACGAAAATGACTCAACTTGACAAGCTAGCCCTCGAAGTAGTTAAAAACAAACGGATGATACAGGAGTTACAAACTGAAAATGCATCATTGAAAGAAAAATTATCTGTCCAAGAACGTCGCATCAGTCGCTTAGAGATGCTCGAGACAACAAATCAAATCATGATCAAAAACGTTCTAAATGCTGAATCGGAGGATCTAACTTAAATATTTAATGAAATCACATCAAAGCTTGGCAGTATCCCCACAAAGATGGAGATGTCATCGAAATTTCCCGGAAGCCGGCCAGAATTTCCAAGGAATCAGGCCTAAGAGAAAATCACGAAGATGACCATCCTAATATGTCACCAGTCATAGTCAAGTTCAAGAACCAGAATATACGTGACATATTTTTGACTGCAGCAAGAACACACTCAACAATTAAAATAACCGAACTAAGTTTTTATAATTCGGATAATTTTAATAATCCTAAAAATCTATTTCTTTTAATTCCGATCCTTAGGAAAGCAGATTTTCGATTTTTAGGAAAGCAGAGCTTTTTGATTTTTATTCGAATCAAAAAGTGTCATGTAAACACCACGCTGTTTGTTCAGTAAAAACCGAATACGATTAAAAAAACGTGTAGTGCCATCTCGTGTGAATTAGGCCTTCACTGTGTGTACTGTAAAAAGCAACTGAAGTAACAAACCAATGACTAGTTCGCTTACATTGTGAACCATTCACGTGGCAGACACCTTGCGGAGGCTTAAGTTTCAAAAATCATCTGACCTGTTGAACTGGGGGCAAAACTCCAATCCAGGGTGTAAGTGGACTGCCCCCCCCATAATCCAGGGTGTAAAGTGGACCGTGCGTATTGGATGGTTTGCAGTCAGGGGGTATACCGACTGTACTATAACGGTACCTCTTTGAAACCAGGTCGAATCAAAGAGTAACCTACTCTTCTAATGCGGAGCTCTGATATGGCGGACCCCATTATTTCTCTAGCTACTCGTGGGAACAACATGCCAAAACAACAAAAACAACAAAAGAATCAAAATTACAAAAAGTTCAACACACCGCGGGATGTTACCGCAAGTGAATACGCAGATCAGATGAAGAGAGATCTCCGAGGAGAAGATCTGAGCCCGGAGTGTAGTAAGTACCTGAAGAGGATGCTCACGGGACCTTACGAAACCGGGCAACAGAAGGGACGTCAGCCTCAAATATAGGGAGAATACCTCATTGACAAGAGAAAAATGTCACCCCAGATACAGATTCCACTTGCAAGGGGACAATACCTCCCGTGCAGGTGAATACTGTACATACTAAAGCCACAGAAGGCGCAAACGATGGGAAGCTACCATCCTCAAACGCCGCAAATCCACCAAAGAAGCCACAACAACGGCATCGCCGAACTAACCCGCTTCCAAAACTTGGTGAACCAGGTGCCCTGGATGACCCGTTTAGGAAGGGGGTAAGTGGAGCAGGAACAAAATGGTATGCCCGGTTTTTTGCCGAGGGGATGTCCCCGCAGGAAGCCCTGAAGAAGGTGGATGCGAGGAAAGATTCACCAAACAGTGACAAAAAAAACTTGGGCGAGGGTAAGAGGAAAAGCAATCAAATAACTCCACCTCAAAGGCAAGCAGCCACAAAACCCAAGACGGCGACATCATATGCAGAATCCAAATTCGCTAAGATAAAACCCGTCGAAAACAGGCTCTCCTACGCTGGTGCGGCCTTGAGCGTCAGAATTGCGGTCATGCCGAAGGACTATCCCCAGTTCACCCTCAATGCCGAAGTGTTGTCGGCACTTGAGGAAGCCATTATAGAGGAGGTTTAACTTGGCTGGAAGCACAAGCTGAAGTTCAATGTTCATAGGCCTGCATTTGGGACCGGGCCGGTTTTTGGTCGATTGTGCTGACACACACAGAAACAGCGGATTGGCATGGGTGCATGGCTACGAGCATGGGTGACCAAATCCCCAAGATGCATACCATCACGATGTTCTTGCCAAGGAGTATGGGCCAAGATGACGAGAAAGGACTGAAGGGCCAAGTTGAAGGTAGGGGTCAACTGTTGGTGGTCGGCATCGACACCAAGCGGACCATCAACTCCACTACAAATTCGGCAAAATAGTGGTTTTTGGCTTAAAGAAAACAGCCCCAAGCTCCTTCTTCGAACCGGGGAGAGGAATCAATACCAAGGCATCCCTACCTACCAATGCCTCCACTTCCTGTCCACCCACTATCCAAGTCCTTAACACACCACCACCTACACTCTCCCCCACACCACCCATACCTTCCCCCCTTAAAACTTATCTCTACGCCCACAACAATGGATGAACAATCGATCTCCGGCAGCCAGGTACTGTCACTGGCAAACATGAAGATGCGTCCAACAGACAGAGGGCATAGACCTCTCTCCAAGTCGAATGGACCACGACGAAGTGCTTCCCACTGAAGAGGAAGAAGAACACCATTTGGCAGATGAGGGGACAGGCGCCCCCATCTGCCAAAAATACACTAAAATGACTAGACGCGGGATCAGTACCAAGCTAGCCCAAGCTCTTCAATGAGGCAAAGAGAACCGGTGAATGGGATAATTACACCGCAGAATTGACAAACTACAATAAAAAGATAAGAAAAGCCAAAAGAAAAAGTTTTACGTCTTTCTGTGAGGGTATTTCCTCAACCCCTGCTGCGGCAAGACTACACAAAGCTCTTGCAAAGGAGAAGACAATAACATCATTGGCACTTCGCTACAATGATGGGAGTTTCACCGAAAATGAAGAGCAGAGGGCCAATCTGCTACTTAATACGCACTTTCCAGGCAGCCTTCTATTGGTAGAAAACCCAGTAGAGAGAATACGTTTCAAACCTAATAGAGAAGACTGGAAAATTGCTGCAAATGTTTGCTCAGGCAAAATGATTGAGTGGGCGATTAGTTCCTTGCAACCAGTAGTCACCAGGGGCAGATAGTATCTTAGCAGCCTTTTTGCAATAGGGTAAGGATGATCTTATGCCCTACCTTATAAGTATTCTTCGAAGTAGTATTGCTCTTGAGTATATACCAAAGCTATAAAGGAGAGCTAAAGTAATCTTCATTCCTAAAATTGGCATAAACAATACAACCCATTCAAAGTCTTTCAGGCCAACAAGCTTAACATCCTTCGTACTGCGTGTGGCAATGGCGCAGTGGATATAGTGTTTGACTGCTAACCTGGACGTGTGGGTTCGAGCCCCAGTCTAGGTAGCATTATTTTCTATATTCCCCAGTTTAAACTGGATACCACCCGTGGAATTTCATGAGATAATAAACATCTAATTCTCAATCCGCTGTGCCAACAAAAATCTTTCCTTTCCTTCTATTCCTTCTAACTTGTGCCGTGCATTGCATTTAAAAGACCTGAGGTCTTACAGGCATATAGTTAAAATTATTATTATATTATTATTATTATTACTAGGAAAGCTCAAGAAAAATTACAAAGACTAGCATGTTTATGTATAACTGGAGCCATGAGAACTTGCCCTACAGCAGCTATGGAAGTTATCCTCCATCTATCCCCTCTACACGAGGTTATTGTAAGTGCTGCAAAGGGAGCCATTATGAGATTTGCCAAGGAGGGAACGGGGACTGGAAAATGCATCAGTCTGAGGGAAAGAGACTGTATTCCGAAATCTTCAATAAAAAACCTTATTGACATTAAAAGAGATGGTATGATTAAAAAATATAACTTCGTGAAAAACTTTCAAACAAAACTAAGTTGCAAAAAAGACTGGGTAGGCGAAACAATGAACTACACTCTCAATGCAAATGCCATCAAATGGTATACTGATCGAGAACGACAGAAGGGACTGGTGCGGGAATTTTCGGGCCAAGAACCAAACTTTCCATACCGATGGGACAGTCCTCTAGCATCTTTCAAGCGATAGGAGCATGCGCAGATCAAAATCTTGAAAGAAATAACAAGAAACAAAATATTGCCATTATGTCAAAAAACCAATCCGCACTCAAAGCTCTGAGCTTCTTCGAAGTAGTATTGCTCTTGAGTATATACCAAAGCTATAAAGGAGAGCTAAAGTAATCTTCATTCCTAAAACTGGCATAAACAATACAACCCATTCAAAGTCTTTCAGGCCAACAAGCTTAACATCCTTCGTACTGCGTGTGGCAATGGCGCAGTGGATATAGTGTTTGACTGCTAACCTGGACGTGTGGGTTCGAGCCCCAGTCTAGGTAGCATTATTTTCTATATTCCCCAGTTTAAACTGGATACCACCCGTGGAATTTCATGAGATAATAAACATCTAATTCTCAATCCGCTGTGCCAACAAAAATCTTTCCTTTCCTTCTATTCCTTCTAACTTGTGCCGTGCATTGCATTTAAAAGACCTGAGGTCTTACAGGCATATAGTTAAAATTATTATTATATTATTATTATTATTACTAGGAAAGCTCAAGAAAAATTACAAAGACTAGCATGTTTATGTATAACTGGAGCCATGAGAACTTGCCCTACAGCAGCTATGGAAGTTATCCTCCATCTATCCCCTCTACACGAGGTTATTGTAAGTGCTGCAAAGGGAGCCATTATGAGATTTGCCAAGGAGGGAACGGGGACTGGAAAATGCATCAGTCTGAGGGAAAGAGACTGTATTCCGAAATCTTCAATAAAAAACCTTATTGACATTAAAAGAGATGGTATGATTAAAAAATATAACTTCGTGAAAAACTTTCAAACAAAGCTAAGTTGCAAAAAAGACTGGGTAGGCGAAACAATGAACTACACTCTCAATGCAAATGCCATCAAATGGTATACTGATCGAGAACGACAGAAGGGACTGGTGCGGGAATTTTCGGGCCAAGAACCAAACTTTCCATACCGATGGGACAGTCCTCTAGCATCTTTCAAGCGATAGGAGCATGCGCAGATCAAAATCTTGAAAGAAATAACAAGAAACAAAATATTGCCATTATGTCAAAAAACCAATCCGCACTCAAAGCTCTGAGCTCCTACTCCATCACCTCTAAGCTGCTATGGGAATGGGTAGGAAGGCTAAATGAACTCGGCAAAATTAACACTGTCCACACTTCATTGGGTACCCGGCCACTTAGGAGTCTAGGGCAACGATGAGGTAGACTCCCTAGCAAAAATAGGTGCAACAACTCCCGTAACGGGACCTGAACTATATTGGGGAAGAGGAGAAAACGTGATAAGAAACAAAATCAAAAAGAAGAGGAGGCAACAAGACCCAAAACTTGGAAAGAACTCCCAAAGCTAAGACAGTATAAGCTATTACTTGGGAATTATAATCAACACCGTTTTACAGACTGTATCAGCTTAAGTAGAAAAAACCTAAGAACTATAACGGGTTTCCTCACTAGGCAATGTAAACTAAAAAGACACCTTAGTATACTTGGCCTAGTAAGTAGTGCCACATGCAGGTTCTGTAACACAAAGGAGGAAACGCCAGACCCCATTCTAGGCAGATGTAGCACACTCATACATCAAAGAAAAAAATACCTTGGACGCTACCAGGTAGAAGAAAGCGACTTACCATCTCTTAAAATAATCCAAATACTCCAATTCTTGAGAGGAATACATCTGGAGGAAGAGCTGTAAGGTGAGCAGGCCTCATCTAGCTCTAGGTGGGCGGCGCAATAGATCTCAAGGTCGCAGTGCAATATCCCTCAACTTTTCTCTAGATTCATGCATTGTAAACCAAAATTAAAATCCTCCAAGTAAAATAGTAAAATTATTTAAAAATTCAAGTTAATACCAAACTAAATCAGATTTACGATTTGTTTGCCAATTTTTTCCTTCAAGCTGGCAAATGTTCTTCGTGTATTCTATTTTTCTTTTTTAATTGAAATCGCGGAATGTATTTTCGCGTGTATGTATGTATATGTATCAAGGGTTATTGAATTATTGTTCTCGATGTCTCTCATCAATCAGTAACAATACCTACTCTGTTATAGAAATTAAATTAAAAAAAAACCTTCGGGCTTTTACTAAGTGTGTATAGAAACAAAAAGAAGATGATGCCCTATTTTCTCTTGGATAAGCGCCCTAGTGGAGTGATTCTATATAGAGAGTTAAAGAGGATTAACTATCGTATATAACTTTTCTAAATCCTAACACTTTTTCTTTGTACCTAGCAGTTGTAAATCTTAATTAATCCTTAAAACTAAAATAGGTTTCGCTTTGGATGGGGTTCTGTTTTGCCAACGGGGATTAGACTTTGGATTTGTAACGTGTAGGTGAAACCAATATAGACCTACATAAATGAACAAATTTATTTTAACAAACCCTCAATGAAATTGAAATTCGATGTTTTTTATAAACTATTGATTTAGATCAAAATTTTCATACAAAATGTTTTATATTCTTTTGTCAAAAATTCTGCATATTTGAAGAAGAATTATTAAGTGCAATAAATAATAATAATTTTTAAAACATATGTAGGAAAGGGAAAAGAGAGACTTTCAAAATGTTGACTCCATAAGATCGACTTTCATAATTCCGACAAAAAAAAAAACCTGGATCGATTTTTTAATATGTTGATTTTCAAAATGTTGACAGTAATCGACATTTTTATAATCAAGATTTCAACAGTCAAGATTTTGGATATAAATGTTTAATTTTAAATAAAAGATAAACTTAAATTAGTTCACTATATTTTAATAAATTTATTTTAAAATTTGTTTAATAATTTTCAAAACTTTATTTAATTTAACTAATATAATATTAAGCGACGCATTTCGGAGTGTGTCTCCATCATCGGGCGAATTAGTTTTACTTTGCTTTGATGTTGATTAATGTAAAGCCTAATGCCGTTTTCCATTGGTTTCACTCAAAGTTTCACTCATTCTGAAATCCAATGGACCAGTTCAAAATGATTCTACTCAATTCTGGGGTTTGGTATCTGTTTAGGTGAATCGTCAAATAAAAATTATTTTCTACCGCACAAAAAGTGAAATGTAAAACACGAGTGTATCAACTCAGAACTTCCAAATAATATTTTATGTTTGATTTTTTTTTTAATTTGTTGATTGAAATTTACCAAAAACTTTTGTTTTGGATGCAAATTAAATTAAAATGAAGTAAAAAAGATGAAGTAAAGTACATTGCAGTTTGTTGTGACGTTTGACATTCAATATTAGTGCTTCTTGAGTGGATTCTGATTTGAAATCCAAAATCGAATTTCTCGTCTCAGAATCGTCAGAAGCGTATTTTCTGTCCCAATGGAATGGTTTCAGAAGACTTCCGGACGCTTCTGGACGCTTCCGGACGTATGAAAAACGGTATGAGTCTCATTTCTCTTATTGTGTTGTTGTTGGGCTATTTTTTTTTTTTAGTTAAGGTTCGGGGTTTGCTATGTTTGTCTTCTTCTGTCTCTTTTGTTTTTGATTGCTGTATCGTAGAGTGCGTTTTTTTTTTTAAATGTTGTACAATTTAAATGTTATACAAATTTTCATCAATGTACCGCTTCTTTTCAAGGTACTTTTTTCTCATCTCTGGATTAAATGGACCATAACTTTTATAAGGAATATTTGATTGCCTTACATAATTCAAAATCATGTATCATATGCCCAAATTGTATCAATATAATTTTTAATTTCGATAAGTCATACCTCCCCCTTTCTCCCTCCAAAAACCACCCGTGGGATACAGATATTTTTGTGGACTCTTTTGATTCTTTATTCTTATGGTTAATCCGACATTCCCACCAAGTTCCAAAAATGTTAAAATTTTTTTCCGCGTGTTTATCCTGTTGTAACTGGTTGCTGAAATGATAATTTAGCCGGATTTGTCTTAATTTATGAGAAAGCTGGTTCATTTACTTTTTAATATCTTAAAAAGTAAAAGTCCTAGAACCATCTGGTTTTCAATTTTTGACTACAAATTGATAAGGGCATTGAATTTTGGAAACAAAAATAGTACTTAATAACGTAAAATTTTGCGAACAAAATATTTTTTACCTTTTTTTTAATTTCTTTTTTTTCGAAATTTTGAGTTCAAACATTAATATTTCAAAAACTATTCATTGAAAGAACTTTATTTAAAAAGAAAATGAGGTAAGGGACTTCTGGCCTTTCATACAAATATAACAGGGCATTGTACATGTTACCGTTGTTTTTAAATAATTTGTTTTTTCTGTTTTAAGTCAATTTTTTAGAAAATTCCCCCTTCCACCTTACAGCCACCAGGGACTGAAAGACTTGCATTTCTTTTATAAGCCTTAACACATCTTTCGACTCATATAATTTTGTTTTGGTTCACTTTCGCACCCAAAATCTTGCTTATTTGGAATGCATGAATGTTTCGATATAGGTCTATAATTCTTGACATCAATTTTGTCACCCTTTTTAAAAACTGGAGTCAGAAATACATTTTTCCAAAAACAAGGAAATTTTCCTGATTTAATAGAAAACTCAAACAAACATTTAATGGGATCAACTAGTATATTTTTACATTTTTTCAGTAGTATTGGAGGAATTCCGCCTGGCCCAAATGAGTAATCATCATTAAATTATGAGAGAAGCTCTAAAATAGAACTTTGTTGCACCGGTATGTTACTGAAACTTGTTTGGGCATAGATATGTAAATTTCTAAAATAAGTTTGATCAACATCAACAGATGTGTTGACAAATGAATTTCGAAAATTCTTCGCCAAAGCGTTGCAAATATCAATGGGTTCTTGCAAAGAACAGTTCTCGTATGTGAAATTTGTCGGGTAACCGTCAGAATTTTTTTTTGAATAAACAATTTTCCAAAATCTCTTAGGATCATCCTTTAAAGATCTACCCATTTCGTTGACATGATCTGTATAGAGAGTCTTCGAAAGGCATTTGAATTCATCAAATAATGCAATGTTAGAGTTGTGGTCGAAAGACGAAAGGGTCTTTAAATATAACTTCCATGCTTTGTTTTTTTTTTGTTTCTGAGAAATTTCATCTCTTTCGTATACCATGAAAAGCAGGCGTTCGAATTTTTCGACGTTTTTATAGGGATAGTATTATTCATGCAGTTATTAAGGATGGTATAGAAACTTTTAACTGTTTCGTCAATATTATTAGACACTGATATAATATCAATACCAGATCTAGTTAATTCATCTGAAAGCAATTAAAAATTTGCTTTCCTGAACAATCATAAGTGTTACTGTTTTCAGTAAGGTGACTGCTCAAGTCAAAAATAATATCCAAAGGACGATGATAGTTATCTATTTTAGTAATTCCGGGACTAGATTCTAGAACCAGAGTACTAACAGCCTGTCAGGAAAAAACTAAATCGAGAATTCGATTTTTTTAATTTTTAATACATCTTAATTGCTGTAAGTCAGTTGAGATAATCCTATCAAGAAACTGCAGCTCAGTTTGGGATGAAGTTAAAGAAGCTTCTTGACAAGATTCGTCTTCAGAAGATACCCACTCAATGTGTGGTAAATTGAAATCTCCGAGAAGTAAAATGTTGCCAACGACAAAATCTAAGGCCCTAGAAAGTTTAACGTTAACTGCGTGTGAACTTTTTGGAGGTATGTAGACATTTAAAATATAAACTAATTTTGACTGTATAGTTAGTTACCTCAAAACAGACTAATTCAATAAAAAGATTGAAAGGGAATGAAACAGACGAAGAACTGCAATCGATCATTTCTATAAACTAAAAACTCTTGACTAAAGAGTTCTGTGTCTAAAAAACTTGAATTAAGCCAAGTTTCTGTTAAAACAAAGATGTCATGTGACAATGCTTGGGAGTTTATGTAGATATCAGCGGTTTTACTGCGAAGCCCTCTTACATTTTGGTAGAATAGGGTAATTCTGCTTAGTTTTTTGCAGTTGAGATTTTGTGTGGATTACGCGGTTGTCTTTTTTTATTTAAGACAATAAACTCTTTAACAAGGGCTTCAGAAGGCCAAATTAAATCAAAATATGATGTGTGCGTAACTATTTTAAAAGACGAGATAAAACTATTGTGTTTGCTTATTTTGGTACATTTTATAGACGTGATGTAGGGAATAATATTGTTAGACAGTAGGTGAGAAACAATATCGTTTGGAAGAATATCTGGTTCCAAGCGAGAAATAAAAATAGATCTCGGCTTAGAGACTGCTTTTAGAGGTTTATGTTCGGAGCAGTTATTCGATTCTGTTACAAAGTCCGTATCAGAGACTATATTTGGAACTGAACCTTGATTCACAACCTGAGCAGGCAATTTAATTGTGTTATTGGTACTATGGTGTTTGGGATTGTTTGTGATATTTGATTTTTTTTGGGGGTGGGCCAGAGTTTTTTTTAACAAGTAATGAGTTATCACGTCCTCTTTTATTACTTTTGTTGGCATCTGAAACGTGCTTAGCAGAACCTGACTGGGCAAGAAATTCCTTTTCTAGATCACTTGTCAAAAGACTAACAGGAGAAGGTTCACTTTCCAAATCATCGGTCGAAGTGGCGCTATATACCATGACATTAGCGAAAGTAAGGGAATTGAAATTAGAGGCAGCAGTGTTAAACATGCTGAGCAGTTCTACAAATCCCTTTGAAAGTTTCTAAATATCTGCTTTAAAGGAAGACATATAGAAAGCTAATTGAGATACAGACAACTTGCGGCAATCGGTGCAGTACCAAAAAGCTAAATTAGAGTTTGATATTTTGTCAATAAATGCATTAGTTGATCGAATGCACTTTGCATTACCTGTTTTAGATAGATTGTGAGCCATCTAAACAATTTTTTGCCATTGTTCATCATTGTTTTTAATGAGAAAACTTGTAAGAAATTTTCTTGAAAAGCAAAAAAAATAGAAAAAAGAAAAAGTTAGAAGGAACCAAAAAAAAAAATCAGAGTTAAAATGGCAGGATTCGAACCCACGTTGCGAAAATTACAATCTTTAGCCGATCACGATCGCGCTATGCTATGCTTACTAACTATAAGGACACATAAATTTGAAGAAGAAATTATTTATAAAAGAATAAAAATAGAATTTAGACATGCAAAAATAGGTTAAAATTTTATATTTAGTATTAAGGAGAGAGTGGGACAAGTTAAAAGCTTAAATCTTAGTTTAAAATCAGGGGAAATATGTTATATAAAACACCAGTACAAATATAAGGATATTATACAAAAAACAAAAAACTCACATACGAACAGCTTAGATTGCAATGAATATATTAATCTTACCAGCCACCATTAATGTTTTTTATTTAATAAATTAATACAATTTCATACAAAATTAACACAAAATACTTGAATTTAACACATATATTCACTAATTCAGTGAATCTTGACAATTTAAATTAATATAAAAATAACAAAACACGTGCAAAATAAATAAGAAACACAGGAGCGATACGCCAACACAACTAACATAGACAAAACCAGTGCTGTCACTCATTTTTTCACCAAAATATTAATCATACTCTTAGTAAGTCGTATCTTTTTTGTCAAAATCGTTTCAGCCATTTTTGAGACAGGGACCGTTACTGTTAATAACCGTTATTAGTATAATTTGTGCTCACCAAAATATTAACCATACCCTTATACTACGTTTTCAATAGGCCAAATGAGGTGATTTCGTTCCAAATTTCCAAATTATATCCAAACTACCTCATTTCCCACAGAAATTCTCGTTTCCAAGTGAGCTTATTTCAACCAGGTTTGCGAGAAATAAGATTGGAAATTAGGTGAATGCATCCAGCGGGAATCAAGCTCAAAAGTATAAAAATGTCAAAACACAAAGAAAAAAAAAACAAACGTTTAACTGCCAAACAAAGTTCAAAATGAAATGAGATGTTAAACGAAATCAGCAAATTTGAAAATTAAAACACTTTTTGGTTAATTTCTTTTTGAACTTGGTTTGGCAGTTAAACGCTTGTTTTTGTTTTTGTTGTTTTGTCTTTGTGTTTTATGTTTTTGAGCATAGTGTTTGGTAATTTTCATACAAAAGCTTTTCAGAGCTTTTAAAATTGAAACTCTATGAAGAACAGCAAGGCGGCAGGACTGGATGGAATTACAAGTGAATTTTATAAATTTGCAACAGACAACTTTAAGTTGAAACTTTGTGAATTATTTAACTTAATTTATGAAACAGCAAATATACCAAGGAGTTTCAAAGATGCGGTAATCTTCCCTGTTTTAAAAAAGGGAGATGCGTCATCTGCAGAAAATTATAGAGGAATTTTGGTACTTAATTCATCAAGAAAAATCTTTGCACAAATTATGTACTCCAGATTGGTGAAATGGGTCGATGAAAACAATCGTCTTAATGTCTTCCAAGCTGGTTTTCGACCAGAGTTCTCCACCATTGATCAAGTTTATGTGATCTCGTCTATAGCCAACCACTTAATATCTCAAAAAAAGAAACATACAACAGTTTGTTGATTTCAAAGCTGCTTTTGATAAATTTAATCGGCAAGCACTGATATACATGCTGTCTTTATCAGCGAAGTTCATAAAAATGTACGAAAGGCTTTTATCCGAAACAAGAGCAGCAGTTTTTAATGGGGACATAACATCGAAGTTTTTAACACCTCAACCGGAGTACCACAAGGATGCGTTTTAAGTCCTATCATGTTCTCACTCTTCATAGATGATCTACTTGAATATATTCCAGGAGGTGCTTCTTTTGCTGATCAAAGAATTAAGCTATTATTATATGCAGATGATCTAGTCCTTTTTGCTGCATCTCCCTCAACGCTGCAGTTAATGATCAACAAGCTTCGTGCATACAGTGATCTATTGAATTTGCAAGTAAATACATCGAAAACTATTATTATGATATTTGGGAACTAACGGACAAGAGTAGCAGCAATATGGATGCTGAACAGGGAAACGCTTGAAGTAGTCGATGAATTCAAATATTTGGGTGTGACTTTTACCCATAAAATGAGTTTTAAAACACACATAAGGAAGAAATGCGCAGAAAAAATAGCAATAAATGTTATATGGAAGAGGTTTTTTTCCAATGAACAAGTGTGCGCCAGCAGTAAATACAAAGTTTTGAAAGGGATTGTCAACGCCAGCTTATGCTACGGAAATGAAATTTTTGGCTTAGAAATGTCAGAAGATATAGAGAAAGTTCAACGGCATTTCTTCAAAAGACTTTTTAAACTTCCAAATACAACACCATCATACGCAATTCACGTTGAATCTGGGCTTCCGTACGTATACACATCGAACTTAAAAGCTAGTTGTGAGTGCATGGCAAAAGTTATGAAAATGGATAATGAAAGAATTCAAAAGAAGTGTCTAATGTATATGCTTGGAAGAAGATCGGGACCTTTTAACACATTAGAAACAATCTGAGAAAACCACCATCTTCAGCTCCTCCTCCCGCCAGATAATATTGAAAGATGGTATGAATCTTTTAATAATCTTATTGGACGGATTGACGAAAAATTATATCTAGATGACTTACAAAAAGCAGCAACAAGTAGCACACGCGCGATCTATACAAATCTGGATCATCAACTGGGTAGCAGAAACTATTTTAATGATTCGCTGCGAATTTCAAGCATCCTTTTAATATTTTTGGTAAGAATCGAGATGCTAAACCTAAACTTCATACCACACAGACAGGACTTACCTAATAATTGCACCCTCTGCAGTAGAAACGAGAAGGAGGACTCCTACCACTTCATCGCAGTATATCCGATACTTCAAGAATTAAGAAGATTGTATTTTAAGAAGAGTTCAATGAATTTAAGAGCATTGTGTGAGATCCTCAATGGATATGGTGGCTGGGAAAATGTTTTCAAATATTGTGAACACGCTGCGTACTATAGGAATAGCTATATTACTTTAACTATGAAAAGTTTCAAACATAATGCGAAAAACTTATATTGTAAAATTATTATTTGTTAATTTAAACCGTCAATCTGGCAGACGGCCACTAAGCCATGCCAATTTTATTGTTAAAAAAAACAAAATAATGTATATAATTGTTATGAGGTTATAATCAATAAAATTGAATTGAATTGAAATTGATTCCCGCCGGATGCGCTTACCTATTTTCCAATATAATTTCGTGCAAATTTGGTTGGAATTAGCTCATTTGGAAACGAGAAATCGTATGGGAAATGAGGTAATTTGGATCTAATTTTGAAATTTTCAACGAAATCACCCCATTTGGCCTAGTGAAAAAGTAGTACATATTAATAGTAAATCCTAATTTTTATTTATCAATATTGTTGTAGCTGTTTTTGAGATAAATTACTTTTTGTATAATGTTTTTTTTTTTTTTTGAGTTACCAAAAAAAAAAAACAATTTTACCTCTAGTGAATGACCTAATAACCTTAAGTCCAAAGTTTGAAGAAAACTACTTCAGCGGATAAGGCTGAAGATCGAGGTACAGACAGACAGAATTGCGGGACCCACTTACTGTGATCTATGGAATTTGTAAGTAAATACATCGAAAAATATAATTATGATATTCGGGAACTAACGGACAAGAGTAGCAGCAAGATGGATGCTGAACAGGGAAACGCTTGAAGTAGTCGATGAATTCAAATATTTGGGTGTGACTTTTACCCATAAAATGAGTTTTAAAACACACATAAGGAAGAAATGCGCAGAAAAAAATAGCAATAAATGTTATATGGAAGAGGTTTTTTCCAATGAACAAGTGTGCGCCAGCAGTAAATACAAAGTTTTCAAAGGGGTTGTCAACACCAGCTTATGCTACGGAAATGATATTTTTGGCTTAGAAATATCAGAAGATATAGAGAAAGTTCAACGGCATTTCTTCAAAAGACTTTTTAAACTTCCAAATACAACACCATGATACGCAATTCACGTTGAATCTGGGCTTCCGTACGTATACACATCGAACTTAAAAGCTAGTTGTGAGTACATGGCAAAAGTTATGAAAATGGATAATGAAAGAATTCAAAAGAAGTGTCTAATGTATATGCTTGGAAGAAGATCGGTACCTTTTAACACATTAGAAACAATCTGAGAAAACCACCATCTTCAGCTCCTCCTCCCGCCAGATAATATTGAAAGATGGTATGAATCTTTTAATAATCTTATTGGACGGATTGACGAAAAATTATATCTAGATGACTTACAAAAAGCAGCAACAAGTAGCACACGCGCGATCTATACAAATCTGGATCATAAACTGGGTAGCAGAAACTATTTTAATAATTCGCTGCGAATTTCAAGCATCCGTTTAATATTTTTGGTAAGAATCGAGATGCTAAACCTGAACTTCATACCACACAGACAGGACTTACCTAATAATTGCACCCTCTGCAATAGAAACGAGAAGGAGGACTCCTACCACTTCATCACAGTATGTCCGATACTTCAAGAATTAAGAAGATTGTATTTTATGAAGAGTTCAATGAATTTAAGAGCATTGTGTGAGATCCTCAATGGATATGGTGGCTGGGAAAATGTTTTCAAATATTGTGAACACGCTGCGTACTATAGGAATAGCTATATTACTTTAACTATGAACAGTTTCAAACATAATGCGAAAAACTTATATTGTAAAATTATTATTTGTAAATTTAAACCGTCAATCTGGCAGACGGCAACTAAGCCATGCCAATTTTATTGTTAAAAAAACAAAATAATGTATATAATTGTTATGAGTTTATAATCAATGAAATTGAATTAAATTGAAATTGATTCCCGCCGGATGCGCTTACCTATTTTCCAATATAATTTCGTGCAAATTTGGTTGGAATTAGCTCATTTGGAAACGAGAAATCGTATGGGAAATGAGGTAATTTGGATCTAACTTTGAAAATTTCAACGAAATCACCCCATTTGGCCTAGTGAAAAAGTAGTACATATTAATAGTAAATCCTAATTTTTATTTATCAATATCGTTGTAGCTGTTTTTGAGATAAATTACTTTTTGTATAATGTTTTTTTTTTTTGAGTTAACAAAAAAAAAAACAATTTTACCTCTAGTGAATGACCTAATAACCTTAAGTCCAAAGTTTGAAGAAAACTACTCCAGCGGATAAGGCTGAAGATCGAGGTACAGACAGACAGAATTGCGGGACCCACTTTTTTCTCGCTCTCAATCATCGTAATGTTAGGGAAACTAATATATGTGTATCATCCTTTTTTGTTAACTAATCCAAAACTTGTCCATTTAGCTATATCAAAATAGAAATAGTTGCGCAAAATTTTAGTCGATTGAGTACGATGCGATGTTACGATCTAGGTTAAAAATTGTATTTTGCTATTTTCAAGCGAGTTTATATCGTACTATCATTGAATAATAACATATATAAGGGACAACCAGCCAAACTGCCACTTGGTGGCTGAATGTCTATGTGTCAGTCCATCATATACAACAACCGTTATATGAATAATAATATGTTCCTTCCGGCATTGTATATGAAAACTATAGTATTATCATGGAGTCGTTTTTATTTACGCTGGATTTCGACGGCTGGTAGCGCATGTAATTGCAACATGTTTTATGATTTTGACAGCGTACACATTAATGTTAAGAAAGAGTAAGTCTAGTTATATTGTAAGGGAGTAAGAGAGTTAGATCTCGACTTTCAAATTTGTTTCCTCAACAAAAAGTGTTGATAGAAGTTGGTGGATTTCGACACTACGTGACGCAGTAGTCGTCGATGTTGATGATATAACTATAGTTTTCATATACAAAGCTTCCGGGATATTGGTTCCATTTGGGCAATTACTTCTTTGTGTGAGGAAGAAAAGGAAAGCATGTTTTTTTCATTGGGAATGAAAACGAACAACATTATAGGTTTTAGTTTTAGTTTTACTTTACTTATTTTGCATATCTCTTACAATAGACTTGTAGTCGTACTTAGCAAAAGTTACATTTGATATAGAAAAAAAAATTAACAATCTTATTACGAATAGATAACAAGAAGAAAAAAAAATTAAGAGAAAAAAGAAAATGACAAAAAGTATAAAATCAATAATAAATACTGTACGTTAATAATGAATAGTAGTAGAATTTAAGTAGCCCGTAGCGTAATGGTGAGTGCGTTCGACTGTCACGCTGGAGGTCTGGGTTCGCTTCCCAGCCTGTTCCACCTAAAAACTAAAAAGTTTTTTTTCAGCGCTACTGCCTCTTGCGAGGAATTGATCCTCCAAGAGTATCACTTGTCACGAATAAGTGCTTTTCGTCTAGCCGTTCGGATTCGGCATAAAATTGTAGGTCCCTTCCATTCCTGTCGACAGGCGCACACAGGAATGGTTACGAGTTGTTAGTCACTAGGCCCTGGTTCTTAATGAGCCGTTGTGCCACCATATTTATTTTTTATTTTTTTTTAATAGTGAATACAATACAAGAATGTCAAGAAGAAAAGAAAAAGAATAGATATCTAAAATTCAAAAACAATCAACCAAATACTCAAACAAAACCTTATCAAAAAGTTTTTTGCCACGAAGTCTCTTTATGTCCGGGGGCAGGGTATTCCACATTTTGATGAAAAAATTGTCGTTCAGAGTTAGAAAATGTGAAATGCGATTGAATAAGAACCCAAGAACGCGAAGATGCAGCAAATGCTAGTTTTTCGGCGTAAGCAAAAACGCCCAAGGCAAAAGCGCCGAAATAGATTTGGAATTATCGCCCAAAAAATATTTTATCGGCCAAAAATAAATTAAAAAATGGAAATATTGCACAGATAAATTTTTTGACCCCAATCATAAAATGGAAATATCGCCCGAAAATTGAACATGTAAATTGTTTTTGTAAAGTTTGGGGGTTCTTTCCTTAATTTTGGGCGATTTTTCCAAACAAAATTTCAGCGGATTTTATTGTCAATAGTTTTATTTAACAAGAGTTAAGTTCTGGTATTCCAGCTTTAAAGCAAAACAAAGCGCGAAACAACGAAAACACTCAAAATAAATTTGATACAAACAATAACGGAGTTCATCTCTCTGATACTAGAGTGAACCAGAGTTCCTCTCATTTTGTCTGTACTAATGCAAACAATGCTGCAGGCATGAGAATAATTCTCTCTAATCAAGCTCTATCTAATATATCTGATAACTCACAAACAAATAAAGAGAAAAACTCAATTGACAATCAAGGCCAAGTCATGGACTTAAGCGAAGAAGAGTAAAACCGCTCAGCAAAGCGATTGGCAACAGTGATACGAAATCTCAAACGATCTGCAAATAAATACATACCCAATGCAGGAAAAAAACAAAAAAATTTAACGAATGACTCGTCTCTTAATTCACAAGAGTACGGAAACCTATCAAATAACTCATATGCTCCTTTTTTAAGTCTCTACCAGACCCACCGATTATTAATAATAAATCTAACAATAAAATTAGTGATAACTCTACTAATAATACAACTATTACTCCAAATATTTCTAACCAATGTGTTGTAGAAAATGTATCATTTTGGCCACCAATTTTTATTATTGGGGCTAACTGTGAACTTTTAAGAAAGGTTGTTGAGTTCGAATGTAAAATTTCTGATCTGAAACATAAATTTATTAATATTGGCTATAAAAAAACGAAGGTCTATCATAATAATTCTGATGTACACAAAATGATTATAGAAAAAATCCGTGAAACTGGAATAGGTGCGTTCTCATTCTCTCCTAAAGAAAGTAAACGCGTTTCTATCATGTTGAAGGGTCTCGGTGGAGACACTCTTATAGAGAAAGTTAAACAGGCTTTAATTGCTGCTGCTCTTAACCTTAGAATTTATAAAATTTCACCATTTTCCACGGCTAAAAACTAAAGAGCAGAATGTTAAATTGAACATTTTTTCAGTTCAATTAGATCCAGGTGAGTCTGCCAAGGATCTAACATGTATTAGGTACTTGCTCTTCCAACGCATAAATTGGGAAAAACCACATGCCAAGTCTGTTATACGATGTTTTCGATGTCAGATATTTGGACACTGGATAATGTTTTGCATATGGTATCAGATGCGTGCTCTGTGGAGAATCACATTATTCAACCAAATGTATGGCATCTGTTAAAAGACTTCAAGAATCCAATTAAGAGATGCCAGCTCCAAAATGTGTAAACTGTGAACAACCAGGCCACCCAGCTAGGTTATGGGTTGTGCTGCCTATTTAAAACATAAATATAAAAAAAAATGCTCTAGCTCAGAGAAACAAACAAGTTGCTCATGAAAATAGAATGTTAGTCAATGACTGTTCATGCGTATTGCAACCTGTTGTGCCTTTCCGCGCAACTCCGCGTTGCAAGGATTCTGCGCGGAGGGCCAACATTAGCAATACGCATGCATGGTAGTCCTTAAAGGTTGTGCTTGCCGGTTCCACCATCTGAGCGCACCCGAAACCCAGTATTATTCATAATACTGGGTTGTGGAATGTGTTCAGCTGGTGGACCGCAACCAACTTCGCCTCGAATTCACTACCTTGTGAGCTCTTCCTTTTTTCAATCTCATTCTTATTTTCCAAGTCAGTCAACTCAGTTTTTTTTACATAAAACTACAAATTAATTTCTCTAACTTAAATCTAAAATAAAACTTAATAACTAATATTGTAAAAACTCAAATATAAAGAAAACATAAAAATAAATCTAATTAAAAGGCTATAAATCAAGCATTTCATCTACTTTTTAATTTAGACGACCAGCAAGTTTTTTATTCCGTGGGGCACGGCACTACCCATTTTGTGGAGCAGGATACCACTCAATATTTGGTCCAATCGAGCCAGATATCAATCAGCTCCTCACCATTGTCGTCATTTTGGACATATTTTTTTGTTGCTGTGCTGCCACGCCACCACGCCGCCACTGTCGAAATATAACGGCACCGTTTATCGCCACCACGCTGTCGAAATATAACGGCACCGTTCATCGCCACCACGCTGTTGGAATATAACGGCACATCAGCGGCACCGTTTTTATCGCCATTACGCTGCGAAAAATAACGGCACGTCACGGTACCGCTCATCGCCATCACGCTGCCAAAATTGTAACGGAACATAAACCAACGCCACGCTGAAATTGCATCATCCTTTTTTTGTGTGTTTTGGAAAAATCACCCGCCGCTTTCGCTATTTATCGCCATCCAACAAGCTGCCCAAACTTTATCAGCTTTGTTTTTTTGTTGATGCAAAAATTGTTGCTGACATCGCCTGTCGTGATTGCTGTTGCTGTCACCGTCATCGATTGCCACAACGCTACCAATTCAGCCACGGACTCTTTGAAGCCACCAAGCTGCTGTTAGCAAATTACTGCTATACTTGACGACGTTGTTTGTAACATCGTCACTACGTTACCAAAGTAATACGGCACGTAGTCATTGCTACCATTCGTTGGAAATAAGGACTACAAAAGGGCAGCACGCTATTTGAAAAGATGCACCACTACCGTCCTGTTGTCTGTAAATCACCGCCACGCAACTCATCTTTGCCAGCCGACAGTTGCTGCAAAGTCATTTTTATGCAACTAGGACAAAACCAGTTGCCAGTTACAAATTAAAAAACCACCATTGCCTCCATTGGTGGAGGAGTATCCACCATTGCCTCGATTGGTGTTGAAGAAGGAAGAAGAAGAAGACTAGAAGCCGCTATACCTACCCAGAAGATGACAAGATCATCAGAAGCTGCTAAAAAACCATCATCAATCAACCTAAATTATTAAAATTTCATGTACAGGTGAGTGTAAAGTTCTTTTTTAATACTTGATTGGCATTTTGTATCCTAATTAAATATACATACATTCATTTTACATATATAAAAATTTAAAGATTTTTTAACGGCAAATTTGGTGCACCCTTTCTTTGACCGCGATTGATTTTTTTTGTTCTTCGCGTTGCTTCACTGGGTCACTTAAGTCGTTCCTCTAGTGCTATAAGTAGTAGGGATTAGCGGGTCCACATGTGGCCGATCGCCTCAACAATGGCGTCATTGGTGGCCGATTGGTGGCCAATTGACTTGGCGGCGCAGCGAATAAGTTGCTCAGCGGCTTGGTGGCTTGTTGCTTGGTGGCCGGTCTGTTGATTTGGTGGATGAGTAGATAGCTGCTGAGCGACTTTGTGTCTGAACAATTTGGAAATTCATACAAAAATTTGCATAAAAACCCAAAAATCACGTAAAAAAACCAAAACTCACGTAAAAAACCCCAAAAATCACGTTAAAACACGAAATTTACGTAAAAAACACAAAAATTCGCGTTAATTGCGTTCATGTTAAAAACCCACAAAATGTACGTTTAAAACCCAAAAATTATGTGAGTGTAACTAAACAACGCCTCATATGATTGAAGAGAGAAAGAAATATTTGAGGAGAAACACATCCTTTTTTTTTTTTTTTTTTTTTTTTTATTCGATTTATTTTTTCATTAAGATATAAAATACATTTTTCTTTTTATTTAATCAAGTTTACATTGCATTTTCAAGATCTAACCGGTAATGACCCCAAGCAAGTGTATTAATATTATTACTATATATAAACCTTTTATCATCGGAACAACTTAAACTTAATTTGTTTATGCATTCAGTATATATATTGTGTTGTCTAGATCTGAAATTCAACATTTTACTATAGAAATTTTGTTTTGTGTAGTAAGCAATCTCTGTAATTCTTTAGAGTTAATTTTTTTACAGCTGCTGATTTAACGCCCTTTGCTTTTTTTATCAAAACTGAATCTTCTATGTCTATGCTGTACATTTTTGCTCTTAAGCCTATAAACTCTTTCATTATTTTACCATTATTTTCATCTTTCATAAACCCCAACTTTCTCATATTGAGCTGAGCAATACCATAGGGGTTATTGAGGGGGTAGTCAGAAGTATCGAATTTATCTTCAATATCATTTTTTATATCATTATAAAAATCATCTGTCCTTATTTGATATATAAAGGAATCGGTGTCCATGTAAGCCAGTTGAAGGTTATCAGTAAATTTAAGCTTCATGTAAGCATAATGAAAGTCATACATTTTATACTTTAAAATCTCTAAAACGCAAAAGCCTAAGTATACAGGCTTATTATACACAGTGTGAATACGGTTCAACTGAACAGCAGCCATAGTTTCGGTAAATTCTAAAATGCTATGAAAATTAGGTTTAGCTATAAGAGCGCGACAACCGAGGTGTCTTCCATTACTTTCTATTGAATCCACAATTCGAACATCTTTTCGTTTATCAACATTCTCCATAGTTTTACCAAATACAGCGTTATTGCAAAGCTTGTGCTGATCTTTTTCAAACTTTGTGGTGGCTTTTGTTCTAAGTTCATTGTTTAAATCAATATATTTGTTCAACCATGGTGATTGTGCGAATTGCATTACTTTATGAATTTTCTTAAGTACCAAACCATTATCAAGACATTGAATTAAAGTTTTATAGTGAATAATATATTCTGCTTTATTTTTTAAATCAGCAATTAATTTTTTCTGTGATTTACCAGGTAATGAAATGTTTGAAGGACAGAATGGGAGATCATTATGATCATCATGTATTTCTATTGGGTATTCAAGTTCAACTTCTAATACATAACCAGTGTTTTTATTTGAAACAAGCCATTCTTTAATGCCAGATAAATCGGTTGGAGGTTCAATCCATTTAAAGTCTGAATGAGGAAGGTAGTCAGACATAGACCAACCGTATAGGATATTAGCATCCTAATACATTAAATAGTCAGAAGGTTTATTCAAATCATAATTATTCATATATTTATTATTTGCCTTACAATGTCGCAAGCTACACTGTGTCAAACCTCCTCTTATCCCCTTAGCAAAAAAGTTGTACATGTTAATATCCGTCAAGAGTTCAAGCTTGACTTCTGTGTGTTTCAACATAGCATCCCACGAAAAACCTGGTAATGTATAGTAGTGGCAGGGATCTAAACCATAAATTGCTCTAGAATCAATTTTGCATTTTTCAAAAATATCTGCTAAAATTAAGACGTCAGTAATCAAATAGTGTTCAAGATATACTCTTAAACTTCTACATTCAAAATGTGACCAAACTTTTCCAGCGTGATTATAATCGTCTTGACTACAATCCTCTTCAATCAAAGAATTTCTAAATGATTCTATTGGAGGGAGCTCTTTATCACTTAATTTTTCTATAGAATTTAAATAGTCATAGCAGAAAACACCCTTACGATTCAAAAGTTTAATAGATTCTCTATCTTTAAAAAATATCGATAATATTTGAAAATCGTTTTTTTCATTAAGTGTTTTTGCTATTTTATCAATACTCGATGGTAGAAATCTATATGAGTCTAAAAACCGTAATTCTAGAAAATCTCCTTGTTCTCTATTTATTAATATTTTTTTTGATATTGATATATATTTCTCTTTATTGAGAGGAATAATTTTGATATCTCCTCTCATATTACCCAGCTCTTGTATGAATAGATGAGAATCATATCCAGTTAAGTTATGGAAAAAAATGGGTATGAATTTAGGAACCTTATAGTTTAAGTTACAATTTGAATGCGCTGCTCCTCTGTATTTCCCCGTTAAATGGTCATGATCACGTACCTTTACGCTATCCCACACAGGTTTCCCGCAAATATGACAAATAGTGTCCTTCTTATAATTTTCTTCGTCAACGGGTGTCATAATCATGCTGTTTTTTTTGCTTAAATGGTTTCTATGAATTCGCTTCGAGTCTTCAAACAAGCTAGTTATAAAAACTTTGACAATCTTCACCTGTAAATAAAATAGATATATATATATATATATTATAATTGTCTATACCTATATATTACAAGTATGTTATGAGATTAAAATTAAAGATCAAATTAACTTACCGATGTATTTGAATAGTTTGTTTAGTGATGGATCAAATGAACATTTGATGAAGTAAGAAACGGCTATCGGGACATGCTTTTTAATCGCTGTAGTCGATGACTTTGAGGGATCTGGTTGGCAGCTAGTAATATCCACCAGCATACATTCGAAATCTGCATAGATGCTAAAAGGCACTTCGAGTGATCTTGATTGATGTTCAAACTCTAGAATATTATTTGTTTCATCTGGTAGGGTTGTCACAGTTCTGTTACATTCAGTTGCATGCTTCTCAAATCCATTATCCGTGTTAAATGTCTGCAAACATGAATTACACATTCTAATTGCTCGCTTGCCGTGAGTCATCTGACTCCCTAGCAATCTAGACATATTTCTTATCCAAACATAGTGGTTCCAATCGTCATTGCTTATGAGCAATAAATTTATATGTTTTTCTCTTTTGTCTACATCTTTAGAATTATAGTAAGGACCCACAACTTTATAATTTTCTCCAGCTCCATGCTTATCAACTCCAAAAACATTAACACTAATTGAAGGGTTTAGAGTTTCAAAAATCGCTATATCTCTGAGATTCAAGGGGAAATTTAAATTTGTGAAGTTAATATGAGTTCCATTATTTAAAATAATCACTTCGTTTTGAATGTTTTCAATCTGATAGCTGATTGGATCATATGCATTTATATCAACGGGGTAAAGAGTTGATATGACTGCCCATTTAAAACAGAATTCATCACTATTTATTACATTGACACATGCCTTTTTCAATTTAATATTTGTCGGCAGACTCAAATATCTTGAGCCCTTTATAGGGTCAAACTCATTAATATTTATTTCAATATGTTTTATACACAATAGTGCCCACCCAGAATCTCTCTCCTGAAACTCTTCACTTTTAATCTCAATAGCTTTAAACATATATTTAAGTATATCTTCCATGTTATCACCTTGGAGAGCTATCTGCATCGGACATTTAAAAGATTTTAAACTTATCTCTGTTTTTTCTGTTGTTTCTTCTTCTTGAACTGACACATATTTTACAAACTCAGCGAATAGTTCGATACTAAACTTAATACATCCTTTAGTTTCAATAGAGTTTTCAATTAATTGTAATATATCAGGTTCACATTTTTTTAGAAATTTATCAATATGAATAGCCGCCTCATCTGTGCTGTCTAAAAAATAGGTTTCCACTTTACCTCCAAAAGACTGTCTAATTTTGCTAAACGGTGAATTAATAACTGTAATTCTACTTTTTCTCTTATGCTCATTGGTTCTTATGTGATGTGACCATTCAGAAGTACTCACATTTTTTTCACAACTTTCACATCGACGTTTTTTCGAAGCATTTGATGTAGATGGTGATTCATCATAAGTTTCACTTCGGTTTCTCTTATGTTCATTAGTTCTTATGTGATGTGACCATCCAGTAGTACTCACATCTTTTTCACAACTTTCACATTCACGTTTTTTCGAAGCATTTGAAGTAGAGGGAGAGTTACCGCTAGATACTTCTTGGTTTCTTTTATTTTTAAGCTTATCGATCTCAGTCAAAGGATTATCAGAAGGAATGTTGACATGATGTTTACGAACGTGTCTAGTCATTGCATCCTTTCGCGTATATGTTTTTTCACACTGAGAACATTTAATCTTATTATTACTATGAACATTTTCGACATGTCTCTTAAAAGAATTTGAATGAGCAAATTTAACACTACATACGGGGCAGACGAAATTCTCCATTATATTGTATTAAATTAATAGTTGTAGAAATTGTTAAACACACACTTGTCCTAAAACTTTACTGAGATATGAATATTAGCGAGTATTTTTTTGTAGATTTTATTTAATAGGGTTATATTTTTTAAAATTAAATCAACGACGTATATGGAAAGAGATGTTTTCTACTCACGATATGGAATAAGACTATTATTTAATAGTTTGATTATATAACATCAATTTTTATTTTAATAGAACAAACACAAACAAATCCTACCTATAGCCCTCTATACTCTTACCGAACGAACATAGGAGTTTAACTCCTATGACCTCTTTTATTGTGGACAACAACAAGTAAAATGATCATGAGGGGATGAACCATATTTTTAACATCTGAACAGGTGTGTATTGATTTTTTACTTCGTAGTCGACATAATGTGGGAGTTTTCTTTTGATCTACACACACACACGCAATGCACTTGTTTGAACATGAACCTGTTAAGCGTAGGGGGAGGATCTTCTATTATGTCTATTATAATCCCTAAATATCATACAAACTGTTACGTTATAAAGATTATTGTGTGTGCGTGTGTATGTGTATATGTGAATTTTTTTACAAGAATATTGAGAGGGGATTCTTCTATAAGAAGGAAATCATTTGTAGATGTTCAGTATAGTTGATTTCAAAGAGCTATCCAGCCATCATAATCTACTATTATCCATCATGTTTTTCGATAAAACTGAATTAACCACTTTGACTGTGCATGATTTTGCTGCTTTAGAGGCCAATTCGTTAAATCAGAACAGTGGTTACAAGCCTACGAAGAAGTTATCCGAATTAGAAATGGGGCTCAAATACAGCATTTATGTCTTGCGAAAGGTTAAAACACGTTGGGGTGATTGGATCGTAGCAGATCTAGGAGAATATACGGTGGGTTAAAACTCTTCTTCTTCTTCTTCTATTTGTATATATATAATTAATCTGATGTTTCTTTTTTTTCATTTATTTTTCTATAGGTCTTTCTACCAATACGATTTTCGAAGCTATCATCATCCGCCTTAGAAGTAATTGGCGGAGGCGGATATGTCCTAGAAATAATTCGTCAAATAGGATCAACGTACGAGATTAATTTCAGCAAATTACAATAATTTTTTTATTTATACACTTAATAAGCATACACTTATAGTAAAACAGTTCTTATCACCTCAATAAATACAAATAAAACAATAAATATTAAATATTTTTAAACTTAATTTATTTCTCTTATTATTTTAAAGAATTTTATTTTTTTCGATCCAAGAATTATGTTCTGATGAGAATCCTAGCCATTTTACAAAAACTTTGTTCCCTCTTGTTTGTAGAATCTTTTCAACTAAAAATATATCTGAACATGAAGTTCTCAACAGTTCTGCTTCATAAAAACCACCTTGTACTGCTTTTCCTTGATAGTCTTCGAGAAGATATGTGACAGGTGATGTTGTTTGGACTTTTCTTATTTTAAAAACCTCAGAAGTCCAGTTTGGTGTGTAGCCTTTTTCAAATGCATGTTTATACTTGCTGATTCTAACTTTATCGCCAACTTTGAATTTTCCCTTACTTATTCCTTCTTTCTTTTTTTTGAAAAGTGATAATAAGGACTTTGAATTTTTCTTGCTTACATCTGCAGGTTTGCATTTAATGGTTCGGTGGTAAGAATGATTATAATCATAAAGTATTTTTTTATAAATGTTTATCCACTTGTAGCTGCCATTAAAACTAAATTCTTTCCACATTTTTTCCTTGAAGGTTCTATTAAATCTTTCAATAATTGAAGCCTTTAATGTACTGAATGTAGAATTAATTTTATGTTTTTCCATCAAACTCTTGAAGTTTGTATTGAAAAATTCCTTTCCATCATCAGTCTGCAAGTTCTTTGGAATCCTAGAAGAATTAGTAAATATTTCATCCATTCCTTTTGAAATAGTAATGCCTTTTTTGTTTTTCATTGGGACTACCCAAGCGAATTTTGAAAAAGCATCGATAACTGTCATCAAATAATTAAATCCATTGTTTTGGTCGCTGTAAGGTATCATTTCAACCAGATCTGCTTGCCACAAGTCATCATATCCCTTTATGATAACATGACGACGTTTGAAATTTCGCCGTGTAGCCTTATGTAACTCTTCAACAACCTTTCGCTTACTCATATTTGTAGTGAGTGAATTCAACAAAATAAAACAATTCTTTTATAGATTTTCTTTTTTTTAATTTTTATTTCAATCTTTTATACAACAACATCAATTTCTTAATTCTAACTAAACGGTTTTCTATAATATAGCAAGCACAAGTATCCGGTCCTTCTTTACATTGATTTGATGCCCAACAGCAATTAGAGTAATGATGTCCGTGAATAGTTTCAGTGTAATATGCGTTATCGAATCTTTTAAGCAGGGAAATACTTCGTGATGTTCATCTAATATTTCTTCGCGATTTGTTTTTAAAAAATCACTAATGTTTTTTAATATTATTTCTGAGTCCATTCTTAAAGGTGTTGTTGCTGGGACAGTTGAATGCCAACTGACAAATAATGTTTTCTTTTTTGTAAAAAAAAAAATAGGAATTAAAGTAAAATGAAATATATTTGTAACACATACAACAATAAAACTTTGAAAACTATTTAATATTCTTAATAATATCATTTGTATTTGTGATTTTTTTTAAAATTGGGGTGGGAATATTTTTCTTGCTTCTATTAACTATAAAATACAGATACATAAAATTAATACAAATAGAACAACATTTTTTACTTATTTTAATCTATGGGTGTAAAGGGTACATTAGGAAACATCATCTTCATTAAATATTCAACTTTATTTTTTATTTTCTTGTCAATATACTTTTCTTTTATGGAGTCTTTAAGTTTTTTTTGATAAATTAATTGTGATGCTTTGTTTTCTTGTTCCATACTTTTTATTGTTTCCTTTATCGTAGAGTCTATGTGGTTTTTTAGCATATGAATTTCCTTATTAAAAGTGGATAAAACTTCCATTAAAGAAGAATTTATGTGGTTTATAATGCTTGATTCTTTAAGATTTATTTGATCTTCAACATATCCTTTGCACACGGCTTGGTGGAGGTATTCAGGATTACTTCCATCATTGTTTAAATATCTACTTTCTATATCAAAATCACCAGAGGGTAAGAGTTTAAATCCCAACCCTGGAGGACCCACAATACCTTTGGTTTTTGGAGTAGGTTTGAAGTTCCTACCGAACTTGTCGACGTTCATTGTTCAAATGTTAAGTTTTCTTTTTTGTATGATACTAATATATAATATTTGATTCCTTTAATTCTTCAATTATGGAAGTGATTTCATTCTGATGGTTATCGTTACCAGCATTTTTAGATGCTACTAAAAGTCTTAGTCTATCAACAAGTTCATTAGGATCATTCCAGTACACATATTCAATATTTTTATTTGTATATTTCATTTCACTTATATTATGAGTATAAGATCCTCCTTTTTTTTCTTTTTTAAGTCTAGCAACAAGGTATTTAATCAGGTGGTTATATATAACACTTCTATTACTATTTATTCCAGAAGCACTATCATGATTACGCATATGCGCATTAGTTTTTTGTAAGATTTTCCCATATTGTTCTAGGTCATCACTATTATATATTTGCTTACGAGGATTTTTCTTTAGCATCAGTTCAATAAGGCCAGGAGTTCGAGCAAATATTTCATCGTCTATGATAATCTCATGATCATTCATCGCAAAGCTACATTTACCCATTTTTACAGATTGTGTATTAGCATCGAAATACGGACCATAAATTGTATCACAATTTGATTCTGACAAAAGTTTTTCTACTAACGAAGATGATTTATTAGGGATAGCAAAACTCTTAGGTGTACTGTAGAAAAAAGTATTATGTGGACTATTCAATTCTAACGAGGCCGAGTCTGTTAGTTCATGATCTTTTTCCTCAGCCTTTTCATTAAAAGATTTGAAATGCAGCTTACGACGTTTAAATATTTTATTTTTGTCCTCTTGTTCGATCTCTTCTTTATTTATTTGTTCCTCCTGATGTTGTTTTTCATTCTTTTTTTTAGCACTTCCAACCATTTCTTTTAAAGGATCAATAATGGGTTTGAAAGTGTTTTCCAACTCAGTTTCTCTCATCATTTGACCAGTTCTAAGATGATTGTATTTGTTTTTCACAACATTTTTTGTTTTTATAAGATCATTTTATACTTTTTCATCCATTTTAATTTTTCAAAATAGTTGACAGCGGAAAAAGGATATGTTTACTTTGATTTGTTTATATGAAGAACAAGTTCCCCCAAACAGCGTTGGTATTAGAATGTGTTGCTTTATATGTAAAATGCTTTATTTATAGTACTGCAATTTTACTGAAACTGTTTTTGTAACGACCAAAATTATCAGACCAACAGTAAGAACATGATCTTTGTAAACATGCTTTAAATTCAATTCAATAGCGTCTGATGGGGGCATTATCTCACAATTATTCGAAAATTCACTATATTCCATTCCTTTTATAGATGTAATCAGTTTCTTCAGATATAGATATTTCGGTTGATGTAGTGATTTAGAGTAATTATAAATATTTTCGAACTGTAAACCGTGGGGGTCTAGAAGAATGCTTAGCATTACATTTGTTTTCCCACAGTTTGAAGGTCCAACTATAATTCCCCGAATACTGTTTGTGATTAATGAGCCATGTTTTTTTTTATTTCGACATTTGAATCAAATTTTTTTACTTTAATGACTTCGGACTGCTCTACAAAGCGCATATTGATGACTAACAGCTTTGGCTATAAAATATATCATATTTATATGATTACATTCACATACGTTTCAACCTTCGAGTAGGGAGGTGGGATAAATTTAAATATGATTGAGTATAACCTTCAAACTCAGTGTCATAATAAAAGAAAATCAATTAAAGGGGGAGGACTTTTGAATAAAGTTATAGACAAATTACCATTTGAGCTGCATCTTCCTTCTTATAATTACTGCGGCCCTGGGACAAAATTGGAAGAACGCTTGCGTAGAGGATATAAAGGAATTAATTCACTGGATGAGGCTTGTCGCTTACATGATATTGATATTCTATATATTTATATTGATATTCTAAGAGTAGTTCTGTCTCAGATCGACACGCTGCTGATAAAATTCTAACCGAGCAAGCGTGGAAAAGATTCAAAGCAAACGACTCTTCAACCTCTGAAAAGTTAAGCGGGCTGTTAGTCACCAACATGATGAAAGCTAAGACAAAATTTGGTATGGGTAATAAGAATACTAAAAACAAAACTATAAGAAATAGTAAGCCAAAAAAGAAAAAGTGTTGTAAAAAAAATATTTTTAAAAAGGCAATAAGTGAGGCAAGAAATGCTATTAAAAACAATATCAATTGTTGTGGCACAACATCTATGGCTAATATAGCTGTAGGGGCTGTAAGAAATGTTATTAAGAAAAAACAACATATTCAAACGCCAAGAATAATTCCACTTCCAAAGAGTGGGGGTTTTCTTCCATTTCTAGCTCCAATTCTAGCTGGTTTATCGGCTGTTGGATCTTTAAGTGGTGGTGCTGCTGGTGTTGCAAAAGCATTGAATGACGCACGTGCTGCTAAAAGAACTTTTGAAGAAAACAAACGACATAATAAGGCTATGGAAGCGGTTGCCATTCAGGGGGAGGGGTTATACTTAAAACCATATAAAAATGGACTTGGTTTATTTCTAAATCCACCTAATGCAAAAAACTAATTGATTTGCTACCTAATCGACCCCTTAATAATCATGATATTCTACGATTCGGAAAGAAACATCTTGAGCACTTTAGAGGAGTTTTTATGAGAGACTCATTACCGAAAATAACTATAGATAAGGAGTGTGGCGTTATAAATTTAGATGATGAAGCTGGGATGGGTACACATTGGGTAGCATATATTATAAATAAAAAAAATAATATTATAAGGTATTTTGATAGTTTTGGAATTTTAAGACCACCAACTGAAGTAATTAACTATCTTGGTAATCAAATAAATTATAATTATATTCAAGAACAGAATTTTGATACATTTATATGTGGTCATTTATGCTTAAGGTTTTTATTTGAACAATGTAAGAATGTTTTTTAAAATAAAATAAAATAAAAATGAATAAAAAGATGTGAACAAATCAAAAATGTTTCGTTTGTCTTTTAATCAGGATGTCGTTAACACTTACTTTAAGTGGGAATGAATCCACCTATTGTACTGAAATCTAATTATGTATGTGGACTTATAGATTTCCAAACATATAACTCTATACCTAATGTTGATGAGTTTAATAACTTGTTGCATATAGGTGATAGTGTTATCTCGTTTCCTATTGGTTCATATGAGATAGAAGATATAAATAATTTAATACAAACAAAACTCATTGAAATTAATAAAAAAAAGAAAAGTCTCAAAAAAAGCGAAATTAAAATCAAGGCTAACAACAACACCCTGAAATGTGAAATCTACAGTTCAGCAGATATCGACTTCTCTAGACCTAATTCTATTGGATCTCTTCTCGGTTTTAGTTAGAAAGTGTTCCAGTCAAATATATTGCATGAATCAGATCTTTACGTTGACATGAATAGAGTTAATGCCATACGCATTGAATGCAATATCATAGAGGGATCATATATTAATAATCAATTGGCTCATATACTACATGAATTTGCGGTTAAAGTAAGTCCAGGCTATAAAATAATAGAAGTTCCGAGAAATGTTATTTATCTACCAGTGAACGTCAAACGAATAACATCGTTGTGCTTAAAGTTCGTGGATCAAGACGGGGGAGACATAAATTTTAGAGGTGAAAAAATAACAGTTCGATTAAATTTACAGCCAGAACCATGATTGTATATAGTGATATTATAATCAACTCAATTCCATATAAAAACACAGTTGAAAACATTACATTACTCAATCAAGCTCCGAACTCGGCTGTGGTAACACATCGTCTTACAAAACAGAATCAAGAATTTTTACATTCATTGGGTCACATCGTTAAACACTGAAAACAATCAGAAATATGTTGAACATCTTCCAAGATCCTGAGATCAGTGAAAGTATTTCTAAACATGAATACCATACTTATTCACCATATCAAAACAATTTTGAACGCAATGATATCATTCAGATTTGCATACAACATCAAAACCTTAATGTTCTTTCTTCAGAAAGTTTTTTATATGTGGAGGGATCACTATCAAAGACAGATGGAAAAGAAATAATCAACACATAACTTGTAAACAATGCCATGGCTTTTCTTTTTGATGAAATACGCTATGAGCTAAATGGAAAGGAAATCGACTTCAATCGTAATGTTGGAATTACATCAACTCTTAAAAACTATCTATCTTTAACTAAAAATGAGAGCGATATGCTTTTGAATGCATCCTGGTCTCCTGATTTAGCTATTAATTTGAATACATTGCATTTTAATTATTGTGTCCCATTGAATAAACTTTTAGGATTTGCTGAGGATTATAAAAAAATTATTCCAAATGCTCGACATGATCTTATTATCACTCGCGCTAGGGTAGACGAAAACGCACTTATCTCTCCGACCGATGAAAATGTTCAAGTAAAACTTCATAAGCTACAGTGGAAAGTACCCCACGTTACATTATCAGATTATATGAAATTAAGTCTATACAAATCTATAAGTAAAAATAGTTTTATGAAAATTGCTTTCCGAAACTGGGATCTTTATGAATATCCCATGTTATCAAGCTCTGATCATCACATCTGGAACGTAAAGACGACAACACAAATAGAAAAACCTCGATTTATTGTATTCGCTCTGCAAACTGAAAAAAATAAAAACCTATCTGCGGATCCTACAACGTTTGATCATTGTAATCTAACAGACTTAAAAGTATATCTAAACTCTGATGTATACCCGCATGAAGATCTCAATGCTTGTTTCGAGAGAAACATATATAGTTTGTTTTACAAAATGTATACATATTTTCAGAAAACGTACTATAATAAGATTACGACAGAACCTCTACTTTCCTGGGATCTATTCAAATCACGTGCTCCAATTTTTGTTATTGACTGTAGACATCAAAATGAAACTTTGAAGACAGGACCTATCGATATCCGCTTGGAGATGAGGACATCAAAACATATTCCTGCAAATACTTTAGCTTACTGCCTTATGCTTCATGATAGAGTTATTGAATATAATCCACTTGATCAAGTAGTTACAAGAATTGTTTGAGAATTATATTTAAGAATAAAATGTAAAACCGCTTAAATTATCAAAAAAAAAAATCCAATATACATTAATAAAATGTAATCATCATCCAAAACAAAAAATGAGTGTTTTTATTTTATTTATTTAAGACTTCTTTTCTCTTGAAAAAAGAACCTTCGTTCAAAGCATCATAAAAATACAAGGGGTTTCATATATCAATACCATTTTGTTACACTTTACTTTTTTAATGTAAAGGAAATCATGATCTGGATCGATCCTTTTTAAAATTTTTCAATATTTGAAAATCCCCCTGATAATGTTAAAGTGAAATTTATAACTGACACCTGCATAAGTGTCTTCTGAAAAAATTCTTCTAGATAGATAGATAGATAGATAGATAGATAAGATTTATTGTTATTTTTCTTGTTTATATTACAAAATCAGTTTACAAAAATCGATAAGCATGGCTTTGCCGTCTGCCTGATTGACATTAATTTAAACAATTAATAACAAGTAAGTTTCCATATTTCAAGAATAAATATAGGAAAAATAGGAAAATTTTAAATATTAAAATATAAATTTTTTTTTTTTTTGTTTGTTACATACATTATGTTAAAAATCTTCATTTACAATTTGATTTCGATACTTTATTGCTGCTTTATAGAAATAAAAAAGTTGTCTTATGTCGTTTTCACAATTAAGATGTTCAAAAACTTCTTCTTCTGACATGGTGTCTCTTCCAAGGAAATTTCTTCGGAATTCTTTTAGAATAGGACATCTACCAATGAAATGCTTAACATCTTCCCTCTCCGATAGGTTGCAGAGACTGCAATAAATTGGTAAATCAGGACGATGCGGGATATAATTAAGCCGTAAAAGCTCTCCTCTCATTTTGAAAATCGACGAAATCATTTCAAAAGTGTTTTCATTGTGAAAATAATTCCTTTCGCACAAATTATGGTTTAGTACACTATATATTGCTCTATGTACGGATGACGAAGCTGAATTTAAACAATCAGCTCTGCATTGTTCATCTACTTTTGATATAAGATTGTAGAGTACCTCTTTGCTGTATCTTCCATTTTCATGCATAAAATTGAACTCCAATCCGCAGTACGTTGCTAGCTCCTCCAATTTCTTATACCATAAGCTTCTCCGTTCTATTGTCTTCATTGCAATTATTTTAGGTAGCCTATCCTCCGGAAGTTCTAAGACATTAATAATATAGCTCAGGTGCAGTTTGAGAGTTTTTATGAAAAGTGGTGACAATCCTGTTTCAATATTTATCATATAGTTTGGCGTAGTGCTGGGCAGATTGAAGCATTTTTTAATAAAGTATCTCAGCAGTTTTTCCACAGTTTCATACTGACAATACCCCCACGCTTGTGCTGCGTACATCATTACCGACTCAGATACCGCTTGAAAAACTTTGTACTTAACACTATGGTCAACTAGGTGGTTTGAAAAACATCTCTTCCAGGTAGCAGATATGGCACTTTTAGCTTTTACTAGTTTCTCTTTTAAGTGAGGTTCCATACTAAGATTACTTGTTATCGTCAATCCGAGATACCTGTAGGAGGTTACAATTTCAATGGGTTGTCCATTCAGCTTCCATTTTTCGTTGCTACAAAGTCTTCCAGAACCCCTTTTAAAGATCATTATTTTTGATTTTGACAGATTCACCGTAAGATTCCATAATTGGCAGTATGAATCCAAGCGGTTAATCATAAGTTGCAAAGTATCTGGCGAATATGCGAATAGCACAACATCATCTGCGAATAATAAGGCTTTTAACAGAACACCGGCTATATTTATGCCTCCTGGTAGAAATTCTGTGAGATCATTGATGTACATTGCAAAAAGATACGGGCTTAACGTGCAGCCTTGTCTTACTCCCGCCGTTGTCTCAAACCATTCTGAAATCTCGACTCCACTCCACACAGCTGATTGGTTATCCTCATAAAGATTTTCGAGAACCCTACCAAACTTATGACTCATTCCTGCGTTGTACATCTTGTAAAATAAAGCTCTTCGGTCGATATTGTCAAATGCAGCTTTGAAATCCACGAAAAATGCGTATAATTTCTTTTTTTGTTCTAAAAATGTTCCAGCGATGTTTTGAAGTACAAAGATATTGTCTACCGTTGAATATCCATTTCGAAATCCAGCTTGACATTCTTTGATCAGTTTATTGCTTTCAATCCAATCTGTCATTCGATAATTTAATAGTTTGGTAAAAACCTTATACGCTGAATTCAGAAAGGATATTCCTCTATAGTTATTCGGATCCGATGAATCTCCTTTTTTATGAATGGGAAATATAATAGCTCGTTTGAATTCATGTGGTATAAGGCCTGTCCTTCTGAATGAATCTGGTCGTCGCATACTTAAGGAATTCTATTGAAATCCTATCAGCTCCCGGCGCCTTTCCGACTTTGAGTTTTTTCAAGACATTGCTCACTTCTTCCAGTGTAATTGGTGCATCTAATATTTCATTTGTAGAGAAAGGTGTTGCGTATTGAAACGGTACAAGCGTAGCTGATGGGTTCAAAAGAGATCCAAAATGGTTCATCAATGTTTTAGCGTCTAAATGTATGCCAATTTGCGGTGCCTTACCGTTAAATTTATTTATTGCAATCCAAAACTGTTTAGTGTCTTTACAACAAGTAAGTTTAAGAGCTTCGTTTTCCATATATCTCTTCTTTTTATTCTTGCACATCTCTTTGAATGCTTTGTTTGTTTGAATGTAAAGCTTTTTGAAAGATTGGTCACCGAATTTCCGAAAAACCTTGAGCCATCCAAAAGATCTTTGCCTCGCCTTTTCGCACTCAGCGTCGAACCATTTTTCCTTATACGCTATCTTTTTTGTATCACCCTGTCTGATCGGTGGGCAGGACATTTTAATAAGGTTTTCGATATCGGTTAAATTGTATTGTAGATCTGGGTTTAAATAGAGTTCAAGATTGAGTCTATACTGAGTTGCATTGACTTCTTTCCACATTAATTTTGGGGGTAGTTGTATGGGTCTTGTGTCTTCACTTTCAATCGGAACAGTGATGAACTGCACCGTAATGGGCATGTGGTCTGAAAACTGTTCGGTCAAAACTTCAAAATCACTTATCAAAGATATCCATTCACCTCGTACTAAACAGTAGTCTATGACTGAGCAGCCTTGTTGGCCTATGAACGTATGCTTTCCACTTGAATCCGATCTACTTGTACCATTTAAAATACGAAACCCAAATGAATCACATAACTCCAATAATCTAACACCTTTTGCATTTTTAGTTCCGTCTTCAGAATTTCTTGTTTTCCCTGCGAATTGATTTTCTCTTCCTTCTTCACTTCCTATTCTAGCATTAAGGTCTCCTATGATCATTATATTGTCGTATTGACTGCTCTCAATTATTTTATATATAACACTGAAATCTCTTTCCCAATGATTGCAGTTAACGTATGTTGGCAGTATAATTAATTTGGTTGAACCCAAAGATATTTTCAAAAGTTTTATTTCTTCTATAGTTTCAAATTTAAATGAAATGTGGTTTAAATTATTTTTTTTATATCCAAAGAAGCATCCTCCACTTGCTCTGCCTCTATTATTCTGTTTCACAGCTGGTATCCAGACAAATTCAAAAGTTTTAAAACGATTTAAATATAATTTATATTCCTCTTGTATCAAAAATGTTTCATAAAGAAACACAATATCATAACTATTTATTAAATTATAGAAACTAACGTATATTGACTTATTACTAAGTCCTGCTATATTATAACTTAATATTTTTATTTTATTTAACTGAACAGATTTAATTTTATCTTGACAAACGGCAACTTTACCCTATGACACAATATTTGGATGGGATGATGTCTCTGCTATGCAGTTTCTCGTTGAAAAAGAAGATGGCGCTGCTAGTTCGGCTTTGTTGTTGACATCTGTCATCTGCGGCTCCATGTTTAAGCACAGCTGATTGCTCAAATCGGTTCGATAAATTTGATTAAGCACTTCAATCACATTTATATTATTTTGTAACAGACCAAACGAAGAACTCCAATTAAAAACTTTTTTCTCTACATACATCCTATCATCGCGTACCAATACTTTAACGTTTGGGTTAATTTCCCTAAGGCAACTTCTTATTTTCAAGAGTTTGTTTCGTTTCTGTCGTATTGCCAATGGGAGATCTTTGAATATGTTGACACCTGTGCCTTGCAGTATTCTTGATGCTTTCAGTGCAGTGATTACTTGATGTTTTGAATTAAGCTTAACAATGAAGCTCTTGCAATTGGTATTGTGTGATTTTATTTCACGAATATTGTGACTTTCCATGGACGGGCTTGGTTGAATGAGCTTGGACAGAGTATTTTTGATAAGATCTTTTTCATCCGTAACTCCCACTGTCGTGATTCGTAGCATCAGATTGTTTTCTGTATTCCTCATTTGTAATTGATCCATTTGGTTTTCTAGAATTTCGTTTCTTTTTTCTAAAGCAACTATTTTATGGGACAATTGGAGGTTAAGGTCGATCATTTTTTGGTTTGCAATTGTGATTGCTTCGATGTCGCTCTTGGAAGCCGTATTTTTCATTTTAGAGTCAAGCAGATAACAAAGCAAATTCGTGAGCTCCGACTTGCTCATAGATCCAACTAAATCTTCAGACATTTTTCCAGCGTTTTGCAATCTTTTCTCAGAATTAACAGCTTCAGGAGAAGTTTCAGATAAATGTCTTTTGTTATTCGATGACATAAATGGCTGTGTATAGTGTGTCGGTATGATTGGCGGTTCTAGCGCTTAAATTCAATGTTTAATAAAAACTCTTATAGGTCTATGACTCACATGAATTTATACAGATGATTTTGGCTGTCTTCGACCAACACTTTTATACACTTTTTATGATTTTTTGGTTGAAATTATGGCAATTTGGAACTTTTTCACAGGAGCTACTTGAAAATGAACTTTTCTGTAATTTGACAGAAATGTCAATCTTCAAAAAAAAAATTCTTCTATGCTTTATAATATTCATTGCATGCATAGGATTTTGTTACACTGTCTTTTTTCAATGTAAAGAAATCGATCCTTTTTTAAATTTTTCGGCTGTAACCGAATGTTTGTACCCTTAAACATTAGTATTCCATTTTATTATCTATTTGAAAATCCTACTGATTATTTTTGAACTGGAATTTATTGCTGACGCACCTACAAGAGTTGTGTGAAAATAATTTATTTGTTTTATTATCCATTGAAGCCAAGTCCCAACCGTCGCGACGTCACGACGCGTCGCATCCTACAAAATAAACATAGATACCTATAGACTATCCTTTGTTTTTAACATTATTTGTCCGAGACCGTAAGAGTACCTGCTGGGATAATTCCTCTATAATTTTTACTATCTATTGAAACCAAACCATACCGCATCCTTAAAAGAAAAAATAAAAAGAGATCTTGACGACTGATCCTTTTTCGAATTGGTTTGACTGTGACAAACATGGGTTCCTATAGACTATCCTCTTTTACATTCCTTTCTGTGACCAACATTTATTGATGGCGCCTCCGTAAAAGTACCTATTTGGAAAATTCCTCTATAATATTTACTATCTATTGAAACCAAACCATACCGCATCCTTAAAAGAAAACAAATTAAAAAGAGATCTTGACGACTGATCCTTTTTCGAATTTGTTTGCCTGTGACAAACATGGGTTCCTATAGACTATCCTCTTTTACATTCTTTGTCTGTGACCAACATTTATTGATGGCGCCTCCGTAAGAGTATTAGGATTTTCAGGATATACTGTACTGAACCGAGCTATCCTTTTTGAGTTCTTTGGCATTAACCGAATGTCGCATATACACCCTTAGAAAATGTTGATATCTAAAGGTATGGTCGGAATATAGTTGCGTGAGTTAAGATTTACCTATTTTTGTGTATACCTAATCTGTGACCAACATTTATTGATGGCGCCACCGTAAGGCTATTAGGATTTTCAAGATATACTGTACTGAACCGAGCTATCCTTTTTGAATTCTTTGGCATTAACCGAATGTCGCATATACACTCTTAGCAAATGTTGATATCTAAAGGTATGGTTGGAATATAGTTGTGTGAGTTAAGATCTACCTTTGTTTTTGTATACCTAATGTCGGAAACCATTCGACTTTGATCAAATGTTGTACAGACAAGACACCCTTTAAAATTGGTAGTTAAGTGTATAGTTGGAAAACTATTAAGGTATGTGTGTCCGGTAGGATCAACTTTTTTGTATAAATACTAAGAACGATTGTCCTCCTCATCATCAGTTTAAAGTCGTCAGTTGCTATTGATAGTAAAACATAAAAAAGTATACTGGAATTTTCAAAGAATTATAATAAAACTGAAGTTAAGGAAGAGTTCAAGCAGTGGCTTGATAATTTCAACAAGGCTTGCTGGGAGTTTTCAGACCTCCAGAGTATAGCTTGGGAGGAGGCTAATAAAGCGGACGAATCCAACGTTTGAGATTTAAAAGCAGTAACACACTTAATGGAAGCTCTAAGGATAAGGGCTGATGAAGGGGGGTTTGATGTCAGCCCCCTTCCACCGATATCAATATTTTTATTAAATTGTAAAAATTAATTTATTACTTTATTATTATGCATTAAAAAACATTAAAAAAAATAAATAAATAATTTAAGAAAAAAGAAAAAAAAAACATTTTTTTAATTAATAATTTTCACTTCTTTCACTCAAATGGGTCGCTATGTTTTCATTTTTTTTTTGTTTGCTTGTGGTTACAAGCAAGCTCATCGTATTATATGAGAAGCAAAAAAAAAATTATTCTATCGAAATTTCGAGGGTTGTTTTTTTCATATTTTAATTTTTTTCAGATTGCCATTTTTTACAGATCTAATTTTCTTTTTTTTTCCCTTACATTTTTTTATTTTACAGCTTTAACCGATCCGCCAAATTGTCCAGACACCAAGTCGCCCTGCATCTATCCACCCAATAAACAGGCCGGCCACCAAGCAACAAGTGTTTCTTACGTAAATTTCGTGTTTTAACGTGATTTTTGGGGTTTTTTACGTGAGTTTTGGGTTTTTTACGTGATTTTTGGATTTTTACGCAAATTTTTGTATGAATTTCCAAATTGTTAAGACACAAAGTCGCTCAGCAGCTATCCACCAAATAAACAGGCCGGCCACCAAGCACCAAGCCACCAAGCCGCTGAGCAACTTATTCGCTGCGCCGCCAAGTCAATTGGCCACCAATCGGCCACCAATGACGCCATTGTTGAGGCGATCGGCCACATGTGGACACGCTAATCCCTACTACTGCTATATACGCCCAAAAAACATTTTTTTTGTTCTCAGAAACAATTAATTTTATAAAACCATCTTTTTGGATGTTCGTGCTTCCAACAAGCTGTTATTGTGGGCATTTGACCATTGATCCCAGTTCTGGTGCTCTGTTTTTTCATCAAAAAGTATCCTGGAGATTCTTTCTCATACACATTCATTCAATTGCACATTAGTTGTCTTTTGTATCGCAACGTTAAAGCATATATTACTCAGTGCTTCGAAATGGATCTCAGTGACCTTACTTGAATTTAAGAATCACCTCAATCTCGTCAATGTGAAAAGTAGTTGTCGAATCTTTTTCACACTTTGACTCGTTTAAAAAAAAAAACATTTTTCCGGTTTTCGATTATCTATCAAAGATATTTGTGAATTCTTTTCAAACCTTTTAGTTTATTTTGAAAACATTTTTTCGGTTTTCAATTATCTATCGTCTTCAAGAGATTCTCGAAGCGATTTTTTTTCCATCTTTATCAGAAGTTTTTTTTTAATCGTTTAACTCTATCAGGAGATTCCCGCGTCTATCAGGAGTGATTTTTTCATATGGCGAAAAAGTGAAACTCTTCTCTCGAACATTTTTTTTTATATTTTATAGTATTATATTCGATTGTTTTGATGAATTTAATCGTTTAATTATTAATTATTAATTATGTAATAATTAATTACTCTAAAGAGGAGTTAATCGCATGTGCGATTATCCATTGAAAAAAGTTTTTTGAGCATTTTCAAAACTTTTTTCAAAAATTTTTGTTCTCATTTAGAGATTCTTCAGTAATCTCTAATTTTATTTTTTCTCGTTGGAAAAAGTTTTTTGAGCATTTTCAAAACTCTTTTCAACAAATTTTTTCTCTTTTAAAGATTCTTCAGTAATCTCTAAGTTTATTTTTCCTCATTGGAAAAAGTTTTTTGAGCATTTT